>JANAVB010022063.1:0-49343 GCA_029216955.1 Iris pallida
CTGTTTTTGATTTTCTAAAAATACTTAAGGTATTGCTAAAATTATGGAAAAATAGTTTTTAGATACTTTGTTAAGTTAGCTAATTTAGTATAATTTTTGTAGTATTTAATTTACTGTTTTGCCACTAGTTTGGCATATGAAACCAAAAATCATTTTCTGTATACTTAGGAAACTGATTTTTATAAAATATTTGTACTGGTTAATAAATTCCAGAAAAATTATAATAAATTTCTATGATTAACAAGGATCACTTTAGTACTTTACTTTAAGAAAAACTAGACTTTTTGCCTATCTCTAAAATTGTTAGAACACAATGATCTTTTGATTTATTTATTGATTAATTACGACTTGTAGCTTTTGTGTTATTTGGAGTTTTAGTCGTATTGAACCCCATCCCTCACTAGTGTAAAGATCCTAGAAAGTTAGTTAACATAGTGTGTCACCCCACATGGGTCTCATATGCCAAGTTATCATTTTGGCTAGTGCCCAGTCACAAGTCGTGTCGCACCAATTAGTGTCCTAGTGATTTAGCTTAGTGTAAAACTAAGTTATTATATTTTACTTCTACAGCGACGAGTTACTGGACATCCATAGCACTGTTATCGCATCTTGTTTGTTTTGCTTTGCTAGAGGCAAGTACTTTCTACGAACTTTACATATTGTCACATAAATGAACTACAAACCCCACCATGTTATATGCTGATCCTTGGGGTAGCAAGTTAGATCTCTACATATTGTACTTCCAGTTACTCCCTGCTTAAAACCGTCTTGATGTATCTCTCACATGATTAGAATATGGGTTATAGGGAAACTGATAGTATTGTACGTGATCACGACCCCCTACAGTAGCGAGCTCGGTCGCATTCTATATGCATTGCCTTGCCGCAGGCCATTACCCCATGTCTGTACGGATGTACATTTATGCTTGTTAACTTGTACGTATGTATATTTCATTATGTGCCCTCCAGCACATTGTACATCTATTGACCGATCACGTACTTGCTACAGTTTTAAACATTACATATACATCTGTCTCTATGACATATGTGTCCTTGCCATGATAGACTATGTGATGCCATGCTTTCCAGTTATTTCTCACATGTTCATTCCATGTTCATTTCCATGTTTTATATGCTAGTTTGCTAGATTTAGTGCTTGCTCCCGTCCTGACAGGATAACGTTGTAGGTATCCTTACTGAGGAGGAGTTACTCTGCGACTCATACTATGGAGTTACCGCCGAGGACCCGGCTCTGCTTTACGAGGATGTTCCTGCGGGGAACCTCGCCTAGTTGTCTTTTTATTTACTTAGACTTTTGAGAGTAGACATGTATTAGACTACATCATTTTGTAACTGGACATGTATCCAGTTTTACATTTCAGTTCACTTGTACTTGGATATTTTACTATATATGACGACTTTTGTGTTTGGAGCATTTATGATTCTTCTTCACTTATAGAACTGTTAGTACATTTAGTCTTATCCTGTTGTCTTTAGAACAGCTTACTACGTTTTATCTCAACGTAGGCTGGACATGACTCGGCCTGGCCCAACAATTTGGGTAGCGGGTCGTGACATGTTTTTAGTGGTGGCCTATGCAGGTCCTGACTAAACTGTTTGGTTACGTTATTGTACCAAGCATGCCTGCAATTAGGAACTTAAGGTAATTAGACAACATTAGGAAAGAGCTTAGAACACCTAGAGGAATGCTAGGATTGCAACATAGGAAATACATCACATGTTTGCTATTATAATTAGATTTTCTTGCATATGATTACTTGCTTTAAATAAGTCCTTATAAGTCTTTTATTGTAATTTAGATGGTGCTTACTCATTCGTCCCAGTATGTTACCCCCGAGAATGGGGCCCTTCATATCCAGTCAGCTGACCGGTTGACTGATACACCTCCACCTACCACATTCCCCCACTCCACAGATCCACAGACCAGATACCACCTTCCACATCCCAGTCCCAGCAGGACCCATACTTCCACCACCCCCTATCACTATACCCACCCAGGCTTCCGTCACACTCGACGGGACCCAGCTGCTCACACTGATCTAGGGGTTCCTAACAACCCATCAGGAGCAGACTACCCTACTCCGCCAGAGCATGGAGCGTTCTGAGGGACGTCCCGTGGTCCCACCACATGTAGAGCCACGACAGAGAGCGGGGACGGTCAAGGACTTCATGGGTCTGAATCCCAAGGAGTTCTCAGGGACTGAGGGCATAGTAGTAGCTGATGACTGGCTAGATTCTATAGAGAGGAAGCTTCTGGGAGTTAGGATGCCGGATGACCTTCAGGTCGAGGCAGCAGGATTTCTGCTGATAGACTTAGCCGGAGTCTGGTTCAGGAATGAGCCGTTGTTCGCGAGAGGTAGAGCCACTTGGGACCAGTTCAAGACCCAGTTCAAGAAGAAGTTCTTCTCGACCACTGCTAGAGTAGCCATGGGGCTACGATTCCAGAACATCCAGCAGGGGAACCGTTCTGTTGACGACTATGCGGGAGAGTTCAGTCGCTTGAGCCGTTTTGCTCCTAGTCTGGTTGCTGATCCAGAGAAGATGACCCGTAGGTTTGCCATGGTCTAGTTCCAGACATTGGCATTCTTATAGTGGCAAACGGTACGACTGACTATTACCAGACCCTAGAGTTAGCCCGGAGCATCGAGGAGCATCTTCTGTCATACAAGAGGTCCTGTACATCATAAGGGACCGTCCAAGCGTCAGGCTTTCCCAGAAAGCACCGGTGCCATCCCAGTAGACCTACCGTCCCTCTACACCACATCATCAGACCCCGCCAGTTAGAGCCCCGGACCCCGGCAGCAGCAGCAGAGGGGAGCCATTTGTTCTTTCTGCAGAAGACCAGGACACGACAGCACCATCTGCAGGAAGAGGTTGAAGCAGTGCTTAGCTTGTGGGTCTGCCACCCATCAGATTCGGGACTGTCCAGTAGCAAAGCCTAGAGGACCGCTCCGACTCAGCAGCAGAGGTTCGGGCAGCATCTGCAGCAGCAGAAGGGACCTCAGGGGAGGGTCTATAGTCTAGCCGTTGAGCCGGAGCCGGAGCAGGTTTCGGAGCCGGATTACTTAGCTGACATCATCACAGGTCATATTTATTTGTATACTTTCTAGCTGTATGTTTGTTTGATTCTGGTGCATCTCATAGCTTCCTATCATTAGAGTTTATGCATAAACATCATCTAGTAGCTACACCTACTGCAGAGATTAGTAGAGTGATGACGGAAGGAGGACCAGTGCCTATTAGATCTATCTATAGGTGTTCTATTTTTAGCCGGGAGAGAGTTCAGAGGACGATTCTTTGTGATGCCGCTCCCCGATTATGATATCATATTGGGGATGGACTGGCTTAGCTATGCCCATGCATCTTAGATTGCCATGAGGGTAGTATTGTGTTCAGTCCCCCAGGCACAGCACCATTCAGTGTCAGGAGGACAGGGCCGGAGATCAGTCTAGAGCCGAACTGTTGTGCTACAGTCGAGGATGCAGCACCGCCACACCCTATCATTAGGGAGTTTATGGATGTATTCCCAGAGGATCTTCCAGGACTTCCGCCTGACAGAGATATGGAGTTCACTATAGATCTAGTGCCGGGTTCATCACCAGTATCCCAGGCTTGCTATAGAGTGAATCCCAAGGAGGCCATAAAGAAAGAGCAGATTGATGACCTGTTGAAAAAGGGTTTCATTCGATCCAGTGCTTCTCCATGGGGAGCACCAGTGTTCTTTGTGCCTAAGAAGGATGGTAGAGTCCGGTTGTGTATTGATTACCGGGCCTTGAATGCCATCACTATCAAGAACAAATATCCTCTGCACAGGATAGATGATTTGTTCGACCAGTTGAGCGGGACGAAGGTGTTTTCTAGGATAGACTTGAGATCCGGGTACCACCAGGTGAAGGTTAGGCCAGCAGACATCCAGAAGACGGCGTTCAACACGAAGTACGGGCAGTACGAGTTTCTGGTGATGCCATTTGGTCTCACAAATATGCCAGCTGTCTTTATGAACTTGATGAATAAGACATTTACCAGTATCTGGATAAGTTCGTCGTAGTGTTTATCGACGACATCCTGATATACTCGAAGACGCCGGAGGAGCATACAGAGCACTTGCGGATAGTTTTGGGGATTCTGAGGCAGGAGAGATTGTTTGCCAAATTGCCGAAATGCGAGTTCTTTTTAGACGAGTGGAGTTTCTCGGCCATGTAGTCACTGGAGATGGAATCTCGGTAGATCCCAGGAAGATTGCTGCAGTTGAGACGTAGAAGGCTCCGACGTCAGTTTCAGAGATCAGGAGCTTTCTGGGTTTAGCAGGCTATTACAGAAAGTTCGTCCAGGACTTTGCTAGAATAGCTGAACCCATGACGAAGCTGACGCGGAAGGACGCAGAGTACATCTGGTCAGAGGACTGCCAGGCGGCATTTGAGGAGCTGAAGAGGAGGCTGACGACCGCTCCAGTTCTGACTTTACCTTCAGGTTCTGGAGGTTTCACCATATACAGCGATGCTTCTGGGAAGGGGCTAGGATGTGTTCTACAGCAGCATGGGAAAGTAATTGCTTATGCATCTAGGCAGTTGCGGACTCATGAGAGGAATTATCCTACCCATGACCTCGAGTTAGCTGCGGTGATCTTTGCACTCAAGTTATGGAAACATTACTTATACGGAGAGTGTGTGGAAATCTTTACTGACCACAAAAGCTTGAAGTATGTGTTCACGCAGAAAGAGCTGAACATGAGGCAAAGACGATGGTTGGAGTTGATGAAGGACTTCGACATCGATTTACAGTATCACCCCGGGAAGGCAAATGTGGTGGCGGATGCGCTGAGCAGGCATCCGATGGCATGGTACCTGATGATTGATCGGCATTTGCGGGAGGATCTGGAGAAGCTCGGTATTGAGCTAGTTCGGCCAGGATCAGTGATACAGATGATGGCACTTGACATTCAGTCAGGTTTGATGAAGCAGATCCGGGAGGCACAGTCTACAGATGAGAGTCTTCGCAGACTTCGACCCCAGGCATTAGCTGGATTGCTGGATGACTTCACTATAGCGGAGGATGGATCCCTGAGGCATGGCAGCCGATTGTGCGTGCCAAAGGAAGAGCTGGTAGAGGTAGTCTTGCAGGAGGTGCACCGATCGAGATATTCTATTCACCCTGGTGCTAACAAGATGTACCGTGACTTACAGGAACATCTTTGGTGGCACGGGATGAAGAGGGATGTATCACGTTTCATCTCGAGATGCCTAGTTTGCCAGCAGGTCAAGGCGGAGCGCCAGAGGCCAGCTGGTTTGTTGCAGCCGTTACCCATTCCCGAGTGGAAGTGGGAACATATTACGATGGACTTCGTTTCAGGGCTTCCTCGTTCCCAAGAAGGGAAGGATGCCATATGGGTCATCGTAGACAGGCTGACGAAGTGTGCGCACTTCATACCCTTCAAGGTGGGGCTTTCCACCGAGAAGTTGGCGGAGCTATACATGCAGCAGATAGTTCGCCTACACGGAGTGCCGGTGAGCATCGTATCAGACAGAGACAGTAGATTCATATCCCACTACTGGAGGAGCTTGCAGGAGGAGTTTGGCAGTAGGCTCAAGTTCAGTACGGCGTACCACCCGTAGACAGATGGGCAGTCCGAGAGGACGATACAGACGCTGGAGGATATGCTGAGGACTTGCGTGCTGGACTTCGGAGGATCATGGGAGAGCCATCTGCACTTGGTAGAGTTTTCATACAACAACAGCTACCAGGCCAGTATTGGTATATCTCCTTTCGAGGCGCTATATGGACGACGATGCCGGACACCGCTCTTTTGGGATGATGTCGGAGACAGAGTTATGCTTGGGCCAGAGATGATCACGGATGCAGCAGAGAAAGTCGGGATGATCAGAGACAGGCTCAGAGTAGCTCAGGACAGGCAGAAACACTGGGCTGATGCTAGTCGCAGGCCGATGGAGTTCGCAGACGGTGAAATGGTGCTAGTGAAGATATCACCTACTAGAGGGACGATCCGGTTCGGACGAGGAGGGAAGCTGAGCCCCAGATACATCGGGCCGTTCGAGGTGCTTGGCAGGATCGAAGAGGTAGCTTACAGGGTTGCACTTCCACCCAACCTAGCAGGAGTTTACGATGTCTTTCACGTATCTCAGCTGAGGAGATATGTTCCAGACCCCAGTCATGTGCTAGATCATTCAAAGTTGGAGGTCGGACCGAGCCTTACAGTTTCTGAGCAGCCAGTGGAGATATTAGACTGGAGAGAGAAGAGGCTGAGGAACAAGGTTATACCCCTAGTGCGAGTAGCTTGGAGCCGTCACTCCCCAGGTGAATCTACTTGGGAGAGGGAGTCGGACATGAGGGAGAGATTCTCTTGTTCGATCCAACCGCTGCGAGGGAACCATCCGTTCCCGCTTGATACCTTAGAGGTTAGTTTCGATCGCAGCCTTAGTCTTTTTGGTTCATTGCTTGCTATGTTAGAATATTGTCGGGTCTTCAATCCTTGTGAATTTCGAGGACGAAATTTTTCAAGGAGGGAAGACTTGTAAGCCCCTGATTTTCAAAATTCATTTTTAATTAGTGTTAATTATTTTTTTTGTGACAAATTAGCCTTAAAATAATTATTTAGATTTTTAGGAATTTTTCTAGAATTTTTAAATGAATTTTAAATAAGTTTTATATATTAAAAATATCAGTTTGTAATTTTTTAAAATGTTTTAATATCATTCTGCAATTTTTTGAATTATTTTTATATCAGTATGCAATTTATTTAATTGTTAATATATCTGTTTGTAATTTATTAATTGTTTTAAACTGTGGAATGCAAATTCTAATTTGCATTTAACTACTTGGGGGCCTTGTTGTAATTACCTAAAGTCTAGGGGGTTTCCTGTAAATGTACCTACCTGCCCCCGACGACTCGGCTGGCCGACTGCCACGCCGACGACGACCACCGACCTACTTTCCTCCGCCTTTCCCGGCCGCTCGACCGCCCTAACCCATCTATAAAACCCCCCTCCTTCCTCCCCAGACCAAGCCCTAACCCACCACAACCACCACGACAGCCCCCAACCACCGCAGCCTTTCTTCCCCGACGAAAACCCTAACCCTACTCCGGTGGACCCCAGCGCCACCTCCACAGCCGTCGTCGTCACCAACCACCACCACCATTCGACGCGCCCGGCCGAGACGACCCCAGCGCCACCACTCCGCCACCGCCACGACGCTTCCTCCGCCGTCCACGACCGTCGAACCCCCCCAGATCTGGACACGTGAGTGTTTTTGTGTCAACTGTGTCGTGCGTGTCTCGTACGCATGTATGTTGTTCGCCGTGTCCTGACGAACATGATGGTGAAACTGGACACGCGAGAATCGACTCGTACGTGTCGTGCTAGCCCAGACACGTTAATACCTGTGTCCCTAACTGTCCGGACACAGGCTCGTGTTTATTATTTTTTTTAATGTTTATGTTAATCAAAACCTAATAAAATCTACCTAAGTCCTATCCCTAACACAACTAATGGGCTGACCCCCTGGCCAGCCCGTTCTAACTCGAATCCCCCCCCCCCGCTGGCTCAGGATCGAGCCCCCCCTTTCCTTTCTGTTTTCTTTTCTGTTTTCTTTTTCTTTTCTTTTTCTTTTTGTTTTATATATATATTTATATATATATATGTATATGTATATATATATTAGTATATATATATATGTATATACTGTATTTTACAGTATTTAATATATATGTATATATTTTATAAGTTAGTAAATTTTATATATATATGTTTATATATACATTTTCCTATGTATATATATATTATATATATACACTATACTATTAAGTTTGTTCTTATATATATATATATATATTTGTATATATATATATATATATATATATATATATATATATATATATATATATATATATATATATATATATATATATACTTTATAAATTAAGTATTTTTCTCTTACATATATATATGTACTTTTAAAACATATGTATGGATATTTTTAATATACATAATTTTGCCTTATTAAAATATTAATATTTGTTTTGTACTTTTTACGAAATTATATTTTAGTGTATTTAAATTACTGCAACCATTTGGTGTCCAAGCCTAGCATGGGTATTTGGGCTCAAATGTGTTTTCACACATTCAAGACCTGTACAAGTCATATTGGACTTGATTCATGGCCTTGGGTCCTGTATTTGAACTTTGGTTCAAATTATATACATGGACAAAATACGCAGATAATTAATTATTGTGTGCATTGCTGTTTTTATTTTCTGAAAATACTAAAGGTATTGCTAAAATTATGGAAAAATAGTTTTTAGATACTTTGTTAAGTTAGCTAATTTAGTATAATTTTTGTAGTATTTAATTTACTGTTTTGCCACTAGTTTGGCATATGAAACCAAAAATCATTTTCTGTATACTTAGGAAAACTGATTTTATAAAATATTTGTACTGGTTAATAAATTCCAGAAAAATTATAATAAATTTCTATGATTAACAAGGATCACTTTAGTACTTTACTTTAAGAAAAACTAGACTTTTTGCCTATCTCTAAAATTGTTAGAACACAATGATCTTTTGATTTATTTATTGATTAATTACGACTTGTAGTTTTTTGTGTTATTTGGAGTTTTAGTCGTATTGAACCCCATCCCTCACTAGTGTAAAGACCCTAGAAAGTTAGTTAACATAGTGTGTCACCCCATATGGGTCTCATATGCCAAGTCATCATTTTGGCTAGGTGCCCAGTCACAAGTCGTGTCGCACCAATTAGTGTCCTAGTGATTTAGCTTAGTGTAAAACTAAGTTATTATATTTTACTTCTACAGCGACGAGTTACTGGATATCCATAGCACGGTTATCGCAGCTTGTTTTGTTTTACTTTGCTAGAGGCAAGTACTTTCTACGAACTTTACATATTGTCACAAAAATGAACTACAAACCCCACCATGTTATATGCTGATCCTTGGGGTAGCAAGTTAGATCTCTACATGTTGTACTTCCAGTTACTACCATGCTTAAAACCATCTTGATGTATCTCTCACATGATTAGAATATGGGTTATGGGGAAACTGATAGTATTGTACGTGATCACGACCCCCTACAGTAGCGAGCTCGGTCGCATTCTATATGCATTGCCTTACCGCAGGCCATTACCCCGCATGTCTGTACGGATGTACATTTATGCTTGTTAACTTGTACGTATGTATATTTCATTATGTGCCCTCCAGCACATTGTACATCTATTGACCGATCACGTACTTGCTACAGTTTTAAACATTACATATACATCTGTCTCTATGACATATGTGTCCTTGCCATGATAGACTATGTGATGCCATGCTTTCCAGTTATTTCTCACATGTTCATTCTCATGTTCATTTCCATGTTTCATATGCTAGTTTGCTAGATTTAGTGCTTGCTCCCGTCCTGACAGGATAACGTTATAGGTATCCTTACTGAGGAGGAGTTACTCTGTGACTCATACTATGGAGTTACCGCCGAGGACCCGGCTCTGCTTTACGAGGATGTTCCTGCGGGGAACCTCGCCTAGTTGTCTTTTTGTTTACTTAGACTTTTGAGAGTAGACATGTATTAGACTACATCATTTTGTAACTGGACATGTATCCAGTTTTACATTTCAGTTCACTTGTACTTGGATATTTTACTATATACGACGACTTTTATGTTTGGAGCATTTATGATTCTTCTTCACTTATAGAACTGTTAGTACATTTAGTCTTATCCTGTTGTCTTTAGAACAGCTTACTACATTTTATCTCAACGTAGGCTGGACATGACTCGGCCTGGCCCAACAATTTGGGTAGCGGGTCGTGACATACATAGCACGATTCTCGCAATCGCCTATCCGAATCACCAAGTTCGTTGGTGAATTTCTAGTTCGATCGTCGACCAACATAACCATTCAAGTATTCATCCGACGAATACTCAAAATCTAACTATATCATTCTCAATCGAAAACTGTTCCAACAATTCTTGATCGCTTAGACTTATCGTCAACATACATCACACTGTATTTGTTATCGATACAAATTTTCATATGCAATATCGCATGGGTCATCTTACGGTCTGCAACATTCAATTTGATTTGGTAGTCAAGCCTTCTAGGGTCAGCTGTCCCGAAGCTATGCTCGATAATTGTGGATCATCCCCGAAGGAGAATTTACTATCTTATTTCGAAGTCAAATCACGTTCCGACGATTTCTATGCAACTATTCAATTTTGGATAAAACTATTTCTATCGACGCAACTGATGCACAACTATCCTCCGAGTAATGTCATGCACTCCCGTCGATGATTCTGCTATTCAAAACGTATCTACTCGTATTGAGTTCGAGTCTATCTTATTTACGGTCGACACACGAGACGCTATACGCATCGAGAAATCATTGATGACGTATAGTCTCGTCTTGATCAATCACAAGTTTCATAATCAACCAACTCATTCATTCTCATATTATTATTTACAAAACTTTGATAGCGTGAGGCACACTCCATTTTGTATTCTCACATCGTGCTTACGTTTCCTTACGTATCGATCTCGATACGTCGTATCAATTTCGATAGCGTAAGGGTCAACTTTGATTCTGTTTTAACCGTCGATAACTTGCATTACATACTTCCAAGTTCTCTACAAACATTTTTGTACGTCTCGAATCGTTTCTCGATTTGTTGTATTCTGTTATACTTTGATCGCGTAACCGAGTTACCGATTATCCAACATCGAACCCTCGAGTCATACGATCATCCCTCTAAGGTTTTGTGTATTTCAGTCGTACTCAAATGGGTTTCATCATAACGTAACCAACTATCTCTTAGGCACTATTTACCCGCATCAACCAACTCTTTACAGAAGTCGCACATCGTGCGATCCGATTATAATTTGCCTCGTCCAATATTTCTATCGAGATCGCAAGTCGTACGATTCGATTCGCCTCGCCTAACATTTCTATCGAGATCGTAAGACGTGCGACTCATTTGTAAGTTTGAGTTTTCCTTTCCCGTCGATCCGATTATTGCTTCAAGGCATAATCGTTCCGCTAGTCTCGGTCGTCCGACCGACTTATAATTTATGTCTGACGTATCATTCATTGATAAGAGTCTCGCCTTATCGTTCCAACCGATTTTTGAAGAATACTTGCATAAACATACCGTCATACAAATTTTCAATCGAGTCTCGGTACTCTTCCGTCCGTTGCGGACAAACCTTCCGCAATTCTCATAATGCGATGATACAATTCATCGCACATGTGGTATACCATATACTACTCAAAATCGAGTCATTCATCGCATACGTGGTATGGCATATACCACTCGAAAATCAAGTCATTTCCCTCGTATTATACTCACTATGAACCAACAATCTCTTCCGACTCACAAATTCTGCAATGATCTTGCTTGATCACAACTGTAACTTTGATTAAATCAAATCCGACACAACTCGGCCAAAGTTTTCATTTGCCAACACAAGTTCGGTGTGCAACCGAATGATTCATTCTATCGATTTATGATTTCAGTTCCTTCCGTTGCACCTTGTGCAACGATTTTTTTCCAATCTCCCTTGCACTCCGTACAACGATTATTTTTTGATATGCGTTGCACTACGTGCAACAATTTACTTCCGACACGCGTTGCACATCGTGCAACGATTTATTTCTGATATTTTATTTCACTTTGTGCAACGATTTTATTTTTGACATCTTTTGTACCTCGTGCAACGATTTACCCCCGACATTTAAAATCAGTGCTCAAATCCGTTCAACACATTCGATATTGACTTATCACTTTCATTGCAACGCATTATTTAAGTTTCCGCATTGGTGTAACCAATATTCACAACCCATTGCACTTTGTGCATTATTTTATATCTCATTCAACATGTTAAATTGCAACAACAATATCTCAAATCGCATTTCACAATTTGTTGCACTTGCAGCAACTAACATTTCACGGCTCGTGCATTCAATACAACAAAATATTTCACGACTTTCTCCGCAACATCAAGTAAATTCGAAGTACTTGCAACAACGTTACCCCGACTTTGTATTAGACTTATTGTATGGAACATCCAGTGTGGCAACGAGTAGAGTCAAAAATGATTTTGATTGGTGGTGGGCAACTCTTTGGAATTGAAACAAAGCAAACGTCCTGAGAAAATTGAGCCTAGAGCTCTGATAACAATCTGTCACGCCCCGACCCGGAATCACCTGAATCGTCGTCCTCACAGGGGGCATTATGCCGCACGAGCCTGGAGTTGCGCTCGTACAAGGCAAGATGACAAGTTCTCAAATGGTTATCTTTGAATTGATATTAGCAACGAAAGGAAAACAGAGTATACTAGCTAGTTTAAGTCACTACTCATGAAACTTATGATACGACTTAATTAGTTAAAGTAATATTTTAAAATTATATTAACTATATTCAAATCTCTCATGGAACCATTTAGATTCATAAAATCACACAGGTTCCACGAGACATCGAAACACAGTTTTAGGGTTTCCAACTCTCAATTGGTCGGTTATTCCCCTACTTCAATAACGTACTTAAAAATTATATAAATTTCATAAAAATAATATTTAAACAAATTTTATACAGATTTATCTCTGAAATTCTAGAATTAATATTTCTAAAGAAATTTATGACTAGTTAATTACTAAGTCAGCTAGTCTACCCGAAACTCGTCCGGAACATAGTCAATTGCTCAAAATTGCTAAAATAGCCAAAAATATATTTTCAATAGAACTAAATTATCTTATTTCTTAGAATAACATCAAAGTTACAAGGGTTAAGTTATACTACAAGTTTGGGACATTCTAGGTCAGCCGATTACCCGAAATTAGCTAGTTTTGACCTATAATTTTTTCGATCTGATTTGAGTTGATAAATTTGTGGAAAAATACTTAAAAATCCTAATTTATACATATTAACACACATAAAATTCAGTTTTAAAAATAACCACCAATAACTTATAGTTTCTTCACAATGGGTTAATTTTGATCCTACCGAAACATGAATATTACGACTATAAATCATGAAACTTTTATAGATGATTATACATAGAAAAAGCCATCAAAATATGATTTTTACAGATTTAATAACATATTTTCTACAGAAATTTACTAAGGTTTTGAGATAGAAAAATTAGGGTTTCTTACCAAAAGTCCTTGCTAGAGAGGTTATGAAGACTTCTCCTTACCAAAGCTCCAACCTTTCTTACTATCTTTGCTTGCTAATCCTCTCTTGGTGAGTTTGTAAGGGTTGGCAATGGCTATAGATGGTTGGAGGAAGAAGATGGAGTTTTTAGGATTTATTTTGAGTGGTTGGACAGATGTATGGTGGAGGAGATGAGTTTTTGTGAAGGATAGAGAGATGTGCAATGGAGAAGATGATGTATGGAGGGATATGGGGGAGAGGTGCTGCAAAATATGAGGGGGAAGTAAGGGAGTGGTCGGCCAAGAAAGAAAACAAGAAGAAATTAAGTTAGGATTAGGGTTTGGGTATGAGTTGATGTACATATATGGGCCTTTTGGGTGGCATGCATAAAAAGGAGTGAAAATCCTATTCCTAATGAGATGCTTGGCCGAATGTCCAAGGGAGGGGCTGCTTTGGTCGGCCAAGAGTGCTCCCACTTGGTTGGGGGTGGTGGTTTAGTGAGTTGGCTAATTGATTGGATTGAGGAATTAAAAGGTCTTTCCTAAGATAGACTAAATAAATCTATCTCTATAAATACAATAAAAAATCTGAATTAAATACAAAATATATGTATTTATTAATATTTATTAATGTCCAACATGCCTACTTAGAATTGGGTTGGACTTTGTGTCAAATATAAACTAATGCCAACTAGGATTACACTAGTATTACACGTAGACACTTTCTATAAATAAAAACTTTCCAAAATTAAAAACATATCAATATTAATAAAATATATATATAAAATATATATCAACATGAAGGTATTTGAGAGTACTACATGTTTATTTAGATTTGGATTTGGTTCGGGTCAAGTCGGGCTAAATTGGTACAACCGGATCTCCTAGAAAGTCAATAATCTAATAATTAAATAAATAAATTATCGGTGGGGGTTAAGTCGCAACTTGGTCTAGTTTTCCTAGTTAGAACACATCTATGGCTCAGCCTTCCCTACCATAGCTAAAACACTAGTCAAGACGTCCACCTACACTATCAGTGCCAAAATTCTTGGTCATCTTGTACTCCAAATTTAATCGTGACTAAAGGCATATACCATAATAATTAACTAATTAATTATTTATAACATTCAAAAATCACCATTTAATCAAATAAATAAATAAAAATATTTCAAAATTTTTGGGAAGATGTCACGACCCGCACCCGTTTTTTTTTTTTTAAACGGATACGAGACGTGTCCAAGCCAGCCTACGCCGCAGTGTCGGTGGTAGAATGCTGTCACGGCCATGAAGATCAAATCACAAATAATCCAATGCTCATTCACAGAACTAATTTAATTTACAATGATTACAAGTTTTACATTTGTAGAAGAACATAAACTTGTACAACTAAAAGAATGGCTACAACTCAACTAACTAGCTAGTCTCTAGGCTTTTGTCTGCAAGTATCCCCGTCACTCCCCAAGCTAAGTGAATCCACGGCTAACCTGAAAATGTTGGTTTCCAGTCAGGAATGGAACGAGCACAATTCACTGAATGCAATTTCAAATAAAGAAAATGACTATAAGACAAAGGTTAGGCATCAATCATGAGTTTTGAAAATAACAGTAAAGCCGTAAGAAAAATCAATAGTAATAAATAGACCAATATACTTTCCACCGTTAGAAGTACCTTTGATATGTGATCGGTCTGGGGTACTACACCGCATGGTCTACGAGGTCTACTTGCAAGAAATAAACAATGTCTACGAGATCTACTTGCAGAAATTAAACAATGTCTACGAGGTCTACTTGCAGAAAAATAAACAATGTCTACGAGGTCTACTTGCAGAAAATAAACAATGTCTACGAGGTCTACTTGCAGAAAATAAACAATGTCTACGAGGTCTACTGCATAAAATTAAACACGGTCTACGAGGTCTACAGCATGAAAGTAAACACGGTCTACGAGATCTACTGCATGAAAATAAACAAGGTCTACGGTCGGATCACACATCCTTGGTACTTCTCATTTTCGACTCAACAATTTATAATAGTGTATAAAAATCACATAATCAATGACTAATCAATGAAATATAGTAAAGATCAATATCGAAATGCAAACAATAAACTGTACTCGCCTGTGGTCCTGTACTGGTGAAACTGATGATCCAAATCACTCAATATGCCACAATAGTCAAAACCCGTACAACAGTCCCCGGAAGCTGAAATAAACAATACCAATGATCTTAAAATTGTCCAATTAGCTAGGATTGCCTGTCCTTAAGTTCAATTCTGGATACAGGGGCAAAACGGTAATTTTGGGCCAAAATGATGTCCGCTGTTGGACCCGCTTTGCACCGAAAAGCGTGCCAGAGTCAACAGTCTCTAAAGTCATCAAACTACATGTCTATGGATCCAGTTTTTCGATACGAACCCAACCATATGTCCAGAGTTGGATTCTGACGGGCCGTGCACAAAATCGCCCGTTGAGTGGGACCGTGGGACCCGCAAAACGACGTCGGATTCAACTGTCTCAGATTTGGACCAAACTTGGCATACAGGACCCAAAAAATGATATGGTCCTGTTGGCGCAAGTTTCGTCTCGATCTGACGAGCGTGCACAAAGTAATTGGGAAATTCGCAAAGTGCACGATACGGGAAAATTCGACGGATACGCATCAAATTCGTCACACACACGCGACCAATTTGAATTCCGTCTAAGCCCACACGACACGAAGTCGTTATGCAGCTTTTGATCCTTTCGGTTCGCGACCCACGTCATCCGGATTGGCGTGACGCACGTCGTGTGGATCAATTTTCAAGTTTTGAAAACAGATTTTTGGGAACCTTTGGAATTCGATTTCTCGACGCTCAGTCGATGATTTCAAATTCTGCAAGAAGGGTTGTGAAGCCCTACATGTTGTCTAAAAGTCTGTTCAAACACAAATTCTAGTCTGGCCCTAGATCGATCGAAATCGACTTTCAAATATGGATGAATGGACTGTTATGGGTCCTGTTTCGGGGCATATTTTTATTGGACTTGGGTTCGATTTCTCGTCTAATACAAATGACTTCGAATTGAACTAATTGGCAGAGATTAGAGGGGGTTAGGTTGTAAGCATACCGGAAGAAACGGTTTCCAAGATGGTCGAGCGAATGCGACGGAATATCGTCGCGAAGTCAGCCCCGCGGATGTTGTCGCTGTTGTCGCCCTGCTCTTGGCTCGTCGCTCGCGCGCGGATCGGCGGCTTGGCCGGCCGGCGGTGGCTCTCCGCCGCACTCGCGCAGGCCAGGGGGGTCGCCAGGGATTGCTCGATCTTAGGGTTTTAGGGTTTCGATTACGGATGGGGAGTTCTCTCGGTTTATTACTGTACTTATATATCTATATACTCAACAGTTCGGGTTTGAATGGGATTCCTCTCGGCCTGGGTTTACACGTGCGGTGGGTTCTCTGTTTGGGGGCTCGGGTGGCTGGCCCCTGGCTGAGCCTTAATGGCTCGGTTTTGCTTGGTTCTCAACAACAGTTGTTGTTGTCTTCCTTTCCACTATTTAATCTTTACGTATGAATATAATAACTATATACATATATATATTGTATATATATATATATATATATATATATATATATATATATATATATATATATATATATATATATACTCATATATATTCTAGATAGATCCAAATAAATCTTAATGGCATTTGTTCCTATTATGAGGCCCATTTATATAATAGGACTATATACAATAATATTTGCCAAATATAATATAACCAGTAATAATAATATTAACCTCAATAAAATAATAATAATAATAGTAATAATAATAATAACAAGAATTCCAATAATCAATACCGGTGTATACACTACTATACGTAGTCTAAAAAGCCCGAAACGTATAACGAACCCATTTATATAATATCATTGAATATAAAATAATAATGATATTTATAGTATTAGAATTACAAATATTTAGAAATAGTCGTTAAATCATTTAAACGGAATATAACATACTCGCCAAAATACATTCAATACTCATGTCCTCGGACGTCCCGCATGACTACATGGCTTGGGCTTGTCTTGGGTCCTATCTGGACTAATTCGAACAATCGGGTTCCCTAAAACTCAATAATATCGAAAATAAATAATTAAAACTACGGTGCGGTTTAAGCCGTAATTTGGCCTGGTTTCCTAGTTAGGACATCACTATGGCTCGGCCTTCCCTACCAGGGCTAATACACTAGTCAAGGCACGCCCCCGTACTATCCGTGCCATGATTCCTAGTCGTCTTGTACTCCAAAACTCAATCATGGCTAAAATCACCTACCGTAATAATTAACTAAATAATCATTTCTAAAATTCTAAAATCATCATTTAAATGAAATAAATAAAATATTTTAAGAATTCTGGGAAGGGGAGCTACAAATCTATCCACCTTAAAAATAATTTCGTCCTCGAAATTCTAACTCATAACTATTCGTTAAAATTCAAAAGGAAAATCTACCTTAACCTTAATCTCCTTGAAATTTTTAATTCCTCAAAAATGGTTTATATCTTCTTCCTAACCATTTTGCAACTACGAAACTCTGAGGGCTTCTACCCACCTTTGGTCATACTACTACTCCCTCAACGCTGTGTCACTAACACTTTATAATCTTTCCACTACTTACTATAATTGTTACAAATAGATATCTACTGTTATTGGCCTCTATAATCCTCTCCCATCTATCAAATAACCCAAAATCTAGCAAGCAACAAATTTACACAGGTAGCTAAGAATTATTGGTGGGTTCTAATAAGTATGACCTTTCGTCACTCTACAATAGAGAGGACAGGAAGATAAGGAAAAAATAATCGAGAGCGAATATGAAGTCTCAAGAGTGGTAGGGAGTTTCCAATGATGCAGGTAAAGATGTTTTCGAACCATTGACTTATTTGCTAGACTGGGTTACTCTGGTCTAGTCAATTGCTAAATCGAAAAAAACCTTTCATATCTTGGAGGGTCGCTCAATCCGTGCAATACGGAAATTTCGTTCCCGAAATTCAAAATAATGTTCCAAAATAGAACAAAATTTGAGAAATCAAGGTTGTGGTCTTAATGGGTTCTCTACTTGGACATCAGTTATTCATTGGATGAACATTGGGTTTCAATCTATATGGATTGGACAAGATCCTAATGATAAAACTCTTCCTACTAGATTAGGGTATCCTAGAATAGGTTTCTATCCAAGGTTTGAGCTAGTTGGCCGTCAGGTTGGGTAGCTAGGTTCATGAAGCCCAAAAATTCTGAGATTTTTGTGTTTAAGTAGCACATGAGGCCTCAATTGGGTGGCACACTGGTGGCATGTGCGTAGTGGGCTTCGAGTAGATCACAACCATATATTGGGTCGAAGGAATGGGGTCGCGGTTAAGGCTCTAATGGAGGTTGGAAAGTATACCAGTACTATGGTAAGGGTTATAGCTAGTCCTTTTTAACCTGAAAGTTGTAGTACAAAAATAGAGTACAAGGGGACGGGTTTGAGTGGGACACGATATACCTAGAGGAAAGTGGACTCGTCTAGATCTTACATATGAAATTTGTTGGAAGATAATAGCTGGTCTCGTGCTCCGAATATTAATGGCACGGCCGGAACACCAAAATGATATAAATGGAAAGTGGGACAACAAAGGGCACTAGTTATCATTCTAATGGTAATTATTCTAATCACTCGATAAATCTTGGTATATCCTAAAAAGTTTTAGTAGACTTACGGTCTACCCACCTTAGAAGCTAGGACATGGTTTTAGGAATGGTGAGCTTTAGGAGGATTCCAAGGTCCAGGTACTTACCTCGACTCTTGTTAAAAGAGAACAAGGCACGGCGTTATAGGATACCGTGGATATAGGTCATGTCAAGGATCGTTCCTCAATAAATAGAGAACGAGCGTGTACAACGATGCATGGTCGATAAAATAGAATGATCTATTCATCCATGGTTTACAAGAGTTATCGACCGGGTAACCAACGCTAAGGTAAAGCATATGAAAAGATTCCTAACAACTGAGTCGTGAATTTCTATTTGTGTCAACCTGCCAGACTATCGTCACAAGGGTTGTAGTGATGCTGTATTGCTGTTGACAACTGGTAGGTCATAATATGACAGGGTATTTAAGCTATGGTATTGGCTAAGCTAGTGACTGTGGTATTCCAGCACTAGTTAGGTCTTAATAATAAAATTTACATAACTAGAGCAATTTTTGTTGGAGACCAATCTCGGGATGAGTGTCACGGTAAATGATTACCCTATTGTCCACTCATCTCATGTCTAACTGTGGGCTTCGGTCGAGGAAGAGTTGGTTCAAGGCTTAAGGGTTGCTAGTTAAGGCAAGCTTCCAACAAATAATTAGAGACTCACAACATTTGGTTTCTTGAGAATAGATAGTCTCCTAGGTTTGCGTTCTGACTAAAGGTAAAACCCTAATCATTCTCAAATTCAGATAGCTCGAAAGTCTCAATAGTAGTTTGAGGGTCGATGGGAGAACGAGTAACTCAATCACATGACCGGCCGATGGTAGCTACACTTGTGCCTACCATTATCATAGCCATGGGAATACTCTGTATCTCTCTACCATCACGAGCTTTCGTCTTTCCAAATCGGTGAAAGACAAAAACAATAAAGAATTCAAGGGAGTTGTTACTGAATACAATTTCGTGATTCAATAGCGAACATATAATTCAAGAGGAATTGTCAAGCAGTTGCGGATGAGGTCGTAGATACTTGTATATCTCCATCCACGTAGTGTAATTAAACGAAGAGCGAACCAAATGCACCATGGTTGATCAGACCATAATACACTGATTCTGATTTGATAATAAGTTAGCAGGCGTCCCCACTAAACATATGTCTTGAATCAAGCTCGAGAACAGAGTAAGCTTACAAAACTAGGCTGTAGTAGCAGCATTGGTCAAGATAGTCGAAATACAAGTATGCGAGATTTTTGAAAGAATGTACAAATAGTTCGAGTTTTGCGAGAATCAAACCTTACCCGGTGTTCTTGCTTATACGGTCTTTCTACTATCTTCTTATCCACAAGGACTTGGTCAACTAATGGGTTATGGAACTCTGGATTCTATATTCTTGGTAACTTATTAGTTTCAGTCAATTACCTCGTCTATAGATCAGAAGGACCACGGAATGCTAGGTCGGGAGACACGTTACCCAACTTACAGAACTTCCACTAGTGTTGGCTTCGGGTCTTATGAGACATACATGGTATTGTCTTATCCTCCATAGTATCCTGAACTTGTAATCACGTCTGAAGTCATTTCACCGAGAGTTATGCCTCGCCCATATACTCGGGCTGTGGTAAACCATTGGGTTCATGATTTCAGGGTGGTATGCTCTCTGATACTCTACCTTATATTGACATCAGGGTGACTACGGTCAAAGAGGACCACTAACTATAATTTAGCAATATTCTATAACTTACAATTCTTCAAAAGGATTTCAATTCTATGGGTTGTGTCTCGCCAGTGCGCTGCTGGCTGTAGTGAACCCACATTCTCCACTCTCAAATAATTGAAGACAGTGCGCTGCTGTCTAGTCATTACGAGTCAACCATCATTCCTTTATCTGTAAAATTCATGGGCTTCTAGGGACTCGAACAAGTCGACTATGTAATAAGGCATAATTATTTGTCCTATCAGTCATAATCTTTAAAATAAGAGGTTGCACAGGAAAGAAATATCTGAGGACAAAGAAATACAACATTCTAACTATTCCATTGTATTCAAATATTGGGGAAAAACTTGAACCGAAACTAACTCGAGGTCCGTATATGGATAATCTAATCAGAAATTATATAAAATAATAATCCTTAGGGCAAAATAGAGACTGAGGAGGCAATTCGGACTAAGATGTGAGGATGATATCTAAAGAAGCAAGGAGAAGGAATTGCACCATTTATCAAGGTTAAACTATTTATTCTAGAAAGTCCTGAATCACCAAGTGAACAATCTATCCACATTGGATCATGTCGTCATATCAAAAGATAGTCGTATACCTATGGGGATTGACAACTATCAAAATTAATAACTCCTTATCTAAATGGCATGGCCTAGACTACCCATCGATAAATTTGTATAAGGGACTCCTAGTCCTAGTCATCCTCTTAAATTAAATTAATTCTTGTTCATGAATGAGCATGTTCTAGTCGCAGGCTCGCAATAGTACAACTAACCTAAGTACTATCACGAGTTCGCAAAATTTACGAAGACGAACCTGCACGGGCCACCACAAAAAGTTGTCACGACCCGCACCGGTTTTTTTTTTTTAAACGGATACGAGACGTATCCAAGCCAGCCTACGCCGCAGTGTCGGCGGTAGAACGCTGTCACGGCCATGAAGATCAAATCACAAATAATCCAATGCTCATTCACAGAACTAATTTAATTTACAATGATTATAAGTTTTACATTTGTAGAAGAACATAAACTTGTACAACTAAAAGAATGGCTACAACTTAACTAACTAGCTAGTCTCTAGGCTTTTGTCTGCAAGTATCCCCGTCACTCTCCAAGCTAAGTGAATACACGGCTAACCTGAAATTGTTGGTTTCCAGTCAGGAATGGAACGAGCACAATTCACTGAATGCAATTTCAAATAAAGAAAATGACTATAAGACAAAGGTTAGACATCAATCATGAGTTTTGAAAATAACAGTAAAGCCGTAAGAAAAATCAATAGTAATAAATAGACCAATATACTTTCCACCGTTAGAAGTACCTTTGATATGTGATCGGTCTGGGGTACTACACTGCACGGTCTACGAGGTCTACTTGCAAGAAATAAACAATGTCTACGAGGTCTACTTGCAGAAATTAAACAATGTCTACGAGGTCTACTTGCAGAAAAATAAACAATGTCTACGAGGTCTACTTGCAAAAAATAAACAATGTCTATGAGGTCTACTTGCAGAAAATAAATAATGTCTACGAGGTCTACTGCATAAAAGTAAACATGGTCTACGAGGTCTACAGCATGAAAGTAAACAAGGTCTACGGTCGGATCACACATCCTTGGTACTTCTCATTTCCGACTCAATAATTTATAATAGTGTATAAAAATCACATAACCAATGACTAATCAATAAAATATAGTAAAGATTAATATCGAAATGCAAACAATAAACTGTACTCGCCTGTGGTCCTGTACTGGTGAAACCGATGATCCAAATCACTCAATATGCCACAATAGTCAAAACCCGTGCAACAGTCCCCGAAAGCTAAAATAAACAATACCAATGATCTTAAAATAGTCCAATTAGCTAGGATTGCCTGTCCTTAAGTTCAATTCTGAACACAGGGGCAAAACGGTAATTTTGGGCCAAAACGATGTCCGCCGTTGGACCCGCTTTGCACCGAAAAGCTTGCCAAAGTCAACAGTCTCTAAAGTCATCAAACTACATGTCTACGGATCCAGTTTTTCGATACGAACCCAACCATATGTCCAGAGTTGGATTCCGGCGGGCCGTGCACAAAATCGTCCGTTGCGTGGGACCGTGGGACCCGCAAAACGACGTCGGATTCAACTGTCTCAGATTTGGACCAAACTTGACATACAGGACCAAAAAAATGATATGGTCCTGTTGGCGCAAGTTTCGTCTCGATCTGGCGAGCGTGCACAAAGTAATTAGGAAATTTACAAAGTGTACGATACGGAGAAATTCGACGGATACACATCAAATTCGTCGCGCACACGCGACCAATTTGAATTCCGTCAAAGCCCACACGACCACGAAGCCGTTATGCAGCTTTTGATCCTTTCGGTTCGCGACCACGTCGCCCGGATTGGCGTGACGCACGTCGTGTGGAACAATTTTCAAGTTTTGAAAACAGATTTTTGGGAACCTTTGGAATTCGATTTCTCGACGCTCAGTCGATGATTTCAAATTCTGCAAGAAGGGTTATGAAGTCCTACATGTTGTCTAAAAGTCTGTTCAAACACAAATTCTAGTCTGGCCCTAGATCGATCGAAATCGACTTTCAAACATGGATGAATGGACTGTTATGGGTCCTGTTTCGGGGCATATTTTTATTGGACTTGGGTTCGATTTCTCGTCTAATACAAACGACTTCGAATTGAACTAATTGGCAGAGATTAGAGGGGGTTAGGTTGTGAGCATACCGGAAGAAACGGTTTCCAAGATGGTCGAGCGAATGCGACGAAATTTCGTCGCGAAGTCAGCCCCGCGGATGTTGTCGCTGTTGTCGCCCTGCTCTTGGCTCGTCGCTCGCGTGCGGATCGGCGGCTTGGCCGACCGGCGGTGGCTCTCCGCCACGCGCGCGCAGGCCAGGGGGTCGCCAGGGATTGCTCGATCTTAGGGATTTAGGGTTTCGATTGCGGATGGGGAGTTCTCTCGGTTTATTACTGTACTTATATATCTATATACTCAACAGTTCGGGTTTGAATGGGATTCCTCTCGGCCTGGGTTTACACGTGCGGTGGCTTCTCTGTTTGGGGGCTCGGGTGGCTGGCCCCTGGCTGAGCCTTAATGGCTCGATTTTGCTTGGTTCTCAACAACAGTTGTTGTTGTCTTCCTTTCCACTATTTAATCTTTACGTATGAATATAACAACTATATACATATATATATTGTATATATATATATATATATATATATATATATATATATATATTGTATATATATATATATATATATATATATATATATACTCATATATATTCTAGATAGATCCAAATAAATCCTAATGGCATTTGTTCCTATTATGAGGCCCATTTATATAAATAGGACTATATACAATAATATTTGCCAAATATAATATAACCAGTAATAATAATATTAACCTCAATAAAATAATAATAATAATAGTAATAATAATAATAACAAGAATTCCAATAATCAATACCGGTGTATACACTACTATACGTAGTCTAAAAAGCCCGAAACATATAATGAACCCATTTATATAAATATCATTGAATATAAAATAATAATGATATTTATAGTATTAGAATTACAAATATTTAGAAATAGTCGTTAAATCATTTAAACGGAATATAACATACCCGCATGACTACATGGCTTGGGCTTGTCTTGGGTCCTATCTGGACTAATTCGATACAATCGGGTTTCCTAAAACTCAATAATATCGAAAATAAATAATTAAAACTACGGTGTGGTTTAAGCCATAATTTGGCCTGGTTTCCTAGTTAGTACATCACTATGGCTCGGCCTTCCCTACCAGGGCTAATACACTAGTCAAGGCACGCCCCCGTACTATCCGTGCCATGATTTCTAGTCATCTTGTACTCCAAAACTCAATCATGGCTAAAATCACCTACCGTAATAATTAACTAAATAATCATTTCTAAAATTCTAAAATCATCATTTAAATGAAATAAATAAAATATTTTAAGAATTCTGGGAAGGGGAGCTACAGAAGAGGAGTTACAAAGCTACCCACCTTAAAAATAATTTCGTCCTCGAAATTCTAATTCATAACTATTCCTTAAAATTTAAAAAGAAAGTCTACCTTAACCTTAATCTCCTTAAATTTTAATTTTTCAAAAATAGTTTATATCCTTCTCCTAGCTATTTTGTAACTACGAAACCTCGAGAACTTCTACTAACCTTTGGTCACACTACTCCCTCAAAGGTATGTCACTAAAACTTTATAACCTTCCATCTAGTTGCTAGAATCATTACCCATAGATATCTAAGATATATGGCATATATAATCCCCCCATATCTATCAAACAACCAAAAATTAAATAATCAAGCAAAATTATACTATAACATAAGAATTTCTGATAGATTCTAGACAGTACGATCGTTCGTCACTCTGAAATAGGAAGAGATGAAAATCAATGGTTCTGAAGGCAAGGAAGAATAATCGAGAACAAATATGAAATTTCAAGGACGTAGAGAAATTTCTAGGAGAATTTTTAAGGAAGTGTGGATTAAGATTTCTAAGATTTAGTCATAGTCGCAGGCTCGTATCAGTACAGTTACGTAACTGATACGATATGCTCTGACCTGCATGGGCTACCAAAAAAAAACTATCACGATCCACACCCGCTTTTCGGGATGCAAGTGCGTGAGCAAGCTAGCTACGTATCAAACGGAATCCAGCCCGATTCAAATACGTATAAGCTATCAAGAACATGGTATCATGTCTAATATGGTAATCTAAACTATATCTCAATCCACAAAATATATATAAATCAAGAATGAACAAGTATGGTTCATGGTCTGTAGCCCACTAGCATATTGTCTGATTAGACTCCAAGAATAACATGAGTCTATGAAACTAGGCTAACAAGCAGGATATATCATAAGAGCACGAGAAGATAATAAAGTAATATTACTAGCAAAATACCTGAATCATGCAGATGTAATCGACTGCCATATGCTCAGCTAACTAACACTGTGCAACCAGCTACCTGAAGAGATCATCAAGTCCTCAGGGGACATAGCAAGATACATAAAAACCTGCCTATCTAACAGTTCTATCATGCATATTAATATAAACAGGCTATAACCAGAAAATGAGACAAAAACTGACAAGTGGCTACTGACAGGTGACTATGAACACGGATACGGGAAACAACGACGCATAAATGAACTTCTGGGAGAGAACTGGTGAACAAGAGATCAAAGGATATCAAACCCTCGTCCCGAGTGTGGACTCGCTAGTTTGAACTAAACACTAATCCTCGTCCCGAATGTGGACTCGCAGGTTAGTTCACGAGAAACACCCTCACCCCGAGTGTGGACTCGCAGGTGCAAACAGATCAAGACAAACACCCTCGTCCCGAGTGTGGACTCGCAGGTGTAAACGGTCAACCCTCGTCCCGATTGTGGACTCGCAGGTTGAGAAAACAAAACATGAATTAGCAGTTCAGTTACATGCACTCACTCCATGACATGATACGACTCAGTCGTGGTACATGTAAGGACAACTCTCGTATAGTCTCTAATGTCAAACTCTGGACAACGACGGTATATAGACGGGACAATAACTAATATACATGATAAGAAGAAAAGCATACCAATCAAACCAATCCAACTAACTGATGACATATAACTACTAGATAAAGAAATAAGCATGCAATAAACTGTAGAGAGAGGCAAGGTATACTTGCCAGATTCTGCGCTCTTAATATGAAACGCCGCTCCCGCATCCATGCCTCCGGAACTCGACGCTCCTAGATAATTAATTAGCTAGTTTAAGTCACTACTCATGAAACTTATGATATGACTTAATTAGTTAAAGTAATGTTTTAAAATTATATTAACTATATTCAAATTTTTTGTGAAACTATTTAGATTCATAAAATCACACACAGGTTCTACGAAACATCGAAACACAGTTTTAGGTGTTCTAACTCTCAATTGGTCGGTTATGCCCCTACTTAAATAACATTCTTAAATAATATATAAATTTCATAAAAATAATATTTAAATTAATTTTCTACAAATTTATCTCTGAAATTCCAGAATTAATATTTCTAAAGAAATTTATGACTAGTTGATTACTAAGTCAGCTAGTCTACCCGAAACTTGTCCGAAACATAGTCAATTACTCAAAATTGCTAAAATAACCAAAAATATATTTTCAATAGAATTAAAATATTTTATTTCTCAGAATAACATCATGGGTACAACGGTTAAGTTATACTATAAGTTTGGGACATTCTAGGTCAGGCGATTACCCGAAATTAGCTAGTTTTGACCTATAATTTTTTTGACCAGATTTGAGTTGATAAATTCGTGGAAAAATACTTAAAAATCCTAATTTATACATATGAATACACATAAAATTCAGTTTTGAAAATAACCACCAATAACTTATAGTTCCTTTACAACGGGTTAATTTTGATCCTACCGAAACATGAATATTACGACTATAAATCATGAAACTTTTATAGATAATTATACATAGAAAAATCCATCAAAATATGATTTATACTGATTTAATAACATATTTTCTACAGAAATTTAGTAAGGTTTTGAGATAGAAAAATTAGGGTTTCTTACCAAAAGTCCTTGCTAGAGAGGTTATGAAGACTTCTCCTTGCCAAAGCTCCAACCATTCTTGCTATCTTTGCTTGCTAAGTCCTATCTTGGTGAGTTTGGAAGGGTTGGCAATGGCTATAGATGGTTGGACGGAGAAGATGGAGTTTTTAGGGTTTATTTTGAGTCGTTGGGTGGATGTATGGTGGAGGAGATGAGTTTTTATGAAGGATAGAGAGATGTGCAATGGAGAAGATGATGTATGGAGGGATATGGGAGAGAGGTGCTTCCAAATATGAGGGGGAATTAAGGGAGTGGTCGGCCAAGAAGGAAAAAAAAAAAATTATGTTAGGGTTAGGGTTTGGGTATGAGTTGATGTACATATATGGGCCTTTTGGGTTGCATGCATGAAAAGGAGTGGGAATCCTATTCCTAATAAGATGCTTGGCTGAATTTCCAAGGGAGGGGATGCTTTGGTCATCCAAGAGTGCTCCCACTTGGTTGGGGTAGTGGTTTGGTGAGTTGGCTAATTGATTGGATTGAGGATTAAAAAGGTCTTTCCTAAGATAGACTAATTAAATCTATCTATATAAATACAATAAAAAATTTGAATTAAATACAAAATATATGTATTTATTAATATTTATTAATGTCCAACATGTCTACTTAGGATTGGGTTGGACTTTGGGTCAAATATAAACTAATGCCAACTAGGATTGCACTAGGATTACACGTAGACACTTTCTATAAATAAAAACTTTCCAAAATTAAAAACATATCAATATTAATAAAATATATATACAAAATATATATCAATATGAAGGTATTTGAGAGTACTACATGTTTATTTAGATTTGGATTTGGTTCGGGTCATATCGTGCTAAATTTGTACAACCGGATCTCCTAGAAAGTCAATAATCTAATAATTAAATAAATAAATCATCGATGGGGGTCAAGTCGCAACTTGGCCTGGTTTTTTTAGTTAGAACACACCTATGGCTCAACCTTCCCTACCATAGCTAAAACACTAGTCAAGACACCCAACTACACTATCCGTGCCAAAATTATTGGTCATCTTGTACTCCAAATTTAATCGTGACTAAAGGCATATACCGTAATAATTAACTAATTAATTATTTATAACATTCAAAAATCACCATTTAAATCAAATAAATAAATAAAAATATTTCAAAATTTTTGGGAAGAGGAGTTACACGTACCATCACAGCCTCTGATTTCGAGGCTTCTACGGTAGTAGTGGAATGTTGGATATCCACTGAAATAGCCACTTCAAAGAAAGAAATCAATTTATATACATCTTTGAGAGAAAAATATATATATTAGGGTATATCACAATCTTGATATTACCTTCCTGAGGTGGTCCCTCTTCAGCAACTACCAACTATCTCCTGACCTCTCTGTGTGGTGATGCAACCGGCTCTTCAGCAGCTCCGGTGCGATCATCCTCCAGATCGATCAAAGTGGTAGACGTTCCTTCTTCTGTGACTCTTCCTTGCTTCTGAATAGAAGGAGTGATTTTCTTCTCGCCGGAGAAAGAACTGAGGAGCATCTGTTTTGACTGAGAACGAGTCGTTCTTTTAGTCGTTGGTTCATTTATAACCAAGGACGTCCTTCTCTTCTTTTCCGGAGCCTTTGTTGAGGCAGGTCTACTATCTAGTTGAGGAAGGATTATAGTCTCCTTAGCTTTTCTTTTCTTCAACCCCTAGGTCGAGGGATTTCTCTTTCCGCACTTTTAAGGATACATCCAAAGGATCTTGAACTTCATCTGGATAATTCTTTAAAATTGAAGCTTCTAGTGGTGTATCTGCAGGATCCTGTCCTCTATATCTCGAAAAGAGTGAGCAGTGTGTTTCCCCAATTTGGATCTCTTCTCACTTGCAAAGCTATGTGCAAGATGGAAGCATTCAGTGAATGTATTTGCTGAAGTATAAAAGTTTGCGTATGTATATAACATACGCGAGCCTTGCTGAAGATTGAAGGGCATGGAAAATATTGCTTTAGTATCCCTGGCATTATAATATCTCCAAGCCCTAGCCCCATCGATCAGATAACCTTTGGCCTGTAGGCAGGTGGTGGCGTTACCCATGTGAAGCTGATCATAGCCGAACTGCCGTACAAATTGACTTGGAAAGTACGGTTTTAAATAACACTCTTCCTCAAATCTATAGACCAAATGAGATAGACGGATCGCCTGCAACCATGAAAACATAGGATGGACTGAGGCAGAGTAATTCTGTATTAGATCCATCATCTGTGGAGGCATATTTTCGTATCCGAAAGGAGGCTAAACACATTGAAATATCCATCCCGATCCACGATTTAATACAAATCTGTACTCTGAAAGAGCAGTGTATTGCCAATGAGCACTGGAGTTGCGTCTGATGAAATCTCTGCTGACACTTCCCATATTAGGGTTCATCAAATAGGGATGGTAAGCAATAGCCATCCAAATAAATAAGTATAAGGCATCTTAGTATAAAGAAAATCTTGCCTCGCCGCCTTGTCATGGAGCAGGGTCTACACAAAGGAACGCAACCTTGCGTTCACGCGGCAGGTCATTGCCAATAGGAGGTCCATCTTGTAGCCAAAAATAAGACGTACTGCAGCAAACAGGACGCTCCGATGGAATCTGTCGACTGTACTGGCTCCTGGAACTATGAAGCTCCGCAGCCATAAAGAAAGAAAGAAAGAAAGCCCGCTAGCTGGGCCTCTTTGGACATGGGTCCATAACCCTGTTTGAGATAACTCTGGAGAGTGTCGCCAGCTTTGAACGGATGCACGTCTTCATCTAGTCTGATATCTCCATGGTTATGTTGCTCCATCAAATATAGCATGTCGCTTTGACTGAATGGTTCAAAGAAACGAGGAGCACAGGCTTGACTATCAAGTGGTTTGTCCTCCCGTATATGACCCAGGAAAAGGTACGACATCCACTTGGTTATATAACAAGTACCTGCAGTGGCACTTTTGTAGAAGAGCGAGCAGATTTTACAGTGACATAATAGCTCATGGAAGACGACGATCATCTGAGGATTCTCCTCCGCCATAACATCCAATTCACCATTTGTGGGCACATACTCTTCGTAAGGATTGTCGTCCTATTGGTAGATGAGAGAGATATTTTATCTCATAAGAGCAAATCCTATTTCTCTATGGGGGGTCATGAAGGTCCCAGTGCTTTTGTTATATCTCTCTACTAAAGCCAAGAACATATGAGCGTTCGGGCGAATGCCGTATACTGCAGTGCAGATAGCATTGTAGAGATCTAGATCGAGGAGCCTGTCCTTGAACTGATCTAAAATCCAAATAGATAAGCTGCTCCAACGCTTCATATCTATGTTAACCAGACCTGTCATACGTATGCCGGGGTCTGGATATCTTCCTTCAGCCTTTGCGAATGTATTCACAAATATGGGTATTCTGACCGGAAGGAGCAGAGAGGAATCCTCAGGAGGAATACAGCTTGGCTTTAAACCTCTTAAGTGGGTGCTGTACTTCTCAGAAGTGTTGTAAAAGAGGTCCTCGTGCTTCGGACCCATTCTATAACAGATTTTTTTGACTCTTGCTTGCTGGATTGGAGTCAGATCCCATAAATTCTTCGGAGATATCTTGCAAATTTATATTGAGATAAAGCCATAGACCTCGATATTTCTGTGAGGTATATGACTTTGTCTTCACATTTAAATACTCTTTCCACTTTTCTTGTCTTGGGCTGGAAAGTCTTCTTGATTGCATCCCCAAATAGGAAGGCAGGTTTCTTGTGGACCACAGTATCCAGACTTTCTAGAGGTTCCCCGTTCATTAAGCTCAACAGGGTTGGTTTTCTTGGGCCATAAGGAGGGTCTTTCGTGCTTCAGGACCATCGTACTGAGGGAATGTGACATGAGATAAATTCTCCTTGTACTCCGGGATATTAAATGCTGAAGCAAATCTTTCAGCATTTGGGTCTTCCCTGAGATCAACAGCAAAGGAATACATGAACAAAAGTTAGAAGAAACAAGAGTGTGCAACTTTATAAAGAGCAAAATAATTATGTTGTGCAACATCCTGGGTTACGCAACAATCAAATTGTGCAACATCCTGAGTTGCGTGATATTCTGGGTTGTGCAACATTTAGGTTGCGCAACATCCTGAGTTGCACAAAAATTAAGCTGCACAACAATCTGAGTTGCGCGACAACCTGGGTTGCACGACATACTGTGTTGTGCGAAACTTAAATTGCATAATATCTCAAGTTGCGTAACATCTGAAGTTGCGCTACATACAGGTTGCGCCACAACTTGCTTGTGTAACATTTTTGATTGCGCAAAACAACTTAGTTGCATAATAGCATGCGCAACACGATTCGTAAGAACGAACAATGCTCAAATAAAGCAATCACACCCTAAGAAGGGGTGGCGCAGAGTTTGTGATGTGCCAAATACTCTAAGAAGAGGGGCGCAAGTCAATTTCATCATCCATAGGTCCAATTTGTTCGTTCTTAATCACCTTCCAGAGCTGGTTTTGCTGTATCTCATCGAGAAGAGGGTGGCGCATACTGTTGCGCACGGGTCGACGGAGCACGAGTCGTAGGAGCGGCGACGCTCTCCCCTTTGTCAGCGACGGTCTTCTTAAGGGCTATGTCGTCGAGAAGATGGTTGAAGAAGAGGGTTGCAAGAAGTTCAAAGTATTCTCTCAGAAGATTAAATTAAAAGTAAAGAATTACAGTCGGTTAAACAAGGATTATTTATAGTCTAAAGATAGAATCCTAACAGTCACCCTAAGTTGTGCATGAAAAATCATAACAACGTGCAACAGACTGTGCGAGATATGCGCAACTTGACTCAGTCATTCTCAGGATTCAAATTATTTCGAAGTTTTGTAACATTTCAAAATTCGAAAAACTTTGAAGGGGGTCTTGTAGAGCCTAAAAATCAAGTTGCACCATGTTTTTATTACTCAGCAATCAAGTTGCGCCCAAAAAATTAAGCTGTGCCATTGTTATGAAGCTCAGAGATCAAACTGCGCCACTGATCAGGTTGCACCACATATCAGACTGCGCCCAATCACATTGTGCCAAAGCCTACGTGGTGCCTGACAATATTTGCCATAATTTTTGACAGCACTGACAACTGAAAGAACGATAAACGAAGAAAATCTCTTCGAATCCCGTAAAGCGTCGCGTTCGAGACAATTTGATGACAACTGTTCTATGCACTCTGCAAGTTGCACCTAGGCGCAATCTGAACAAATTCTTCTCATACATTCAAATGCTACCACGTGCCTATGCATTGAGTTGCGCCTAGGTGCAACCCAATCAAGCGCAGTTTGACTCGTTGACTGAAGTTCGTGCAACCTGATAAAGTTGAGACAACTTACGTTCTAAAGCAGGATAACGTAGCGCACATGCCACTAATCTCTCAAAACGTGTCTACTACTCTGTACACGACCATGTGCATCTCAATCATATGATGCCACGCGTCTAAATACAGTTAGTACACGTTCGTGCAACTGAATGGAAGTTAGCGCAACTTAAGGTTGGCGCAACCCAAAGTGGCGCAGTTCATCCTCGCACAAATCAGAATAACTGCTAAAACAGTTATTTTTAGAACTCTATAAATAGAGTTTCCAATCATTATCAAGGCATTACAGAGATCAAGAGTTCTTACAAAAAGTGCTGCTGTATTCTCCAGAGGCTCTAGTCTTCAAGTTCACATAGTCCAAGAGATAAAGTGATCGTCTTCTGATCAGATTCCTAAAGTTGTACTTCCCCAGAATTTATTATACTTTGTACTATTCTTTTAAAGTTTGTTATAAACTTTTTGTTTTTGCAAACAAATACCAGGTTGGTTCTCTATGCTTGTTTACATGATTCGTATATTTTTTCATGAATTCTTATATTGGCATGAGCGTCCATTGCTCCTTACTCATTTATCTTTTTTTGTGCACACGTAGTATATTATTCTACCATGGATTGATCACACTTTTCTATTAGAGTGCTTAAATTCTTATCCTCATATGGATATAGCTTTTTTGTGAAAGATATATAGTTAACTACACCTACTTCCTCCAAGGGTAGAATTTGGATTGATTTTTTTGTCCTAGACAGTAATTTTTTGGGGCTGTATTTAGGAGTGTCTAGGATATATACCATACATGTCCGACACGACATATCTAAAGTGTTCATGCTTCCTAGTTGAATAGCAATTATGTAGTGATGATTTGTCAGATGTGATTGCAAATATTCGTCAGGCTCATGAAAGACTGGTGTACTAAATATAACAGTAAAGATAAGGCAGCTTTCCAATATATATATATATATATATATATATAAACACTCACCACACACTCCCATCTACCATATGCATGCACTTCTAATATTATTTTTCCCATACCGAGGTGGTGCACTTTCCACAAGCCCCTGGTTTTAGGACGTTTCTTATTGAGAAGTTTGCAACCAACTACTGCTTGTATAGCGTCTTGGACAAGTCTTTTGAGCTTTGTGATGCAAATATTCAAGACAAGTCTTTTTGAGCTTCGTGATGCAAATATTGTAACTTTTATAACTTTTGCTTTAGATAGTTTATCTACTTTATAGGGTCACTAAAATACATTTCTTGATTTTTGAATGTTCTATATGTTTCTGCCGTCAAAGAAGGGAGGGTTCAGACGCTTGAAGCTGTTTGCCGCGTTGTTCCCTTGGTAACCAACTCTGCCAATGGCATCTTGTACTGTCTGGTGCAGGGACATCGTTCCGACGATCTAGAGATACAAGCAATTCCCTGCTGAGTCCCACCAGGGTTCTATTATCAGGTTCTGCAGGCTGGACTGGCTGAACTGGTGGCTCTTGACCCCCGGTAGGCACGACTCTGGAGGCTACCCCTGAGTGCTGGACTTGGTCTCCAGGTTGCTGTTGGTTCACTGGAGGTGCTCTGCCTTGCTGATCGGTAGGACCAGGAACAATGCCGCTGAAGAAATGACATGGGGAACAATAAGGAAGGACCATGATAGATCAAGGATATAAGCATGTGATCAGATAAAGATTTTGGAAAGATTAGAAGACACGAGTAGAGATCAAAGGCGAGTGCTGATTGAGACATCTATTTCGTGAAATCCTTACATATCTTGATTTACAAGACCTGCATGGGCCACCACTTAAACCGTGTCATGCCCCAGAACCAGAATACTGGAGAGCGGAGGACAGACACAGCCAGCTACGTATATTAAAGTAAATTCCACCTCGATATACGGTCACGGCTGTCTAGATACATGAAGGTTTAACTATAAGCCAATAGTCTCTTAAGGTCAAGAACAAGCCTAGTATCTCAATCGCAAGCAAGCAAGTAAATGTAACAAGAGGGTAGATCATCAGATATACAAAGTAAGGCGTCCCATAGAATACATATTCAGATGATCATGAAGCTAGTCATACAAAATGCGAAGACTAGCAAGAGTATAAGTCATACATTATTAACCCTAGAATTTTTCAACCATGTTACAACCCTTAGGAAAACAGGAATGTAAATTTAACACGAGCTAATACTTGCTCGACGGCTAAACGCCTCAAAAGAATAATTTACAATATAGTGGAAGAGCAAAATAAAACCCATTTGTTGCCAGTATTGCGCCTAGTGTTCACCATCTGGCTGGAAGATCCTCGGGTGCTACTCTGAAATCTGGCCATACAAAACCAGCTAGATCAGACCCCAGAAAGAGCAAGTGCCACAAGGGAGGCTTAACTTAAGAACTAAAATCAGCAATTAGCAAAAAACACAACTTATATAATAAAAGACTGATGATATGAAAAAAATTATGATGATATACGATAAGATAACCATGGGACTATTCAGATAACTAAGTTACAACCCTTAAACCAAACAAGGACCGGGGTTGTAATCCTTCATCTGAACGAAACTTGGTACCTATTTATCGATAAAGTAAAGCACAAGCAATCCAGGTCATGTAACAATCTTATACAAGGATCGAGACAAGGCTAGACTGGGTTGGACTCCATCCAATCAATCACAGCCAAGCAATGAGTACGGCTTGAATACTTTAACTATCTAGGGTTATCACAAGCCTAGTTACTAGCACGATGTATCGAGATGTTCCAACAGCCACAAGCCCTGCAGACTTAATCCAGGTTATCCGGTCACAAGTTGAGAGAGTTGGATTAGGTGACTTGGGGGTGCAATATATGATAGTGTGCTGGAAATGTGCCCTACTCGACGGCAGGCTACAAGTCCAATTAGAGCGCCCAGATAATGGGACTGCCTGTAGCTGGGAAATCTTTTCATGAACTACTTGATCAATCTAGTCATTATCCTAGTCAGATTCAGTATGAATTCCTGACCGTGGTAACCAAGAATTCATGTCCTAGACATGATGCAAGATGAGACTAGACTGGCAGGCTTTTACAGACAAGTTCCAAAGCAATCACCCACGGTGTCAAGACGAGAATGTTCTTAGCATGTCAAGTTAGCCGTCGCAACAGCGTTCAAGGTTACATGTAAGATTACTTAGCAGGTCAAGATAACCGTCGCAACGGTGTTCATGAGTTCTTATCAAGATTACTTGTCGGGGGTACACCACATCGGTCACCATCATGTCATGTTACTTATACTTGTTATTTGTTAGGAGTGCGCCATGACGGACCACTATCATGAGTTGTCACAAAATCATATCGTGTATAAATTATCATTACAATATTAACATATCATGATTATATCGAGTTCAAGTCAAAAGGCGTAAGGATATATAAGGGGTGCCATGCGCCCAATAAAGGTAAATCTAGGAAAATGGATGCCAGGGCCATACTGCGCCGGACAAGGGGGTAAGATACGCTAGTGCTAAGAAGCCTCCGGGCATGGGAGTACGCCAAAGGAGTACGCCAAGGGGAGTACGCCAAAGGAGTATGCCAAGCCAGAGGAGTACGTCAAGGGATGTATGCACGAAGGAAGCACGCATAAAGGAATTACGCGTAAAGGAGTACGCCAAGGGAAGTATGCGTAAAGGAGTAAAGTTTACGCGTAAAGGAGTACGCGTGAAGGAATTACGCGTAAAGGAAGTATGCGTAAAGGAGTAAAGTTTACGCGTAAAGAAAGTACGCGTAAAGGAGTACGCATAAAGGAAGTACGCGTAAGGGAGTAAAGTTTACGCATAAAACTTGTTTTACGCCAAGGTAGGGTAGACTTTGTTTTACGCATAATACAGTCTTGACTTACGTAATCCAGATTTCACGCTGACACGAATAAATGTGGGCGTAGAGTTTGACACTACGCTGGCACGAATCAACGTGGGCGTTGAGTTGATACTATGCTGGCACTAATAAATATGGGCGTAAGGAACCTCCAGAACTCCAAATTATATAAACCTTCAATCTAAGCCAAAAATGGGACTTCCATAGATCAAAATGGGGTATAACACAAATCTCAACAACTTGGAACGAATCAAAACTTTAAAATAAGGAAGTTTGATAGATCAAAACCACCAAAATTTGAGAAGGCACATTTCTAGATCTACAAAAAGTAAAACTTCAAAATACAAAATGTCAAGTTCTAAACTATCTTAGAATCACAAGAGGAAGATAAATGAACCATAAAAATGGATTCTCATGTGGAAGCAAGGTGCACTTACCTACTGGGTTTTCTTAGGTTAGAGGAGAGGTTAATGGAGAAGAAGAAGAGTAAATAAGAATAAGTGAAGAAAGAGAAAGTAGTTGGGCTTTAAATGGAGATAGTGGTAGGTAGGGGGTTAGGTTCATGATGAACCACCCTAAACCAAAACAAACCAACCCAAGCCGAACCCAAGTCAAAATAAACCAAAAAAACTAAGTCATGCACGATTAAGCTAGACAAGTCTGATTACGGGTCAGAATTTCGTATACATATACTAAAATACATATAACAAAAAACAGAGGTGACAATATATGCTCGAAGTTCCAGTCCCATCGAATTTGTCACTGGGCTTGTCGGATGCAAATACTAGAAGATGCAGCTTCTTGACGAACAGCAAATCCTTCATCTTGCTCAGCCAATAATTGGTAGTTGGTACCGTTCAGGTTCTCCATGTGCATCGTCTTCGCGTCCATCTCTGCTTCCTAGTTTGACTGTCAACTCCTGACACTTCTTTGAACCCAAAGCTCTGATACCACTCTGTTGGGAACGAAGTGCAAAAACCGTTCTCCCAAACCAGAAAGTCCTGGGAGAGAACCGAAGCAAAAGCACACAAATCAAAAATGCCAAACACAATCGCAGACACAAAGATTTTTGACAGTGAAAAAGTCCTTACGGGAAAAACTACGGGACGATCGAGTCCAACCCTGAAGAACCTCCACTAATAGAATAAAGAGAATACACCCTCTACAAGCTTCTTCCGATCCAACACGGATCACCACAACTCACTTGAAAGAAGAAATTTTCTGTTTGCGGACTCCGAAGAACAAGAGATGCCAAAAAATTATTCGAAGCAATCTCTCCTTCACAATAGTCCTTAATCCTCTCTCTCTCTCTCTCTCAAAGATTGTAAAGCACTCTTATTTTTTAGATGATGTTTTCAACTAGTATACATCACCCTTTTATAAGCTCTTGGTAATCCATACATGGAAGGCCAATATATATATGGAAACTTCCAATATGCATCAATCATATATTTATAGAAATCCAATCATAATTGGCTTGGCATAATTGTAAGCCCAATTATATGGAAAGCTAATATATGAAGGGTCCAATCATAATATATGATTAAAGTAAATATAAAAATCCAATCATTTATTTTCTTACCATATATGTTCCAAAATAGGATCCATGCACTCCCCGAGCTTCTCCGACATATGGATAGCGCTCGTCGCTCTCCGGGATATTCTCCACATAGGTTGGAAATTCCACCCACTCCAACAGAACTGTAGTGCAATATATAAGTTTACTATTATGTCTGTTAGAAACTCAATTCACCCTTTAACTTGCTAATGCTGGGAACCCTTGTACGTTTCTCGACTCTTTTGGATCGAACTAATGAAATAACATTTTCGCAGCCCATTGACCATAAGCATCAGGTTCTTAGAGGGTCTTCCCTTTATTAATTTTTTTCATGAAAGTTGCTATAGTTCTGTTTGTTAGTTTGTTTTTCTTTCTTTTTTCTGTGTGATTAACTTGGTTACTTGATGATTTTTGAGTGATTAGGCATAATTTCATATTACATATTTGATTGAAGATGCATCTTTCGTATATAATGTTTCAAATGTCAATGTTATATTAATGTAATAACGATGGAATCTTATTGTTCTTTGCTAAAAACGAATTTATTTCTTCCATTCCCTTCAACATATATGATTTTTTTTGATACCCTGGGTTTAATTCTAACATGTGGCAATGACTAGGTTTTGAAGAGCGTTTCTAGAACGAAGCAAATATGATCTCATCCATTCTCCTGGTGCCTGAAAAGGAAACAAGATGTATATATTTGGATTTTTGGAATGTAATTAAGATGGTAATATGTTGGTGAAGCAAAAGTTGAAAAAAGAAATATATATCTTTTGAAATGTAATTAAGATGGTGATATGTTGGTGAAGCAAAGATGAATATATATATATATATATATATATAATATATATATATATATATATATATATATATATATATAGGCTGGTTGGGCCTCCGTCTCCACGATCACCAGATCGTAGCAGCAGCTGCTACGTGGGTCATATAGAAGAATCGTAACAAGGCGAGATATGAGGGCCACCAGTACAACACTGACCAGATCATAAGGGAGGTCTTCCGGCAGTGCCGTAAGATCAGGGGCATCTGTTCGCATGGCTAGACAGACTTTTGGGTTTCCTTCTCTCCTAACCTCCGGCATTCAGGTTTTGTTGGTATACTTGTATAGGCATCGGCATTTTGTGCCTAGGGGTATACTTGTACAGGCTTCCGCATTTTGAGCCTTTCTGGAATAAAAAGGATTTTTTTCATACATATATATATTATATATATTATATATTATATATTATTATATATATATATATATATATATATTGAAATGTAATTAAGATGGTGTGATATTTGGAATGAAATGTTTCAGATGTTAGTTAAATTTCATAATTTATGTTGTTCTCATGGTTTGGAAATTAGTATTGATTGCTTTTTATAACGCATTGAGTTATAAGCTTTGACATGTGATGTATAATGTGTGTGAATATCAGAACAGGTTAAAAAACGTTATGTATATGTCCATTTATAATGCTTCCAATATACATATATATATATATATATATATATATATATATATATATAATATATATATATAATATATATATATATTGAAATGTAATTAAGATGGTGTGATATTTGGAATGAAATGTTTCAAATGTTAGTTAAATTTCATAATTTATGTTGTTCTCATGTTTTGGAAATTAGTATGATTGCTTTTTATAACGCATTGAGTTATAAGCTTTGACATGTGATGTATATATGTGTGTGAATATCAGAACAGGTTAAAAAACGTTATGTATATGTCCATTTATAATGCTTCCAAATAGATATGCTATACATAATGATTATAATGTCGCTTAAAATTTTAGTGTTATATATAATTGAATTATTTATATCGTTTTTAAGAAAAAAAAATGTCATATAAGATTACTCATTTATCACGGTTTTGGTAAACATTTAAACATTCGTTTTCATGACGGTTGTGGGTTTACAAAAAAGTTATAAACTGTCATATATGACAGTTTTTATCCGTCATAAAAAGGTATTTTTCTGTAGCTTTTAGTAATGAAATATTTTTCGAAGGAAAGTCTGAGCAATGCGGGATAGTCGCTGAAATGGCATGCTCATACACCTAGTCAACAAGGGGGGAATTATTGGGTGCTAGTTGCTTCCTATGTGGAGATGCTTGTGAAGTAGGCACATGATGAAAGGAGTTCAAGTTCTTCGAAGAGACTAAAGAAAGATAACAAATTTTGTACTAAGCCAAGCTGACGGGGTCTCGTCTAGCTCAACTAGTTCCATAATAAGGTGTCAAATTTGGATGGCTTGGATTTATTGTAACTTAGGTTACTTGATGAAGAGGCTTAATAAATCATAAGCCTAAGGTTTAGCGGATCATTGTTAATGAGTCCGTTGTTGCAACTCTAAGAGAGGGAGAGAAAGAAGAAGTTTTGTGAGGAAGATCCAAGACTTATTTGGTAGAAATTCTTTGTGGGGATTCGTGTAGTTGAATTTGACAAACTAGATTATTCAACGTGTTCCTGTTATCCAGTAACCTTGTACATTTTCTCAATAGTGATTTATTCTCCTCAATTGTGTAGTTATGTGATCTGTGTGTGTGTGTGTGTGTGTGTATAGGAGTGAGAAAATTAGATAAATTATATCGTAGTCTCTATATGAGTAGTAGAGTTTTCTAAGAGTTTGATATCACAGTCATGTGGTTTTCTTTTAAGAGTTTTTTTGATGTAAAATTTGTGTTTGTGGTTGGACTATTGTGTGAATTTGTCTTTTGGGTGTTCGTTTATTGCCCTTCATGAATCATTGTCAATCATTAATGTGGGGAATCGGATACGCCCTCCTGCGCTTCGATACCGTGTCTGAGACGTTGCCGCAACGAAAACTTAAGCCAACCCAACTGAAATAACCAACCCCCGTCTAACGGACACCAAGCACAGATAAAGACAAGTATATGGCGGTGACTACGTCACCTGGTGTAACGCCCCAGTCCCGAAATACGTAGGACTAGGAAGGTAGACATGCCAGCTGTATTCATACGAAGTACCTAGGCCTCGTATGGATACATTAGCTGTAAAATGCAGTAGAACCATAACTAATATCATCCACACAAAATAAATGAATAAAAGATATCATATAATGATAATGAATTGTCTTTGGGACATGTAGTTAGACGGAGACAAATCTACTACCAACTATGAAAGGAAATACATCATAAAAGAATGAGTTTGGCGAGCGAAGCGAAGACGATCCAAGTACAATAATCTTCGAAGAAATGGAGATGACTACGGCTAGATCTAGAACATCTGTGAAAGATAAGAGCACACACCTGGGGAGATAACCAGGTCATCAGAGGGACGTAACAAGGCACATAATGTCATGTCATATAACTGAATAAATATTGCTCAAATAAATAAGTCAATTGAATTATAACATGGTCCAATACACCCCTATTGAACTAGCTTACCATCCCCCAACCAAATAAGGGCAGGAGATGGTAAACTAATTCACATTGGCGTATCTTTACATGCTAAGAATCCAATATGGTATCCGGACCCCAACAAGGTTCAATACCTTCTCATCGAAGTAGTAAGTCACACCTACAACCAAACAAGGACAAGGTGTGGCGAACTAATTTGCGACAAGTTATTGTTCTAAGCCACGGTCAGATACAAGCACCCAACCCAAAAGTACTCGTACCTAACGGATAAAGGTGCCTAACCAATCTAAGTAAAAATGTTGTTAAGAACAATCCTTCCTACGCATGGGCCCTGGCTAAATAGGATCGGCATAGTCCCCCCTTGGGGCACCAGAGGCCCAATCAGTAAGAGCATAACATTCCACAAACGTCAGTGGCCGTCAGTAATCATGGGTCATCAACCCCGTATCTCCAACGGAGCTTTCGGGTCACAAGGAAAAGTGCATCGAAGCCCATACGCTAAGGAATTGTCCTTCCCGCCCATGCCTACTATGTTGTATCCACAACAGTAAACCTCTATAACCGCTAAGTCAAAACTAGCATGCAATTCTATTAGCGATTAATCCTATCGCACGGCTTGTACGTACAGGTGGCCAGCCAGTCACGCATGTCCGTGTTCTACATGCAACACACAACTTCGTGGTACAAGTGTCAAGGCCAATGAATGCAACACACAAGGTGGTCCCTTAAATCGAGGTTTAATGTGTAAGAAAAATAATACATAGCAGTAAATATAACTGAACAGTAAGTTCTAACAGGTTATGCCATGTATCACAGTTTATTTTGCATAAAAAAAAATAAATAAAGCATGAAATAAGCTAAAACAAATAAACAGCAAATGACAAGGTATCTTGCCTGGTAGGACGCCTGGTGTACTGCAATGATCAAGGTGGCACGAACTACAACTTCGGTATAACAACTATGCATGGTGACCTCTGATGGTGGCATGGACAGTTCCATTGGGTCCAGAAGGGTCAACTTTGTTGGGTTTGACATAAGGTAGTCTAGAATTGGCAAGGGTATAAGAGTAATGGGATTAGTTATGGGCAAGAGAAAATTAAGGAAAATTGTACAAATAATATAAAAAAATTTATAATAATTGAAAATATTTCTTATTAGCTTAAAAATAGTTTTTAGATAATTGCTAAAAAAATAATAAAACCATTTTTAGGCAAAACTCCAGTTTGTCCAAATAGGATTTCTAGGTAAAAAAATACTATATCTTATTAGTAAATATAAATATTTGAAAAGACTAGTAAATTATTTCATAAATTTTGAAACTACTCTTTATGGGTCAAAAATACTTTTAACTAAATACTGAATAATCTAGAAAATTATTATATTCTACAATATAGGTGTAGGCCAAGCCTCCTGATATAACCTTTTTAGAAAATATAATTTACCTATAAATATTTAATAACCATTATTATAGTAGATAATAACCAATAAAAAATAATCCAAATTTATATATACCATATATGTTTATACTTCTTTATACTAATAAAATAATAATAGCAATAGAGTAATAATAACAAACTTTATTAATAACAGAAATATTAATAATAACATATATCTATACAGTACATATAAATACTTAATAATATAGTAAATAATTAATAATAATAATGATACTGATATAATAATATTAATATAATAATAAAAACGTAAGTTATACATTATACTGTTTTCCAAATAACAGAGAGAGAGAGAGTACAGAGCGAAGAGAGAGAAGAAGGAAAAAGAGGGAAAGGCGGGGAGAGAGAAGCGGGGATGAGATAAGTGGAAGAGAGAGGAACGGAAGAAGGAAGGAGGGAAGAGAGGGAAGGAGGCGGAGCAGACGCTGCAGGACGGAGGCTGCACGAGCACGCGGCGGCGGAACTGCGGAAGGATTTTCGGCGAGGGTTTCGACGCTGGGTCGGCGGATGACGGAGGGGCGAAGGCTGACGGGAAGAACGGCGAGGATCGGTGGTCCGACGGAGCTGGGCTAAGCGCGAGGCTTCGGTGGCGTGCGAGGGAACGGAGGAGACTCGGGTCGCGGCGGAGGGTTTTCACCGGCGCGGGGAGATGTACACGGCGGACTGGCTGCGGTGAAGAGGGCTCAGGCGGCCAGGGCACGCCGGCGGCAGATCCGACCGGCGGCCACGGTGAGTGGGTTGTGTGTGTTTAATTTTATTTGGGTTTTCTTAGGGAGTTTCGGGAAGGCATGATGGTGATGTCGGGTGACGGGGAGTCGGAGAACGGCAGCGGGCGTAGGGTTAGATTTCATGTCGTCGAGTCAGGGGATTTCCGACACGACGTTGATCATTATACTAATGTTGGAATAAGATTCACGGACACGATGCACGCTGGCTTGGATTGGCACGGATACGATGCACGCACGTTATGGAGAAATAATTTTTTTTGTGGTTGTGAAGAATTTATGGAGGAGTACCTGCCTATTTATAGGATGTGGAAATTCCCAGTTGGATAAGGATTAGGAATATTTAAAGCCAAAAATAGATAATTTTCTACTTAATTTAAATAATTTTTAAAACAATTCAAAAAAATTCCAAATTCAATCCAAATTAAATATAGATAAATCTAAATCCATAAATTCAAATTTGTAAATCATCATAATTAATTTAAACAAATATCAACCGTTTTAAAATATATTTTGTGAACACTAAAATTATAATAATAATTAATTTCGAAAATTACATTATTATTGAAAAATAATCTAATAAAATATTTATGAAATATATATGTACACACGAAAAGTATTATTTTTTAATAGCTGTTTTTACGAAAGACTTTTTATAAATAAAATAAATAAAATAACGGACTTGGAAATGTTGGTATGATAGCTAAAATAATTATTGCATATATTATTTTGAAACTATAAAAATAGAAAATGTCTTTCAAAAATATGTACGCTCGTACATATTCGCACTCGTCGAGCAATTACGAAAAATAAAATTTTGCGCACGACGTAAAATGCAACTACCGACGTACATATACAAAATAAAAAAATCGGTATCAAATTTATTACAATAAAAAAAGTAAAAATTTAGGGGTTTTACACCTGAATAAATCCCAATCTCTATAACTCAGATGAAATTATAATATTGACAAAAACTAATGTTGAACCCTTTGCCCTAATAGGTTCAACCTCCTCACCACACTCAAGATGAAAAGAAAGAGATTACAATTGAAATCGCTCACCAACCCGTAGCAATCTCCCTAACCGAAGTTGACGACACCTCAATTAGATCTCTTCTTCCTTCTGTCTTGGATGGCGAAGTCTTAAGAGCAAAGTGCGAAACTTTCTCTTAGATTTCCTGTGGACAAGCACCTCGAATCTCCATTTTTTTGCTGTACTTTGTGCCTCTACCCTACCCCATATATATAGGATGAGAAAAACCTATTTTAGGTTATAATAAAATTTCTTAAATAGGAAGCCCTCAAATAAAAATCCGACTACACCTAAAATAGCCTGTCAACATTCTATTTTAGATTATAATAGGATCTCTTAAATAGGAACCCTCAAATAAGAATCTAATTATATCTAAAATAGTCCAGCACTAATTATGGACATCCAAATCAAATTAAATCAAATATTTAATCATATTTGGACTCCATAAATATGCTATTACCAAATCCAGACTTGACTCCAACAATCTTCCCCTCCAGTCCGATGAGAGGGTGTTGACCCCATGGCTCCTCAACTGGACTCCATGCCTATCGTCTTGCGACAGAGTTCCTGCTCCCCATGCCACTGATCTTCGATCCCCCGAGCTGCTTTGCATCTTCTTCGTCTCCAGCTCCTCGACCGTCACGTCGATGCTAGCTGCCATGCGTAGCACCTCTTGCACCACTGGGATCCTGCCGATATCAATAACACGATCAAGGCCGAAGTTCCTAACGATCAGTCTCACCGTAAGTCTCGGCTGCCTGTCCCCGACTTCTGTCTTCTACCGAAAAGTGTTAACGTTCCGACGAGCTTCTTCATTCTTGGCTGGCCCAACCAAGGACGGTGCGGTCCTTCTTAGATTCGAACTCCTGAACCTGTCCACCTTCGTTTCTGAACTTAAGCCCCACTACAATGCGTCCTCGAGCAGAACATCATGTACTGTGCATGCCGTCGACGACCCACAGCTCATCCTCAACTGTGTGAATGATGATACTTCCGTCACAGATTGAGTTTGCTGTAAACCTTGATCTCCTTCCTGGCTTCGAACTGCTGAAACGGATGTCGCTCCGTGAAGCTTTGGCAAACCACCCGTCGCCAAAACCGGATCCTTAGAGCAACCCCCATTGGAGACCGACCAGCTGTCATGGGATCGACAGACTGACCCTCAATCTTTGACTCACACCATCCGCCGCTTTGTCTCGACGAACCGAATCCTTCGTATCGTTCAAAGTACCTAGTAGCCCCTCCTCAGCAAGTTTTTGACGATCCACCTCTTGTCGAGCACCCCTCGAGCCTCCATCCGGTGTCTGTAGCCTACATGTACAGCTCAGCGGCTTGAGCCTGTACATGCCACAACAAAAATCTCCCCAGGCCAACTGTTGGGAACCCTTCGCAAACATCCAATCTTTATCCCCAAACAGACTACGATAACCATCATTTGCCAGCCTCCCTATCGAAACCAAGTTGTAGTGCAAACTCGATATATGTCGTTACACCCTTGAGAACGAGCTTCTCATCGAGCTCCGTTGTCAAGTGCACATTATCGATGCCTACAACTGCAGCTGTCCCCTTATCGCCCATCTTCATACGTCCAAACCTGCCGCCGCGGTATGACACGAAGATCCTCCTATGTGGAGTGGCGTGATACGATGCCCACGTGTCCATGATCCAGTAGCCGTCATAACATATGCCACAAGGTTCTTCTGGTCGGTTGCTACGATGATGATATCTTCCATTGCTGTGAGATCCTCCTGGTCGTCCTTGCTTTTTGCCTTCTCAACTTTGAGCTACATGTTGTTCCTCTTGATATGACCCCTTTTGCCACAGTAATAACAGCCCTCTTTGCGGTCCATAATTACAAGATTCCGAGAACTCCCCATGTCCTCGTTTGTGAATTGTGTCTTCCCTTCCTGTAGGAAGTCACCAGAGCGGACTCCTGTGACGATTTCACTTGCTTGCACCGGACCTCCTCATTCAACAAACTACTTTTGACTGCCTCCATAGTGACAACTCCAACAAGCACGGAGTTGTTCACCGACACCACCAACGCATTCTAGCTTTCCGGCAGAGAACTCAAGAGCAGTAGAGCCTGAAGCTCATCATCAATCACCATCTTCATTGCAGAAGCTGATTGATGATACCCTAAACCTCGTTCAGATCACTACAACAAAAATACCTTTTAATGATGGCTAAAAAGCGTCATTAATTGCAAACCATGACGCTTTTTTTCTCAGTCCAAGCGTTATGAACATCGGGTGTTATAAATGTTTTTAAAAGTGTTATAGATAATTCATTCAAAACCGTCATTAATAGGTTGAATTTCTGGTATTTTCAAACACTACTAAAATCTGTTTAATCAGTGACGCCTCAGGATGTCGCTAAATAGGGAAAATACGTCGCTAATTTCAATTAGTGACGTATTTAGCGACGTTTGTATATAGTCGCGATTAACTTAGTCACTAAACAATACAACGTCGCAATACGTCGCTATTGCGATGATACTTAGCGACGCGTACACGTCGCTAATTCAGCGACTACCAGCGACGTAAAACGTCAGCAGTTACCGACGTAACCTAGCGACATTTAGCGACTTGACATGCATCGATGCTGACCTGGCTTGAGAGCCAAATGGCGACGTTCTGTGACTTTGCTACGTCGCTATAGTACCGACATATAGCGACGTTTAGTGATGTCATACGTAGCGATGTTTAGTGACGATCAGCGACGGTTTCATCACAGTTAGCGACGTTTCGGTACTTACTTAGCGACGTTAACTTCCATTGATAGCCGTCACTAAATGTCGCTAATTTTGAAAAAAATACACCATTTGCAGCATCCCCTGCATCATTTGCAGCATCCCCTACACCATTTGTTACAACAACGACGGTGAGTATCACGAACACAGTATCAAGCAACACAGATACACACAATCACGAACACGTTTGAAACACAATCTCATCAATCAACACAGATATATGAAAATTGTAACAATATTGTCAAACATAATGCTCCACATAAGAATAATGTATGTATAACCACATAAAAGACCCAACAATGGGCCATTACACAACAAATATATATGTCGACTACGGCTGATCAGGAGGAGCATCACTGCTCCTGGAAAGAAGGTAAGCATACTGCTCCGGTGTAAGAACCACCGACGACGATGAAGGAGGAGGCAATGCAACCGCTGGAGAAGGAGACAGTGTATGTCACGACCCGCACCCACTGTCAGGGTACGAGAACGTAACAACGCCCAGCCTACGCTGCAGTATCGGCGGTAGAACGCTGTCCTAGGTCAATCATCTAACAATATAAAGTACCTGTACAGTTTATACTCTCCGAATGGAGGTGATATAAACAATATGCTGTCTCAATCACATCTAAGGTAGAAGAATGAAGAACAATAGATAGATAGTAACTCAAAGAGAACCATAGCATAGATGAAAAGGTCTAAGTGTCTAGTACAACATAATATCCAGAACTGTCAACTCATAATACAAAAGTCTAAGAGTCTATACATCTCCACATCTCAAAATACAACACAGAATGTGAGACAAAAAGATATAGAAAAGACTACCTAGACTAAACTGGTCTAGACTACTGGAACATCCTCCTCAGCTGTAGGTGGAACCTGCTGAGGGTCCACAACATAAGTATCATCTAGTCCTGCTCCATAATAGGTAGACACCAGGGCCTCATCCTCATCCTCTGTAATATTTTCAACAGGTCCAGTCAGGACAGGAACGAGCAAAACATCTCACACAGTGCATATCATGTTAGGAAATACGATACAGGCAATAGAGTAAGATACATGAACTGCTGAAAGGAAATATACGCTGTAAAAGAGATAGCTGTAATGAAATATCTACTGTATATAGAGAACTGTAAGTGACTAGTGATGTAGAGCATAAGATAGGCATGTGAATGGCTGGACTTATACATGATTACACTACGGAGTTGTACATGATTACACTACTTTGGAATTATTCACATGTCCACTTCTACTCTCCCGTTTCCCCAATCAATACACAAGGATCTATACAAGTTACGTTATTGTACATGATATCACATGGGGCCCATGAAAGGGTGCACATGATTGTATACATGAGAGCTCAGTAAACATGAGAGTACATGATCACATGAGTGTACATGAATAATGGAAGCATAGGAGTACATGATGATAGTGAAACACAGATAACATGAAGTACCCGATGCCCGAGGGGGATAACATCTCATGTAAAGATCCATATAGTACCAATCCGTGTTACCAATGTGACAGCAACAAGTAAAGTAATCTAGAGCGAGAAGTAAAGCCTGAACAAGTATGAAACGTCAGAGAATGTACTCGCCTGATACTTGAATGTCTGAAGAGGATATACTGCCTGAGGAGAGGTGTCTGGCTCCTAATCAGAGCAATACAAGTCACAATGTATCCACAATGGTAAAAATAAAGTATACAATGCATACTACATGATTCCTAAACCAAACTAGGTCAAAGTCAAACTTGGTCAACTCTAGACAATTCTAACAGTCAAACTAAGTCAACTTAAGTCAAATTTAGACTAATCAAGGTTCTAGTCAACTTTAGATTAGTCAACAAGGTAATTGGGTCAAGGGTCAACTATCCAAGTCAACTCTATAAGGTTAACTCAACTAACCATAGGCTAACTTGTCTTAGGTTACCTAAGATACCATAATACAAAGCTAAGGTATAACCAACTTCCTATATAAGGTATACCATATAAATATACTGTACAATACAACCTTAACCTTATAATCAAGCTAAAA
>JANAVB010022064.1:0-26491 GCA_029216955.1 Iris pallida
TTTGTGTCCACATAACTAGACACGAAGTGTCTAATTTGAATTCTACAAAGAGTATCATAAAGAGGTAAAATACAGTGTCGTACAGCGTGTTCAGGATCTCGTGGATACGACACGGGTCATGTTGTGTCTCGTGATCCCGTACGAGGGTCGACCTAGCATAGGTCTAGGTGTCCAACACCTCCCACACGACCACGTGTCCACATGTCAAACAATCGTATGCGTATCAGACGCGATTTCTCGCATGCGCACGGTGCGACTGAAATCGGTGCGCGTGAGATTTCTCGAGATCTACTTGATAAAATCTCTTAAAACTTGATCAGCCCCCTGTCAGTGATGTGCCCTACGTGTCTACCAATTTTGGGGTCACGACGTGTCCTATCGTGTCAGCTATAGTGCCCGAGTAGCAGGACACGCATGCGGCTCGCGTACAAGCGGGTTCGTGCCCAATTTGGATACGGACACAGCACGAATTTCCCTCCATTGCGACACAAACCCATAAGCCATTTATAGATCTACAAATCCATTCAATTAGATTTCAAAATTTCGAATAAAAATCCATTTGGGATATTTTATCAAACACAAACACAAAGACACTGATACGTGTCCGATACGGACACCAAACCACTTTCAATTCCTACGAAACTCATCCTACAGCTAGGGAACACCTAGATGGATTCATCTATAGGAAAAATTCATGAAATTAAAGTGTTTTGGAGAGATTACCTATTGAGATGAATTTCCTATAGAAAGCTCCAAATATGAAGATCCTCCTTGCGGCTCCAAAACTCCGATATACTTCAATTCTGATTTTTCTCACCGTCAATAATTCATATACAAAGATCACAACCTAATGCAAAAGACTATTGTTTAAAATGAGAATAAATGAGAAAAATAGGAAGGATACTTACTTAGGGTTTTGCCAGAAAAAGAAGGAAATGAAAAAGAGAGATAATTCTCACTATGAGATATTAGATAGGCTCCCTAGACCTAACCTGGCCGGCCACAACATAGGTGGGCTAGGGTTTCATGATAGTTGGGTTTGGGCTTCTTCCTATGATTAAAAATGAATCATTAATTCAAAAGGGTTCTAACTAGCCTCTAATCAAACATGCTAACTAGCTTCTAACATGAACTAACTAGAATAGGATTTATTAATACTAGCTAACCATGCTAACTAAGTCACTAAGTCATGGTTAGACACTAGGCTAGGTTGCACCCTGGCCATACTATCAGAAGGCCAAAAATCACTACACCAATAATATAATATATTAAAATAATCAAAAGAAATTTACAATTACCAAAATTTCCTTAACTAGAAAAATGGGTGTGACAAATCTACCCTCCTAAAAAGAATTTTGTCCTCGAAATTAAAGACAAAACTGAATAGATGTGAAGGATAGAAAGTCATACCTCACGGCGGAAAAAGATAAAGGTATTTCTCACGCATCTCGTCCTCCCTCTCCTAGGTAGACTCATCTAGAGAGTGGTGCCTCCAAGCTACGCGAACCAAGGGTATTGTCTGGTTCCTTAGCACCTTCTTCCGTCGATCTAGAATCTCCACAAGCTGTTTTGGATAACTAAGAGTAAGGCGTACCTCGATCTCAGAATAGTCGAGTAAATGGCTGGGATCTGCCACATACCGTCTCAACAGCGACACATGAAATATATTGTGGACTCCCTCTAATGCAGGGGACAAGTCCAGTCTGTATAACACATCACCGACTCTTCCGCTGATGACGAAAGGTCCGATGAAACACAGACTAAGCTTTCTACCTCCACCAAAGCGAATAGTACCATGCATCGGAGATATCCTCAGGAACACCAGATCTCCAACCTAGCACAAACATGGTCTCAAGCTTAACTATAATAATTACATGATCAAACACAAAATCATAAAACAAACAAAATCCTACTCCTAAGTCTAAGCTGTACCTCAAACTATAAAGGTCTTCGGTGGCTATCGGCCCAATATCGCTGTCTGTCCTGCGCCATGTAAAGTCGATCTCTGATGAGCTTCACCTTCTCGGCTGCGTCAACAACCATCTCAGGTCCCAATAAAGCTCGCTCTCCAACGTCGTCCCAAGATAAGGGTGTACGACATCTATGCCCGTACAGTGCCTCGAATGGTGACATCCCAATGCTGGCCTGGAAACTGTTGTTGTACGCAAACTCTACTAAATAAAAATAATCCTTCCAGGAGCCTCCAAAATCTAAGACACAAGTCTGTAGCACGTCCTCGAGTGTCTAAATAGTCCTCTCTGACTGTCCGTCCGTCTGAGGGTGGTATGCAGTACTGAACTTGAGCTGAGTGCCCAAACTAGTCTATAGACTCCGCTAGAAATGGAAAGTAAAGCGACTATCCCGATCCGAGATAATGCTCACTGTAACTCCGTGTATCCCGACAATCTGCTGCATATACATCTCTGCTAGTCTCTCAGTAGGCGTACCCACCTTAAATGGCAAAAAGTGGGCTGATTTGGTCAACCTGTCTACGATGACCCAAATCGTGTCTTTTTCTCCTGGTATACGCGGCAATCCAGAAACAAAGTCCATCGTGATGTGCTACCACTTCCACTCCAGAATGGGCAATGGCTGTAACAAACCTCCTGGCCTCTGCCTCTATGCCTTAACCTGCTGACAGATTAAATATCTGGCTACGAAACGAGCTACCTCCCGCTTCATCCTATTCCACCATACATGCTCCTTCAGATCCCTATACATCATATTGGCACCTGGATGCATAGAGTATTGAGAACGATGGGCCTCCTATATAACCTGCTCTCGAAGCTCTCCGCTAGGCACACACAGTCTGGAACCGTGCCTCAATATGCCATCCTCTACAAGAATAAACTCATCATCCACCAATCCTGCTCGAACCTGCTCTCGGATACACCACAGAGTAACATCCTCGAACTGAGTCGACTTGATCCTCTCCATCAGGTTCGACTGAATCTGAAGGCCCCACATCTGTATCTGAACTCCTGGCATAATCATCTCGATCCCCAGGCTCTCTAAATCTGCTAAAAAGTGACGATCCATCATCAAACACATAGCTACCAGATACCTAATCAAGGCATCGGCAACCATATTAGCCTTCCCTGGGTGATACTGCAAGGAAATGTCAATATCCTTCATCAACTCCAACCACCTGTGTTGTTTCATGTTGAGTTCTTTCTGTGTAAACACATACTTTAAGCTTTTGTGGTTTGTGAAGATCTCCACACGCTCTACGTATAGATAGTGCTTCCACAACTTAAGAGCAAAAATAACTGTCGCCAATTCCAAATCATGGGTAGGGTAGTTCTTCTCATACGGACATAATTACCTGGATGCATAGGCAATCACCTTCCCATGCTGCTGTAAGACACAACCCAGACCATTTTCTGAGGCATCACTGTAGATAGTGAACCTTCCTGATCCTGATGGCAATGTCAAAATCGGGACTGTCGTCGGTCGCTTCTTTAACACATCGAACGCAATCTGACATTCCTCTGACCAGATAAACTCTGCGTCCTTCCGGGTCAGCCTAGTCAATGGCTCTGCAATCCGAAAGAAATCCTCAACGAACCTCCTGTAGTAGCCTGCCAATCCCAGAAAGCTCCTGATCTCCACAACCGAACTCGATGTTGTCCATGCCTCAACTGCTCTGATCTTCTTCGGGTCTACTGAGATCCCATCTCCAGTCACAAGATGACCCAGAAAATCAACTTGGTCCAAAAAAAACTCACACTTCGAGAGCATGCCGTAAAGCTGCTCCTTCCTGAGAGTCTCCAAAACCACTCTCAGATGCTCTTCGTGCTCCTCTGGGGTCTTCGAATATACTAAGATGTCGTCGATGAACACCACCACGAACTTGTCCAAGTACTGGAGGAACCCTTTGTTCATCAAGTTCATGAATACCACCGGGGCGTTAGTTAACCAAAACGGCGTCACCATGAACTTAAACTGGCCATAACGTGTCCTGAATTCTGTCTTCGGAATGTCCTCCTTTTTCACCTTTACTAGATGGTAACCTGACTTCAGATCAATTTTGGAGAATACCTTCGCTCCGCTCAACTGATCGAACAGATCATGGATCCTCGGCAGCGGGTACTTGTTCTTGATCGTGAGGCTGTTGAGAGCCCTGTAGTCGATACACATCCGTACCGACCCATCCTTCTTCGACACAAAGAGTACTGGTGCACCCCATGGTGAAGAACTCGATCGGATGAATCCTTTGTCCTGTAACTCATCTACTTGCTTCTTCAACTCCACTAGCTCGTTGTTGTTCACTCTATAGACGTATTGAGATATCGACACTGCGTCGGGTACCAAATCTATAGAGAACTCCTGTAAAACCCCTAAATTTTTACTATTTTTTTAATTTAATTTTGGTACAGATTTAAAAATTTTGTATTGTACGTCGCGTAGTTGTATTTTACGTCGCGCACGAAATTTTATTTTTCGAAATTGCTCGACGAGTGCAATTATGTGCGAGCGTACATATTTTTGAAAATATTATTTTTCTATTTTTAAAGTTTCAAAATAAATATATATAATAATTATTTTGTTATCGTTCCAAAATTTTTCAAGTTTGTTATTTTATTTATAAAGTCTTCATTTCTCATAATTATTATTAATAAATAATATTTTTATTGTATGCTAGAAAAGCATAATTATGAGAACCTCATTTTGTACCTACATATATTTCGTAATTATTTATTAGTCTATTTTAAATAAAAATATAATTTTCAAAATTTATTTATATTAATAATTTATTATTCAAAAAGATATTTAAAAATATTAATATAAAATTTTGAAATTATTATTATTAATATTTTTAGAAAATATATTTTAAAATTATTGTTAAGATTTAAATCTTGATTTAATTTTTGGCTTTATTTAGATAGATTAAATTAATAATATAATAGAGATTTGATTTATTTGATTTGAATTTAAACAAAAGGGATATAATTTAAATAGGATTGTAATTGGATTTGGATTTGATTTGATTGGCTTTATATCTATTTAATTAATAGAGGAATTATCTACTTGGGGTTTTAAATAAATCCTAATCCTATCCAAATGGGAATTTCCACATCCTATAAATAGGCAGGTACTCCTCTATTTGTTTCTCCACAAGCCAAAAATTACTCCACCACAAACAGCCCATCTTGTGTGCATCGTGTCCGTGTAATTCCTTTCCATTAACTTTTTATTCATTTACAAGTATAATTCGTTTATTCCGTGTCGACAACCCCGACACCAGTAAATCTCTAACCCTAGTTACTGCTTCATCTTCCGTCGTGTCGTGCTGCTCCTCGCCACCAAGCTGGATCCCATGCTCCCACCAGCACCATCCTGTCATCCTCCCAACCTTTGGCAAAACTCCGACCGTCCCTACATCAACCTCGACAAACATCAGTATGACCACTTGGCCACAACCGCGACACCAGCCCCCTCCCCCGGCCAATGGCCGCAGACCGAACCCCCCTAACCCTAGAAATCACCCACACCAGCGTCTCCGTCGACCACCCGGACCACCATCACCGGCGCCACTGCGCCCGGTGCCACCTCGTCTCCAAAACCCAGCCCCGCCTATACCCCATCATCACCACCACCACCGTCAACGTCGTCACGGCCATCTCGGCCGCCGACTTCGTCTAACCCCCACAAGTTCATCGCCACCACCCAAAAACCGCAGCAAGAAAATCAAAAACACCAAACCCTAAAAACTCACCTCGTCGGCGACCACCTTGGACGCAGCCTCGACGCCGGCGTTCGCGCCGAGCACCGCCCCCGCGTAGCCGCGACCGTTCTCTCTTCCTCCGCCCGGCGCTCTGTCGCCTCCGCCTCACCGTCAGCCCATCCGCTTTCCTTTCCTCCTCCGCACAGACCCCCACGACCTCCTCCGTCCCCGTGTCCGGCGCGCTAGCCGCCGGCGTCCGATCTCGACTTCCGCTGAGCTCACAAACCCTCGCCTGCGCCGCCCGGTGAAGCCAAACCCCCTCTGGCCCAGTCGCCCCCGCTCTCTCCTCTCCTCCTTCTCGACTTCCTTCCTCCGCCCCATACCGATCGAGCGTCCGCCCCGCCGGATCGACGCACCGCCGACTCCCCCGCTCTCGGTTTCCATCTCACTTTTTCTTTTCTCTCTCTCTTCCAGAAGCCAATGGAAGAGCAGCAAATTTTTTACTTCTATCAAATGGGCTATTGGGTTCTCCTCTTACGAGGAGAACCACGTGGTTTTCTTTTTTTTATTTATTCTGTTTTTATCTGTTTTGATTATATTATTATTATTATTATTATTATTATTATTATTATTATCAGTTATTATCATTATCATTATCGTTTTCATTATCAGCTATTATTATTATTATTATTATTATCATTTTTGGATTAACATAAATGTTAGATATTATTAGGATATTGCATTATTAAATTGATTTATGTATCTTTTATTTTTTGCATGTTATATTCTGAAAAATACAAAATAGTAGTCGTACTAGTATCTTAATGATATCATGTTCTTAGTATTATATTATTATTATTTTAGAATTTTTTATAGATAAATATTTTGACCCATAAATTTAGTTTTCAAAATTATAAATAAGTTACTAGTATTTCTCAATTATTTAATTCATATAGTTTCTATCTCAAACCATTTTTTTTTTACAAACTTAAGCGTTTTGCCCTAAAACGACTTTCGATTTTTGGGTATTTTATTGGAAAGCATATTTTGACTAATAAATTATATTTGAGGTATTATAAAATATTTTTCAAAATCATAAATATTTTATTATCCATTTTCTTTGATTTTCTCTTTTCTATGGTCAATCCCGTTATTCCTATTCCTTCGCCAATTTCGAGACTACCTTATGTCCATCCTAACTAATTTGATCCTTCTGGGCCCATTGGAACTGTCCGTGCCACTATCCGAGGTCCCCTTGTACAATTGTTGCACCAAAGTCGCAGATCGTGCCACCTTGATCATTGCACCACACCAGGCAGCTCACCAGACGTCACAACAGGCAAGTATACCTTGCTAATTAACTGTCAATTATTTATTTTCGGCATTATTTACTTTATTTCATATTGTTAGTTTCCTTTGATATAAATTGCGCGTCCAAGCCACACTTGGGTACAAGCGACTTTATTAGTCGTTATTTTATTTTATGCATGTTGACTTAGTATTAGCGGACTACCTTCTTATTGGGGGATATCCTTATATCTCCTTTGGCTGTGACACTCACACTACACGGTTTGAGACATTTTACTAGGGGCACGACTTATTGACTAGCTATCTCTAAAGTCGTGTGACGGTAGATATTCGTAACTGCTATGGTTAGGGTTTTAGAGACTCAAGCAGTTACAAAACTGGACGAGCCATGGACATGATTTGAACAGTATGGGATATATTGGGGAGGACAGTCGCTAGTGCGTATGGGAATCCAAACAGGTAAACCACAGTCTCCGGATGGAACTGTGGCGATATATTTGCAGATGCCCTCTGACGTTTTGGATGTTACGGATGGATACAGATGACTGGATGCCAGTTACGTACACATAGCCTAAAATCCCACCCATGCGCATGAAAGTTGTCCTCTAAATTGCACATTATGAGGTTAGAATCACCTTTGCATATTTGTGTCTAGGATAGTCTTTTATATATTTATATATTATTCTGACAGTTCATATTAGCTTGTTCTTCTTGTATCTTGCTTCGTCCGTCTGAGGACCTGGTTTTTCCCCAGGTGTGTGTTCATGTCTTCCGCAGGTATTCTAGCCAAGGCCGTGGTCTTCTCCATTCTTTCGAAGACGCTTGCGCTTGGTTCGTCTTGCCATTTTTTTATCGCTCAATTTCTTGTACATTTATTTTATTAGGATAGTTGTTAGTGGACTTTGTCTCCGCCCAACGATTGTATCATAAATATTCGAGTTGATATTTATATTATTATTCTTTTCATTGTGGATGAGATTTAGTTTTGTCTTGGATTACTACATTTTACAGCTTATGTATTTATACGAGGCCTACGTACTTCGTATGAATACAGCTGGCATGTTTACGTACTTGGTCCTACGTATTTTGGGACTGGGGCGTTACATGTGTTTTGTGGTGGCCCATGCAGGTCAAGATAAATTGTTTGGTTACTTTACCGTACCAAGAAAGCCTGCGTATAGGATTAGAAGTTTAGGATCTCATCCCCATACTTGACCTCTTTCCTTGATTTTATCTACCATTTGACTCATCAATTACATCTTGCTTGCTTCCTTCCATCCCTATTCCTATCTTTCCTTCGTGCTTGCTAGAGATCGACCCTACGAGTTAGTTGTCCCAAAACACCATTAGTTTAATTCTTTAAGTTGGGTAGAATACCTTATGAACTAGCAACCCCTTTGACCTAGTGACCTATATTAGCAAGCTTATTTAGATCCTAGAATCTAGAGGACCTAACTCGTCTAGCTAACCAAGGACTTGGACAAGAAGACTATAGGACGACTGTATGACTTAGAATCATTCTACCTTCTTTAAATCTTAATCTCTCGTGCCTATGTATTTACCATTTTGACTAATGATGCTAATGTAGCCTAGTTTTTGCAAGCTTATTCTTTATCGAGTTTGTTCATGACATATGCTATTGAGCGCTCACTAGCATGTTGTCTAATCAGAACCGGTGCATAATGGTCTGATCAACCAAGTGCGCTTTGGTTTGCTTTTATTTTATCGTTCTTCGTGGATGGGGACATAGCTAAACTTGGCCTTTAGAATCTCATCCACGACTGCCTTGACAATTCTTTTGAAATTATTCGATCGTCTTTGAATCACGTATTCGTATTCGATAACGCCTCCTTCGAAGTCTATATTGCTTTCGTCTCCACCAATTTTAGGAGGACGAAAGCATTATACTAGAACTTCCGCTAGCCTTCCTATCGGCTATGATCATTCTCACTCGATGTTGCCATATCTTCATCATAAACTCCTCGACCTTTCCCTCGACCCTAATTCTACAATCTTGACTTTCTAATCACTTGAATTTAAGAGTGATTACAATCGTCTCTTAATCATATCCCCAACCGAGACTACGACCATATAAACTTCGAACCCTTCTATTTACCGTTGTGCCTTCTCACCCTCTACGAATTCTTAATTTCGAGGACGAAATTCTTTTAAGTTGGGTAGGATGTAAAACCCCTAAATTTCTACTATTTTTTTATTTAATTTTGGTACTGATTTAAAAATTTTGTATTGTACGTCGCGTAGTCGTATTTTACGTCGCGTACGAAATTTTATTTTTCGAAATTGATCGACGAGTGCGATTATGTGCGAGCGTACATATTTTTGAAAATATTATTTTTCTATTTTTAAAGTTTCAAAATAAATATACATAATAATTATTTTGTTATCGTTCCAAAATTTTTCAAGTTTGTTATTTTATTTATAAAGTCTTCATTTCTCATAATTATTAATAATAAATAATATTTTTATTGTATGCTAGAAAAGCATAATTATGAGAACCTCATTTTGTACCTACATATATTTCGTAATTATTTATTAGTCTATTTTAAATAAAAATATAATTTTTGAAATTTATTTATATTAATAATTTATTATTCAAAAAGATATTTAAAAATATTAATGTAAAATTTTGAAATTATTATTATTAATATTTTTGGAAATATATTTCGAAATTATTGTTAAGATTTAAATCTTGATTTAATTTTTGGCTTTATTTAGATAGATTAAATTAATAATATAATAGAGATTTGATTTATTTGATTTGAATTTAAACAAAAGGGATATAATTTAAATAGGATTGTAATTGGATTTGGATTTTGATTTGATTGGCTTTATATCTATTTAATTAATAGAGGAATTATCTACTTTGGGTTTTAAATAAATCCTAATCCTATCCAAATGGGAATTCCCACATCCTATAAATAGGCAGGTACTCCTCCATTTGTTTCTCCACAAGACAAAAATTACTCCACCACAAACAGCCCATCGTGTGTGCATCGTGTCCGTGTAATTCCTTTCCATTAACTTTTTATTCATTTACAAGTACAATTCGTTTATTCCGTGTCGACAACCCCGACACCAGTAAATCTCTAACCCTAGTTACCGCTTCATCTTCCGTCGTGTCGTGCTGCTCCTCGCCACCAAGCTGGATCCCATGCTCCCACCAGCACCATCCTGTCATCCTCCCAACCTTCTTGTTGTTGTTCTCTTTGACTCTCTTCTCATGTCTCATGAATCTTTTGAACTTCCTTGCTAGGAGAGCTTGATCTTCAGCGTCAGATCCACTGCTGTCTGAGTCATCTTCAGCAGCTTTTCTGTGCTGAGCCTTGAGGGCGATAGTCTTCTCCTTTGGTGCAGGCTCTTCAAAATCTTGTAGCTCCAGTTCATGAGTGAGTAGTTTACCCATGAGTACTTTGAGGGTCATAGTTGTGAGGTCGTTCCCTTCAATAATTGCAGTAGCCTTTGGAATCCAGTTCTTGGTGAGAGCTCGCAGGAGTTTGCGAATCTTTTCATGGTTACTGTAATCTTTGCCTAGGGAGGACAAAGGATTTACAATATCCAAGAATCTCTCGAACATTTGTGTGACTGTTTCGTTGGGCTTCATTTTGAACGCCTCGTACTCTTGAGTAAGTCTGCTGACTTTAGATTCCTTGACTTGAGTCGTGCCTTCATGTGTGACTTCGAGTAGCTTCCATACTTCATTGACCGTTGTGCAGATAGACACCCTGTTAAATTCAGTTCTGTCTAAAGCACAAAAGAGAGCATTAATGGCACGTGCGTCAAGACTGGCCCTTTTCTTTTCTTCCTCTGTATATCTGCTATGGGGTTTTTCAACTAAAATTCCATCAACATTTATACGAGGTGGCTTTTGATAGCCATCAAGAACAATGGACCATATATCAAAATCAAGAGATTTCAAGAAGAAACTCATCCGTGTTTTCCAATATGTATAATTTGTACCATCAAACAGTGGGGGTCTGTTTGTGGCCTGGCCTTCACTTATGAATTTCACAGTTGCCATGTGTTGTGCTGTGATCTATATAACAGTTAATTAAAAAGAATAAATAATTGCACTGTTACCTTTGCTTTACCTGTAACACCTGCTCTGATACCAATTGTAGGAACGAAATAGTAAAGCGTAATACTCTAGAGGGGGGTGAATAGAGTTGGCAGCGGAATAATGCTAAATAAAAATGTTAGCAGCACAATCACAAAATATTAATCACAACTGAAATAATGTAAAGGCAGAGTTAAGAGAGCAAACGCAAAGACAGCGATGTATACTGGTATCCCTCTGTTGAGGACTAATCCAGTCGGTAGAACTCTTGCTACCAGTTGAATCCACTATTGGAAAAACCGCAAGTTTTCTTATGAAGTCCTTGCAACTTCTACAACACGAGCTTTGATACGAAGAACTCGTCCAACTTCAAATGTGAAGAGGTATTCTTCAATCAAGCCTTCTGATTACAATCTCTTAGAAACTTCTAGACCGTAGCGCACTGGCAAATTGACTAGAGGATTGTAACTGGCTTGGGATCTAAAATTGTAAGCTCTAGAAAACTCTTTGGAAGACTGAAAGCTTTAGATAGAGAGAAGATTGAAAGTGAATGAGTGAGTTGAAATGATCGAAATCCTTCTCTATTTATAGGAGTTCCAAAGGCAGACTTCTGTCAGAATTCGGGCAGAATTCGGGCAGAACTCTTTGAGCAAATCTCGGTCAAATCCGCAACTGCAGGAGGACCAAGTTCCAGAGTTTCAAAATCACAACGGCCACTAACCGAACTCTGGCCGAACTCTAGCCGAACTCTGGCCGAGTTCTGTCAGGGCTAGGTTAGGGTTTTAAAAATGGGTTTTGGTGATTTTTGAAAACCTTTTTGAAAACCTTTTTGTAAACATTTTGATAGGTCATTTTAAAAAATATTTTGAACTATTTTGGGGATAGCCTATTTGCCAGTACGACTCGGTGTACAACAAATTCCTAGACTCAAATAAAATGAAAAATTACATTGCATAGGAAATACAGACTCGAGTAGGCAAACAGATCTTCAGTCTTGAACGGAGTGGATAGCCAATCTTGCTTATGTCCAAGTAACCGAGATGTCCCAACTAGCTTTGTATATCCAGACAGAGTTTGATCAGTTATTAAAATCAGGTTGACCATATGACCAATGGGCCAACACACTTGTGTCTCAGATTTGTGTGACAGTGTAGATTTAGATGTGTGTGTTACGAAGAGGAGGCCTAGGGAAATCTGTGTGAGGAAATTAGAATATGTGTGAGTATGTAGTGAGGAAAATAGTGAAAGGAATTTTAGTGTCATGTGTGTGTACAGTGATAGGAATTGGGTCATGTGTGTAAGGTGTGTGTTAGTGACTGAGATTTCATTAGTTCTCAGTTGAATAATGACAGTTCAATTATGAACTAAACAATTGGTAACCCAAAACGCATTCATACCCCATTTGTCAAACACCAATCCTAAACCAATATTCCATTGACCTAATACATATGTTGTGACTAAACATTCAATCATCCTTAAAATAGGTAAAATGCAAATCAAACTCTGAAAAATTCATCTCAATAAAGAGTATCAGTCGGTATTAGTCCCTGTTGGAAATTCTTGGTTTCGAAATCAAATAACCAACAAAATTGCAATCTGACCTACTCATCACTCATTACATATATAGGTGGGTCTAAATTAAACATTTAATCAGCATTAAATCAGAAAAAATGCAATTTAAAAGCCATGGAAAAACTGAACAGGGAAGGTACCATGCGTATCAGCCCATTTTGGGAATTCAATGAATTCGAATCAATTAAACATCTAAATCAAAATTAATAGGTTGGTAAATAGTGTCACAAATGTGTATGTGTCTTGTGAGTCGTTTCGTGTCCAGAAATCATGACACAAGCGTGTCCAACACGTTGCAAACACGTGGGGTGCATCCAGTGTTGCACAGTATCGTACACGCATGCACACGAGTGTAGGACACAACACACGACACTTAGTGTCACGTTCACCCACGTGGTCTCCTAGGGTAGGGCTACATATGGGATAGCCTCACATGTGTCCACGACGTCTCTACAGAGGACACGGACGCGTGTTTGCACGTGTCTGTGTGTGTGCCTGCGCGTGTTCAGCCGCCAGCGCGCGACAGTGTGCGACCAGTGCGGGCGGGGTTGCGCCACGTGTACTCCACGAGATGCTCCCAAATTTTGGGAGCATGGTGACAATTATTGCCCCTTGCTCCCCACAAAATTTTGGGTCTCGACGTGTCCTCTGTCTCGAGTTCTAGCCCCCGATAGGCAGGACACAACCTAGGGCTCGTGTCGCGTGTCCAAGGCCCAAAACACGACACAAACCGACACGAAACACCAAACACCCTTCACAAAAGTTAATACACACACCTAGATCTACAAATCCATGCAATTACATTTCAAAAATACGAAAATTAATTCCTATGTGGCATTTCTACAAACACCTAATATACCAATACGATACGTGTCCGATACGGAAACACAAAATCTAGCAAAACCTATTCCTACAGGGTGAGGACACCTAGGGCTTGGTATTCATGCAAAGAAATCGAGATTTGATGGTGGGAATAGGAATTTACCTATAGGTGTTGTTCCTTCAAGAAAGCTTCAAATGGCGGATCCTTCTTGCTAGCCCCAAAGCTCCAAATTGTCCCAAATTTGAGAATAACCTCCATGAACAGTAGGGGAATGAAATTTAGATTACTATGGAAGAAGTCTCAATGAAAATGGATCATTAATGAATAAACTATGAAGAAATTTCAAAGGAAACAAACCTTGTTCTTAGAATGATGGAAAGAGTGAAAAGAGGTACAAGTTTCAAGAGGGATTTTATAGGGATAGGTGCCCTATGTGGCTGGCCATCAATGCTAGGTTTAGGGTTTTGGGGAATCAATATAAGGGCTCTTATTCCATCTAGTATATTCAATGGTCAAAAATCTAAGTTTTCCCCTTTAATTAAGTTGCAACCTAGTTTATTCTAGTCATGACTTAACCCAACTAACCAATACTAACTAATACTCACCATGGCTAACTAGACTAGCTATGACTAATCTAGGTTAAGTCCAAACAAGGTTAGGGCTAATCACAATCACATGACAATCCATTTAATGATGTTAAATCACACCATTCCTAATAATCATATTAAATTCCAATAAATATATATTAAATTCAAATAAATTCAAACTGACCAAAATACCCTCAAGCTAAATGTACTAAACAAAAATCTCTACCCACATGGTTAGGCTCTAGGGCAGACAATCTCTACGGTTTTACTAGCTGCACATCAAAATCACAAGTCATGATGTTTAAATAGTTTTAAAATGATTAAAAATCACAAATATCATATTATTATTTAAATATCATAATTAAATAAATTAAAACACAAAATTTCAAAATTATCCTTATTTTAGAAAATTGGGTGTTACACTTTACAACTTAAATACTTGCAAATGTCAATAGCAATTATGGAGAAAAATAAGTAGTTCTTCAAAATCTTACTAGGTAGTAACTAATAGAAGAATTATGGTTTTCATAAAAATATTTGCAGATTAGTGTATACACACATTGGTGGCTAAGACTTCGAACGTTCGCCACTGACCTCATTGACAAGAAAAGGTGGGCCATATAGCAGTTGCTCCATCTTTAACAATTCCATTTACAAGAACCATAGAATAAAAAGGGTTCCCTTCAAACATCAGGGAGTAGCACCAACTCGGTTGGGTGAAGGCTACAAGAATAATAACATAAAGGGATAAAAGTTTTTAAAGATTATCTTTGTTTTCATATATTTATCTATTTTGATATGGTGGGGGGTTTGCTTTTTTGTCCACTCACTTGTAGTAAAATTGCGACTTAACCCCCATTGCTAACTGACAAAACCTTTCCACTATACAGCTTTATGTAGTAAACAAGAGGAAGTCATTACAAGTGCACATACTAGCAATATACCTGAAATGATTATAGAATAGTTCACTCTCCAACAATTCTAAGTTCCAAAAATACTATAGAAGAATATGAATTTAGGCCAAACCAAAATGTAGAGTCAATACCATTTTCATTTTTCAGTATGTTATGGGTCTATTTTAGGTTTCCGTAGGTCATATCTGTCACTCACATGCCTACTTCTGAATCTCAATAGCTAGTAAGGACAAAAACATCATGACTATACATTAAACCAAAGTAATTTCAATTAAGAAGTCAATGCAACTGCAATGTGCATAAAACTAGACATGATAAGTAATCTCATACTTCAGGCAATTGAAAAATCAGGCATTACATGTTAGGCATATATAGTAGATGAGAATTTCACCAATGTTTATGCATATATTTTGTGTGTGTAAAGATAACCTAATGCCAGCCATGCATGAACATTGATGGATGAACTGGATGAGGAAGATATAACACCGAGACCGATGGATTTTTACTGGGGTGCTAATTGCTAATATCATTAGAGTACAAAGGACGATAACCAATGTTAGGATAAATATTAGAGGGGTGCTAATTGCTAATTGCTAAAATCAGGCATTACATGTTAGGCATATATATTAGATGAACTTTTCACCAATGTTTATGCATATATTTTGTGTGTGTAAAGATAACCTAATGTCAGTCATGTATGAACATTGATGGCTGAACTGGATGAGGAAGATATAACACCGATATGCTAACTGGTGGATTTTCAGAGGGGTGCTAATTGCTAATACTAGTAGAGTGCAAGGATGATAAGCAAAAACTAGTTGTATACAAAGAGATCTCTAAAAGGAAGCTATCCATCAGAAACCTCATATCATATCAGCCATTCACCAACATTAATAAGATTAAGAGAGGAAAAAAATATCAATGTATGGTATAGAAATTTGTTTCTATTGTAGTATGAAGCAAATAGAAACAAAATATAGTAAAATAAAATTAGTAATAGTAATATTGTAGATGAAGGCATAAGCAGAAGAAAAAACATAATTCTAAGTGTGGGATCTAGGGATGTATCACGTTGATGAACTTATTTACAACAGCTAATAGAACATGGATAGTTTAACCAAGCACCATGCATCAAGGCGACATTCTCCTGGTGAATAAAAGTGTTCTATTAAATTTTAATTTCTAAAAATCGCATACACAATATCTGATTGTACTAAATTTACAATGATAAATTACAAGCTAAATTTTTTTTCACTGCAACTGATATACGAATAGCATAATTATGAATATAGGTTATAAGAAACTCGACATATGAACAGTTATTGTATGGTTGCCTCATTAATAGTTTAATATAAATGGTCAGCACAGTAGCAAAAAATCCATATCTTGACACACCTAGCCATGTCCATGTCTCACTATGTGGCAGCCTCACCGTGTCTATGTCCATATCCTTGTCTATGACATTAAAAACTCTACAATACTAGTCAGTTAAGATCCTTAATTCATATTAAAAGGGGGGAAATTTTTCATTTTGTCAAGGTTCATCCAATCTACTAAGTTAATTTGGTGAAAATTATATACAAAAACCATGAGAACTCCGGCCATGATCGGCCTCTTCGGAAAATGACCCCCCGAAAAAGATCATTTATGGTAACATATTTTATCCCGACCGCTGTGACATCGGCCTCCTACTCAATCACTCTATCCACCGACAGGAATATAAACCTAAACCCCACCAGCACCAACCACCACCAAAACACATCAAAGCCCCAATCTTTTACAAACAAAAACCCTAAAAATCAAATCTTTCCACCAAAATCTCTTGGATCTGGTTGATGTCGATCACCAAAGGTAACAGAGGGAACCCTTCGAACAACAAAAATGATGGAAACTTACTTTAATAAACACTAAAGAATAAGAAAAAAAACTAGGTTGGAAGGAAATATTACTCTTTTCGATAGGGATTGGTTCTTCGGTAACGCAACGAGCGATGCGGTTGTTCTTCATGGAGGTCCTAGGGAGGGAGAGAGAGGGCTTGGGGGCGGAGATGGAGAGGAAAAGGGCGGGATGAAGCGCCAGATGAGAGAGGAGGGATCTCGCTAGGGCTTTCATTTCTAGAGAGAATGAGTCAAGAAAATGAATTTTAAGAGGGAGAGATGAGTGGGTTTTTGAAGGAGAGAAGAGAAAGAGAGCACCAAAAAAAAAATTCAGTTGCCGCCCATTCTTATTTTTACTAAAATTTATTTTGTGCCTAAATGTCTCTAGAAGAATAGAATAGAGGGAAAAGTTTTACCAAAAAAATTAGTAGCAGGCCGCCAAATATTTGACATTTTCATCGAGATTATTTGTGACTGTTGTAGGATTTATTTGGGACGAAAAATTTTAATAGTCCAAAATAAGAGATCTATTTTTCAATCTATCCTAAATAACACTATTTTTATTACCAAAAACATATCCATCCCAAAAACTAAACTTTTATGACGTTTTAGGCTAGCGTTTTTAATAGTGTCGTCCCAAAAGCCAACTTTTTTTTGTAGTGGCGCTTGTTCTCAAATAAAGGACTTTAAAATCTGCAAAGTTTATGTCATAATTTATGCTAGAAAATATTATAAACATGTCAAGAGCTATTAGAAGAGTCTATCTGAAGCATGTCTTGGAACAATATGGCAAATCCATGAGTTGAACTAGATTCAAGCATATGCCTACGTCCGGAGTGAAATTTCATGTAGGGTGAAATATTATAAACACGGCCTTTCAAGACTGTCCATATAAAACCTTCCACCTTATGCTTTTTAACTTCTTCTATTGAAATGAGCCTTCTATTTGACCTGCCCTTGGGACCTACATTTATACAAAGAAACCAAATATAATAGCCAAATTACTGTAAATCATAAGAAAATTAAAACTGATATTTTATTAGTTAGAAAAAAGGATACAATGGATGAAAATAAAATATCACCCTTTATGGTAGTATAGCATGACAGCAAAAGTGGCACCCCAATCATAATCATTCACCATACTCGTTTGTATTAGAATAGAGACACTGAAACTAAGCTATATGGCTAGCCTAGGTAATGAAAAACTCACCTTGGCAAATTCTTTGTGAAGGTCATGTGGAGTACTTCAATAATTGCTACTGTTTGTTATAATAAATGGAACTACTATGGAATGATTCGCGTTTAGAAGGTGAACCAGACAGTAAGGCTGTTATTTATTTATTGCTTCCAAGTTCTCACACCCTTAGATAAAGTAGTAAACACTAAGAACCTGTAACTTTTGTAGAATCTCTGTAAATCTGGTAGAATAGCTGTAGATTGGTATGTAATTAGCATTCTTACTTTATTAAGATATCCTGTAATCATGGGAGATTGATTCCTATTAAAGATAGAGAGTAATTATAGGAGATTATTTCTAAATGAGGTTGTTAGATTACTCCTCTTCTACCTGTATATATACCCTACTGTGGGATGAATTAAAGATTAAGATTCGGAGTATTCTTTTCTTCTTGGTATCAGAGCAAGGTTCAATCCTTTGAATTTGCTTTGCATCCTTTGAATCCTGAAACACCATAAAACTGCTGCATACTACCATTGAAATCAAACCATTCTTGAAACCCTAGAAACCTTGCAAAATCCTGAATTCCTCAATGGCAGGATCTGTACTTGAAGGCGATCAGTCAAATCACGAGAGTGCAATGGTGCCAGAAAATCAAGTCATCCATCACTACTACACCCAACAAGACAACTATGCGTTTCCAACCATTGTTGTCCTGAATGAATCCAACTACACCGTATGGGCTCCCCTCATGCGGATGCGCATCGGAGCACGAGGAAAGGTTGGTTATCTAACTGGAGTGAAGGCTGAACCTGCCATGAATTCTGCAGAATATGAAGCTTTTGCTACGGATAATGAAAATGTGAAAAGTTGGCTCATTGACTCCATGGAGTCTTTTCTTATGAACCGTTATATTCGTCTTCCTACTGCAAAAGATATTTAGGAAGCTGTAGAGAAAACTTTTTATGATGACTCTGATGAAACACAAATCTTTGAACTAAACAAAATGAAGCAAAACAGAATGGACGACCTATTCCTACCTACTATAATGAATTGGTGGCCATGTTTCAGGAGATTGATCAAAGGGTGGCCTCTCAAAATAGTAATGTTGCTGTTGTAGTTCAAGAGATTTCAGCAATGTCCCGATTGCATGTACATATGTTTTTGAGTGGACTTGACTCAGAGACTGGAGAGAAACAAATACATTTTTTGGGGCAAGCTAATCAAGTCAAACGGGTAGGGAATGCGAAGGAAGCTGTATGGTTATGGCATCGTCGCTTAGGCCATATATCCTTTAGTTATCTTAAGAAGCTGCAACCTCATTTGTTTTCGATTGTTAGCGATTCAGATTTCCATTATGACGTTTGTGAACTAGCCAAGAGCTATCATATTTTATATTTACCAAGTCTTAATAAAAGTCTTGTTCCTTTTATGAAAATTCACTCCGATGTTTGGGGTCCGGCGAAAATTCCTTCTCTTTCTGGAGCTCGTTATTATGCGACTTTTATGATTGCACTCACATGACTTGGGTTTCATTACTAAAAAATACGAGTGATGTATTTAGAATGTTTACCGAATTTCACAAAATGGTGGCGACTCAGTATCAACAATCCATCAGAGTTTTTCAGTCTGACAATGGTGGAGAGTTTGTAAATGGCCCTATGATTGATTTTTTTCGATCATATGGAATTCGTCATCAAACCTCCAATTCTTATACTCCCCAACAGAATGGTTTAGCAGAACGAAAGAACATATAATTGATGGAAGTTGTTCGTGTTTCCTTGTTTGGCATAATGTACCTCAATCCTATTGGGGAGAAGCAGTAAAATCAGCAACAATCTCATCAACCGTACTCCTTCACGGGTAATTAATTTCCAAAATCCTTATCAGAAGCTTCATACACTCTTGTCCATCCCATCAATGCCGAATTTGGAGCCCCGAGTCTTTGGATGCACAACTTATGTCCACATACCAAAGCCATAATGAAGCAAACTTGACCTACGAGCTAAGAAGTGTATTTTGTGGGTTATACAGAGTGTCAAATGGGGTACAGATGTTATGACCCACTTACCAACAAAGTACATATATCACTTGATGTCTCGTTCCGAGAATCTGTGCTGTATTACTCAAGGGAAGCTTCTCAGTCTTCCCTTCAGGGGGAGAGAGGTTGTGAAGGGAATCCTTGTTCTATTGATTTTGATGTCTTTGAAGACTTGGAACACTTGAAGGAACAATTTGAAGGAAAAACTTCTTCAACAGCCGAAAACGATCGATCATCACGTGAGATGGAAACTCCCAGTGAACAAAATGACCAATTGTTTTGTCAGGAAGAAACTTCCAATGGCTGCTTGCTTCCCAACGATCAATCATTTCCTGAGATGACTTTTTTGGATAGTTTGGATCAAAATAAAGACGTACCTGAAGCTCACACACAAGACATTTCCCCTTCTACATCATGAACTGAAGATCCCACTCAGAATGGTCCACCTCAGGTACCCCTAAACTTTAGTCTTCTGAGTTAGAAAGTGTCGAACCTAGGAAATCAGAAAGGGTTACCAAGGGAGTTCCTAAGAAACAATATGAACCAGACATCGAAGCCAAATCCAAATACCCTGTAGTTAACTTTATGTCTAACCATAGGCTGTCCGAGTCACATACAGTTGTTGTTGATCAATTATCTACTGTATCTATTCCTAGTAACTTACAGGATGCATTAGCACATCAAAAATGGGCAAAAACGATGAATAAAGAATTGGAAGCTCTTCAGAAGAATGCAATATGGGAGCTAGTACCCTTGCCTATTGGAAAGAAGACTATAGGATTTCGTTAGGTGTTTACTGTAAAGCTTAATACAGATGGAACTATTGATAGATACAATGAGAGGTTGGTTGCCAAGGGATACACAAAACACTTTGGGATCGATTATGAGGAGGCTTTTGCATCTGTAGCAAAGATCAATACTGTCCGAATTATAATTTCACTTGCAGCTAATAAAGATTAGCCTTTGCACCCATTTGATGTGAAGAATGCCTTTCTAAATAGGAATTTGAAGGAAGAAGTGTACATGGATGTGCCCCCAGGTGTTAAAAATAACCCAAGTGACGTTGACAAGTTGTGTAAATTGAAGAAATCTTTGTATGGCCTGAAGCAGATCCAAGAGCTTGGTTTGGAAGATTTACGAGGTCTATGACCATACCTTGTTCATCAAACAAAGCAATTCTGACCATACCTTGTTCATCAAACGCAAGAATGGTAAGATTACTGCTCTGATTGTGTATGTTGATGACATGATCGTTACAAGGGATGATCTGAAAGAGATTAATAACTTACAACAGTATGTACCAAAGGAATTTGAAATGAAAGATCTGGGACAACTGAAGTATTTTTTGGGTATTGAAGTTGCAAGGTCTAAGAAGGGGATCTCACTTTCACAAAGAAAATATGTTCTTGATTTGCTTGCTGAAACAGGGATGCTGGACTGCAAACCAATCGAGACACCCATTGAGAATCATAGACTCGCAATTTATCCTGACCAAGTTCCAACTGATAAAGAAAGGTATCAGCGTCTTGTTGGAAGGTTAATTTATCTTTCTCATACTAGGCCTTGATATTGCTTATGCTGTGAGTGTTGTTAGTCAATTTATGCATTGTCCTAGTGAAGAGCATGTGGATGCAGTTATTCGTATCTTGAAGTATTTGAAGATGGCACCGAAAAAAGGGTTACTGTTTGAGAAGAATGCTGAATTGGACATTGTTGGATACACAGATGCAGATTGGGCTGGTGATAAAACTGACAGACGTTCTACATCTGGGTACTTCACTTTTGTTGGAGGGAACCTCGTCACTTGGCGTAGTAAAAACAGAAGGTGGTTGCCAGATCAAGTGCAGAGGCTGAATTTCGAAGTATGGCACATGGAGTTTATGAAATATTGTGGATCCATAATGTCCTGAAAGAACTGGGTTACAAGCTTAACAAGCCTATGGATTTGCACTGTGATAATACAGCTAATTGAAATTGCACATAATCGAGTTCAACATGATCGAACGAAACATGTGGAGGTTGACCTTCATTTTATTAAAGAGAATCTTGACAGAAAGGTTATTCGTATTCCATTTGTAACCTCAGAGGAGCAATTAGCTGATGTTCTTACTAAAGGAGTACTTAGAAAAGTGTTCGATAGCTCGGTTGACAAGTTGGGCATGATAGATATCCATGCACCAACTTGAGGGGGAGTGTAGAATCTCTGTAAATCTTGTAGAATAGCTGTAGATTGGTATGTAATTATCATTCTTACTTTATTAAGATATCCTGTAATCATGGGAATAAAGATAGAGAGTAATTATAGGAGATTATTTCAAAATGAGGTTGTTAGATTACTCCTCTTCTACCTGTATATATACCCCACTGTGGGATGAATTAAAGATTAAGATTCTGAGTATTCTTTTCTTCTAAGAACCTTAGATAAAGTAGTAAACACTAAGAACCTATAACTTTTGAGCTTGGGACACATTTATACAAAGAAACCAAATAGAATAGCCAAATTACTGTAAATCATAAGAAAATTAAAACTGATATTTTATTAGTTAGAAAAAAAGGATGCAATGATGAAAATAAAATATCACCCTTTATTGTAGTATATCATGACAGCAAAAGTGACACCCCAATCATAATCATTCACCATACTCGTTTGTATTAGATTAGAGACACTGAAACTAAGCTATATATGCTAGCCTAGGTAATAAAAAACTCACCTTGGCATATTCTTTGTGAAGGTCATGTGGAGTACTTCAATAATTAGTACTGTTTGTTATAATAAATGGAACTCCTATGGAATGATTCGCGTTTAGAAGGTGAACCAGACAGTAAGGCTGTTATTTATTTATTGCTTCCAAGTTATCATACCCTTAGATAAAGTAGTAAACACTAAGAACCTGTAACTTTTGTAGAATCTCTGTAAATCTGGTAGAATAGCTGTAGATTGGTATGTAATTAGCAATCTTACTTTCTCCTGTAATTATGGGAGATTGATTCCTATTAAAGACAGAGAGTAATTATATGAGATTATTTCCAAATGAGGTTGTTAGATTACTCCTCTTCTACCTTTATATATACCCCACTGTGGGATGAATTAAAGATTAAGATTATGAATATTATTTTCTTCTTGGTATCAGAGCAAGGTTCAATCCTTTGAATTTGCTTTGCATCCTTTGAATCCAGAATCCCGAAAAATACCACAAAACCGCTGTATACTACTATTGAAATCAAACCATTCTTGAAACCCTAGAAACCTTACAAAATCTTGAATTCCTCAATGGCAGGATCTGTACTTGAAGGCGATCAGTCAAATTACGAGAGTGCAATGGTGCCAGAAAATCAAGTCATCCATCACCACTACCCCCAACAAGACAACTATGCGTTTCCAACCAGTGTTGTCCTGAATGAATCCAATTACACGATATGGGCTCCCCTCTTGCGGATGCACATCGGAGAACAAGGAAAGGTTGGTATCTGAATGGAGTGAAGGCTGAACCTGCCATAAATTCTGCAGAATATGAAGCTTGGGCTACGGATAATAGAAAGGTAAAAAGTTGGCTCATTGACTCCATAGAGTCTTCTCTTATGAACCGTTATATTCGTCTTCCTACTGCAAAAGATATTTGGGAAGCTGTAGAGAAAACTTTTTACGATGACTCTGATGAAACACGGATCTTTGAACTAAACAAAAAGTGTTTTGAAGCAAAACAGAATGGACGGCCTATTCCTACCTACTATAATGAATTAGTGGCCTTATTTCAGGAGAATCTTGACAGAAAGGTCATTCTTTTTCCATTTGTAACCTCAGAGGAGCAATTAGCTGATGTTCTTACTAAAGGAGTACCTAGAAAAGTGTTCGATAGCTCGGTTGACAAGTTGGGCATGATAGATATTCATGCACCAACTTGAGGGGAGTGTAGACAAAACTCCGACCGTCCCTACATCGTCCTCGACAAACATCAGTATGACCACAACCGCGACACCAGCCCCCTCCACCGACCAATGGCCGCAGACCGAACCCCCCTAACCCTAGAAATCACACACACCAGCGTCCCCGTCGACCACCCGGACCACCATCACCGGCGCCACTGCGCCCGGTGCCACCTCGTCTCCAAAACCCAGCCTCGCCTATACCCCATCATCACCACCACCACCGTCAACGTCGTCACGGCCATCTCAGCCGCCGACTTCGCCTAACCCCCACAAGTTCATCGCCACCACCCAAAAACTGCAGCAAGAAAATCAAAAACACCAAACCCTAAAAACTCACCTCGTCGGCGACCACGTTGGCGGCGTTCGCGCCGAGCGCCGCCCCCGCGTAGCCGCGACCGTTCTCTCTTCCTCCGCTCGGCGCTCTGCCGCCTCCGCCTTACCGTCAGCCCATCCGCTTCCCTTTCCTCCTCCGCACAGACCCCCACGACCTCCCCCGTCCCCGTGTTCGGCGCGCTAGCCGCCGGCGTCCGATCTCGACTTCACAAACCCTCGCCTGTGCCGCCCGGTGAAGCCAAACCCCCTCTGGCCCAGTCTCCTCCACTCTCTCCTCTCCTCCTTCCTGACTTCCTTCCTCCGCCCTACGCCGATCGAGCGTCCGCCCCGCCGGATCGACGCACCGCCGACTCCCCCGCTCTCGGTTTCAATCTCACTTTTTTCTTTCTCTCTCTCTTCCAGAAGCCAATGGAAGAGCAACAAATTTTTTACTTCTATCAAATGGGCTGTTGGGTTCTCCTCTTACGAGGAGAACCACGTGGTTTTCTTTTTTATTTATTCTTTTTTTATCTGTTTTGATTATATTATTATTATTATTATTATTATCAGTTATTATCATTATCATTATCAGCTATTATTATTATTATTATTATTATATTATTATTATTATCATTTTTGTATTAACATAAATGTTAGATATTATTAGGATATTGCATTATTAAATTGATTTATGTATCTTTTTTTTTGTATGCTATATTCTGAAAAATAGTACTAGTATCTTAATAATATCATGTTGTTAGTATTATATTATTATTATTTTAGAAATTTTTTATAGATAAATATTTTGACCCATAAATTTAGTTTCCAAAATTATAAATAAGTTACTAGTATTTCTCAATTATTTCATTAATATAGTTTCTATCTCAAACCATTTTTTTTTTTACAAACTTAAACATTTTTCCGTAAAACGACTTTCGATTTTTGGGTATTTTATTGGAAAGCATATTTTGACTAATAAATTATATTTGAGGTATTATAAAATATTTTTCAAAATCATAAATATTTTATTATCCATTTTCTTTGATTTTCTCTTTTCCATGACCAATCCCGTTATTCCTATTCCTTCGCCAATTTCGAGACTACCTTATGTCCATCTTAACTATTTTGACCCTTCTGGACCCATTGGAACTGTCCATGCTACTATCCGAGGTCCCCTTGTACAGTTATTGCACCAAAGTCGCAGATCGTGCCACCTTGATCATTGCAACCAGGCAGCTCACCAGGCGTCACAACAGGCAATTATACCTTGCTAATTAACTGTCAATTATTTATTTTCGGCATTATTTACTTTATTTCATATTGTTAGTTTCCTTTGATATAAATTGCGCGTCCAAGCCACACTTGGGTGCAAGCGACTTTATTAGTCGTTATTTTATTTTATGCATGTTGACTTAGTATTAGCGGACTACCTTCTTATTGGGGGATATCCTCATATCTCCTTTGGCTGTGACACTCATACTACACGGTTTGAGGCATTTTACTTGGGGCACGACTTATTGACTAGCTATCTCTAAAGTCGTATGACGGTAGATATTCGTAACTGCTATGGTTAGGGTTTTAGAGACTCAAGCAGTTACAAAACTGGACGAGCCATGGACATGACTTGAACAGTGTGGGATATATTGGAGAAGGACAGTCGCTAGTGCGTATGGGAATCCAAACAGGTAAACCACAGTCTCCGGATGGAACTGTGGCGATATATTTGCAGATGCCCTCTGACATTTTGGACGTTACGGACGGATACAGATGACTGGATGCCAGTTACGTACACATAGCCTAAAATCTCACCCATGCGCATGAAAGTTGTCCTCAAATTGCACATTAGGAGTTTAGAATCACCTTTGCATATTTGTGTCTAGGATTGTCTTTTATATATTTATATATTATTCTGACAGTTCATATTAGCTTGTTCTTCTGTATCTTGCTACGTCCGTCTAAGGACCTAGTTTTTTCCCCAGGTGTGTGTTCATGTCTTCCGCAGGTATTCTAGCCAAGGCCGTGGTCTTCTCCATTCTTCGAAGACGCTTGCTTTGGTTCGTCTTGCCATTTTTTTATCGCTCGATTTCTTGTACATTTATTTTATTTGGATAGTTGGTAGTGGACTTTGTCTCCGTCCAACGATTGTATCATAAATATTCGAGTTGATATTTATATTATTACTCTTTTTATTGTGGTATGAGATTTAGTTT
>JANAVB010022065.1:0-138810 GCA_029216955.1 Iris pallida
TATTATTATGATAATTATATAATCGATTCATTTCTTTGGTTTTGCAGATCATGAAATAATGCTTTCTCTTTTCTAGAACCTTATATTTTCTCTTTTTGAGCGTGAAACTTGTATTTTCTGAGTAAATTGTTCTAATTTGATACAGTTATCCCGAGTTCTTGTTTTGAGATAGAGGGTCGAGGTGAAGGAGTTCAGCCACTCACCTTGATTTCTGTTAGCGGCGAGAGACTTGTTGGTCGTGCTAGACGTCGCCTATGCGATTACCTGAAATCGCACAAGCAACTGATTAGAACACTGTATTATTCAAGGAGTTCGATATATAAATGCAAGTTCGAAATGCAATCCATGAAAATATTTACAAAAACATTCACGAAAATGCATTTAGAAAACCAAAGCCAAAATCAACGCAAGTGCATCATGAAAAACAGAGCAATGGGAGGTCCTCTCGACTCAGTCGCAGAGTCTATCCTTGAGGCGCAACCCGCTGAATATGGGACTTGATTCCGAAGAATCATTTTCATAACGAGAAAAGGATTTTAATTCAATCGTTCTCGTTCGACCGATTCGATCGATCCCGACCTATCGGTCCCGACCGAATCAACAGCAACAGTGTTCCTTTCTCGCGCACCCCGTAAACGGAGAACGGGGCACGATGTAGGGATGAGGTACTGCACCATAACCAATTAAGAAAAAAATTTATCCTCAAAACTTAAGAAAAGAACCTACCGCTAGGAAAAATAGAGAAGGGAACTTTTTCCTCATCTCCGACTCTAGTTTCCAGGTCGACTCTTCGACCGTATAGTTCTTTCAGAGCATACGAACGAGAGGGATGGCACGGTTTTGAAGCAGATTATCCTTGCGCTTTAAGATTTGCACAGGCTCTTCAACATACGACAAGTCTGCCTGCAGATTCAGCTGACCAAAATCTACCACATGGCTCAGATCATACACGTACTTCTACAACTGAGAGACATGGAAGACATTGTGCACATATGACAGTGCTGGAAGCAATACAATTTGGTAAGCTACTGGGGCGACTCGCTTTAATATCTCGAAAGGACTGACAAATCTTGGACTCAACTTTCCTTTAGCTCCAAATCTCGTGACTTCTCGCATAGGCGTGACTTACAGAAACACGTGATCGCCCTCCAGGAATTCAAGAGCCCATCGATGTGTGTCGACGTAGCTTTTCTACCGACTTTGTGCGATCTTTAATCTCTCTCGTATCAACTTAACTTTTTGTACAGTCTGCTCCACCAGTTTCGGGCCGAGTATCTACCGTTTTTTCGACTTCACCCCAGCAAATGGGCGATCTGCACTTCCGACCATATAAAGCTTCATACGGTGCCATTTGAATTTGGACTGATAGCTATTATTATATGCAAATTTGGCCAACGGTAGATGAACGTCCCAGCTTGACTTCAGGTCAGTTGCATAGAGGCGTAATATGTCTTCGAGAATCTGATTTACCTGTTCTGTTTGGCCATCGGTCTGAGGATGATATGCTGAGCTAAACTTCATCTTGGTCCCCATTGCTAACTGAAGACTGCACCAGAAGTATGACACGAATCGCCCATCCTGATCTGAGACAATTGATACTGGAATTCCGTGTAGCCGAACTATTACATCAAGATAGATCTGAGCAAGGCGATCGACGCTCCAAGTGACTTTAATGGCAATGAAGTGTGCTAACTTGGTTAATCGATCGACGATAACCCAGATGACATCATTCCCCTGCGGCATCTTCGACAGGCCAACAACAAAGTCTATAGTAATGTGATCCCATTTCCATTCTGGAATGGCAAGGTTTTACATCTTCCCCCCCCCCGATCGTTGGTGCTCAGCTTTTACCTGCTGACGTGTCATACATTGTGACACGAAGAGTGCAACAACTCTCTTCATGTCATGCCACCAAAAGACAATACGGAGGTCCTTATACATCTTGGTGCTGCCAGGATGCAAGGAATATTTTGTATAATACACTTTCGACATTATCTTATTTCTGAGTTCTGGGTTATCCGATACACATAGCCTGCCCTTCACTCGTAGTGTTCATGACTCGTTCTTGTAAAGTCAGACACCTTCCCTATTGATATCAGCTTTCGTATCTTCTCCAGGTATGGATCATCCTTCTAAACAGACTTGATCTTTTCCAATAGTCTTGGTTCTAGCCGTAGTTACATCAGCTGTGCGCCCACAAATCGAATTTGGAGTTCTATGCCCATTCCTTCCAAGTCGCGCAGCAGTCGACTGTTGATAGATAGTGAAGATATGTACTTTCGACTCAGTGTATCTGCCACAATATTTCCTTGCCCGGCATATAGTCGATCGATAAGTCGTAGTCTTTAATTAGTTCCAGCCATCGCCTCTGCCGCAAATTTAGTTCTTTCTGGGTGAAGAGATACTTGAGGCTTTTGTGGTCTGTATAAATCATGCACGCCATGCCGTAAAGATAGTGGCGCCACAGCTTCAATACGAACACAATTGCAGCTAATTCTAGGTCATGAGTGGGATGGTTCTTCTCATGCGACTTGAGCTGTCTGGAAGGAAAAGATATCATCTTATCCTGCTACATGAGTACACACCCCAAACCCTGGCCAGAAGCATCGTTGAAGATTTGAAATCCCTCGGTCCCTTCAGGAAGAGCAAGTATCGGGGTCGAGACGAGCCGTTGTTTTAGCTCATGGAATGAAGCTTCATAGTCGTCTGACCACACGAACGCGACTCCCTTTTGGGTGAGGCGAGTCAAGGACGATGCAATCTTTACGAAGTTCTTCATGAAGCGTCTATAGTATCGCACCAAACTGAGGAAGCTTCGAATTTCGCTGACAAACGCGGGCTGTTTCCAATCAACAACTGCCCCAACTTTCTTCGGATCAATTAAAATGCCTTCAGCGGAGATGATGTACCCAAGAAAAGATACGATGTTCAGCCAGAACTCACATTTGCTTCTCTTCGTAAACAACTAATTATCTATGAGGGTCTGGAGTACGGTCCGCAGATGTTCTACGTATTGCGCTCGATCCTTCAAGTAGACGAGGATATCGTCTATGAACACTACTACGAATTTATCGAAGAACGAACGGAATACCTGATTCATTAGATCCATAAAGGCGGCGGAAGCATTTGTCAGGCCGAATGGCATTACCAAGAACTCATAATGGTCGTAACAAGTGCGGAAGGTAGACTTCGGCACGTCCTCTGGCTTGATCTTGAGATGGTGATAATCCGATCAAAGATCAATCTTCGAAAATACTGTGGCACCTTGGAGCTGATCAAACAAATCGTCGATGCGGAACAGGGGGCATTTATTCCGGACGGTGGCTTTATTCAATTTTCGATAGTCGATGCAGAGCTGCATCGACCCGTCTTTCTTCTTGACAAACAGCACAGGCGTACCCCATGGCGAGACGCTAGGACGACGCTTTGTCGAGTAATTCCTATAATTGTACTTTAAGTTCTTTTAATTCTGTAGGGGCCATTCTGTACAAGGCCTTCGAAATCGGTCGAATATTAGGGAAGGTGTCAATAGTGAACCCATGTAGCTCGTTCGGGAATACGTCTGGGAATTCTGCCACAACGTCGGTTTGATCCGCATTTACACCATCCAATCGCGTGTCTTGAACGGACGCCAAGTAACCTTCGCATCCGGAATATAACATTCGCCGAGCAGAGATTGCCAAGATCACCATCCAGAATTCAGGCTTCCCTGGTAGACGGAAGGTGACATTCTTTCATGCACAGTCAATAGTGTGTTGACACAAAGTCACAGTCAACCAAATATTGACTACATTGACTAAATAATATCTGTATAAATTCAATACGACACACGACGTCTGCTTTCAGTTCGGGACAAACGACAGCTCAGTTTCCGACTCTCAGTATATTTTCGAGTCTGTACTTTTACATTTCATTGAGTCTAGAAGTATGTACTCTGAGTTATGCTGAGCTCTTGGAACTTAGTCTACAAGCCTACCCAAAATCCCAAGCTCCACCAAAACAAAATTGCCCACAAGTCCCACTTAGAATCACTCTGTGCTCTGGAGACAGAGTTCGGGCCGAACTCTGCCTCCACACAGAGTTCGGGCCGAACTCTGTCCCCTAGAAATCAGGAACCCTAATTTTAGGGTTAGCTGGTTACTAACTGTCCAACGGCCAAATTTTTGAATTCTCCTACCCGAATTCTGGTCGAATTCTGCCTCAAAAATCAGTATAAATAGGGCATGAATTCTCTCATTTTGAATCACTCAATCTTCTCTTCTCTTCTCTCCTACAAGCTCAATAAGCCATACCCTTCCCATCTACTAGCCACAAGCCTCCTAAGTCTCGAGTGCTCAGCATCTCTCAGTTAGGATTCTTGTGCAAGAGTGAAGAAATCGCTTGGACAATTCCAAGCAATCGCCACTGCGATTCTCTGTAAGAAGTTGACGTGCTCTTCTGAAGTAAAGGCACGGGTTGTAAGCTACTATTTCACAAATAGTGGATTTAATCCTGAGCTAGAGTTCTCAGGCCTGGACTAGTCCTCCACGAGGGAAACCAGGTTAAAATTGCTGTGTTTGCGTATGCTCTCTTGTCTTTCATTTACATTCCGCATTTTACTCTGATTATTCATTGTTCGTGAAAGAGTAATTTTTTAATTGGTCATTATATATATATACTCTATTCACCCCCCCCCCCTCTAGAGTTGCCAAACTGTTCTTCAATTGGTATCAGAGCTCTGTTCTCTTTATAAGGACTAACATCCTAAGAGCTGATCCATGGCAACCACACAATCCTTGATCTCCAATCATGGTGAAGGTCAGTCCACTCATAGGCCTCCCCTATTTGATGGGACTAACTACACATATTGGAAAACAAGGATGAGTTTTTATCTGAAGTCTCTAGACTTTGACCTGTGGACTGTCGTAACTGACGGTTACAAAAAGCCCGCCAGAATAGTTGTCGATGGTGACCTCACTGAGAAACCACACGACAAATATTCTGTCGAGGAGAAAAAACAGGCAAGTCTAGATGCTAGGGCTATTAATGCTTTATTCTGTGCTATAGACAGGAACGAGTTTAACAGGGTCTCTACATGCACCACTGCTCATGAAGTATGGAGACTTCTGGAAGTGACGCATGAAGGAACCACTCAAGTCAAGGAATCAAAGATAAGCCGTCTCACTCAAGAGTACGAAGCCTTCAAGATGAAGCCAAATGAGACGATCACTCAAATGTTTACAAGATTCCTCGACATCATCAACCCGTTATCCTCGCTTGGTAAGCAGTACTCAAACCATGAGAAGATCCGCAAGCTACTCAGAGGGCTACCAAAGATTTGGAACCCTAAGGTGACAGCCATCATAGAAGGAAATGATCTCACAAGTATGTCTATGGAGACGTTGATGGGCAAGCTCATGACTCACGAGCTTGACCTCAAGGACTTCGAAGAGCCTGCTCCGAAGACCAGGGAGATCGCACTCAAAGTTCATCGACGAAAGGTTGATCACGATGAGACTGAAGACGATATCTCAGATGATGAAGACCAAGCTCTCATGGTACGTAACTTCAAGAAATTCCTTCACTTCAATCAAAAAAAGAAGGAACCACAAGAAGACGATGAAGAAGAGCCAACCTGCTATGGTTGCAAAAAGACTGGACACGTCAGAAGAGACTGTCCGCTCTTAAAGAAAAGCAACCGGTATGAAAAGCCCTACAAGAAGAACTCATCAAAAAGGTATGCCAACACAAGCATTTGGCATGAAAGCGAAGCAAGTGACTCCGAGGAAGAAAAGAACTCTCCTCAAGACAAAGCAAATGTGTGCCTCATGGCAAATTCCACCAAGGTATCAAACGAAACTTTAGATGACTTCTCTTTTGATGAACTTGGCGATGCTTTCACCGATTTACTTGATGATCACAAAAAGGTTATCGGTAAATACAAGCATGCCAAGGACAAAATCAAAAGTCTAGAAGATGAGATACAAAGAATTTCTTTACTTCTTGATAATGTTAGAAACACATCACCCACAAATGACACTGATGAAGTATCCAAGCTTAAATTAAGCTTACATGATGCTGAAGCACGCATTGAGCAACAAACTCAAGAAATTACTACTCTCAACACGTTGCTTGCTGAAGAAAAGAGTAGACACAAGATTTCCATGACTAAGATTTATGGCTTAAATATCAAGATTGATGAACTGCAAGCTATGTCTAAAAGATTAGAAACCAAATTGGGTAAACAGGTTGTTCAACCTCAAACCCAATCACATGGGCACAACACCACTCATACTAGTCAACCACGTCATTCTCATGCAGCACATAACCATGCATTTATATACACAAACTTTCACAAACCACGTGCACGTAAGAATATTCCTCATACTCATTATACTGCACAAAGACACAACCAATATCACTCTACACATAGACAAAGTCATCATACCATACCACATCAACATGCCATGCCACGTAGACAAAATCATCATGTTATGCCACATAAGCAAAATCATCATATCATGCCACAGCATCACACTATGCCATATAGACAATCTCAGCATGCCACTCCTCACAGTCAATATCATCATGCTATGCCACACAGACATCATCATCATGCCACTCACTCTATGCATAGTCCTCATTACCATGCTAACTCTCCATATCATCCTCATCCTATTGCTTATAGATATCATTCTCATGCTCCCAGTATAAATAAAAATGCTATCTGTACTTACTGTGGAATACATGGACACATCTCACCACAGTGTAGAGTTAGAAGATTGGTAGACAAGAAAATATATGCTTGGTTTCCAAAAACTAACTTTTCAGGACCCTCAAGAAAATGGGTACCAAAGGTCACATCTACTCTTGATGTAGGTGGACCTTCCCTCCTCAACTGAGAGTAAGTGGATTCTCGATAGTGGATGCTCGCGACATATGACGGGAGACGCAAATCTTTTTGCATCACTATCGATGAAAAGAGAAGGATACGTATCCTTCGGTAACAATCTCAAAGGGCACATAATAGGTAACGGTATCATTGGTCATCCTCCTTCTCCTGTTATAAAGGATGTCTGCCTAGTGACCGAGTTAAAGCATAACCTGCTCAGCATTAGCCATCTTGCTGATCATGGATATGATATTAACTTTGGACAAAACTGTTGCTATATCTATGATAGGTCAACAGGAGACATTGCTTTTGAAGGGAAAAGAGAGGACAATATCTATATTTTCTATCTCTCTATAAATACTAACCATGCAGGTAGATGTTTATATGCCCACAAAGACGAACGACTACTTTGGTACCAGCGTCTCGGTCATGCCAACATGGATGCTATATCCAGGCTTTCTACCAAGAAGCTAGTGAGAGGATTGCCTGACATCACATTCAAAAAGGACACGGTATGTGCCGAATATGAACTAAACAAGGCAACTAAATCCTCATTTCATTCCATCAACTCTGTAAGTACTACTAGACCCTTGCAATTACTTCATATGGATTTATTTGGTCCTAGTAGAATAGCTAGCCTTGGTGGCAAACTTTATGCTTTTGTTATTGTTGATGATTTTTCGAGATTTACTTGGGTTTTCTTTCTCGCTAATAAGAGCGACGCTATCTCTGTTTTCAAAGTTTTTGTAAATAAAGTTCAAAACGAAAAAGGCTACATGATTACTCGAATCCGAAGTGATCATGGAGGCGAATTCGTAAATTCAGATTTTGAAAGTTTTTGTAATGCAAATGGTTTTGATCATGAATTTTCTTATCCTAGAACTCCTCAACAAAATGGTGTTGTGGAGCGGAAGAATAGGACTCTTGGCGATATGGCTAGAGTCATGTTGAATAAATTTTCTCTTCCGAAATATTTTTGGGCAGAGGCTGTAAGTACAGCATGCCACATTTTGAATAGGGTGCTTATTCGTCCCATTTTGAAGAAAACACCCTATGAGCTTTGGTTTGGGAGAACCCCAAATGTTTCTTATTTTAGAGTTTTTGGCTGCAGATGTTTTATCCTTAACACCAAAGACAACTTAGGCAAATTTGATGCCAAAGCTGACGATGGTATCTTTCTTGGTTATGCCGCCAAGAGTAAGGGATATAGAGTTTTCAATAAACGCTCACTTATTGTGGAAGAGTCAACAAATGTGACTTTTGATGAAGACAACAGTACAGCAAATACTCTTAATGATGACATTGAGCCATCAACTTCTACTCCAATGAATACTTCAACCGAAACTAATTCTCTGGAGGGTTTGCCTAAGAAATTCTCTTTCAAACCTTCTCATCCAGAAAATTTAGTCATAGGTGAAGTTTCACGTGGAGTTACTACTAGATCATCATTAAGAGACTCTATTGCTAGTACTGCCTTCATTTCACAAGTAGAGCCTAAAAACATTTCTGAAGCTTTTACTGATGAATTTTGGATCTCTGCTATGCAAGAAGAACTCAACCAATTTGAGAGAAGCCAAGTATGGGAACTAGTTCCTAAACCGGCTAATCACTCAATAATTAGTACCAAATGGGTGTTTAGAAACAAAGTAAATGAAGATGGTTCAGTCACACGTAACAAAGCTCGTCTAGTAGCTCAAGGATACAACCAAGAGGAAGGTATCGACTACGATGAGACATATGCTCCTGTTGCTAGACTAGAATCCATTCGGATGCTTTGTGCTTTTGCCAATCATCAGAACTTTAAATTATTTCAAATGGATGTTAAAAGTGCTTTCTTGAATGGCTTTATTAAGGAGGAAGTTTATGTCAAACAACCCCCTGGCTTTGAAAATCACAAATTTCCCGACCACGTGTTCAAGCTAAAGAAAGCGCTTTATGGCCTTAAACAAGCCCCCAGAGCTTGGTATGAAAGGCTAAGCAGCTTCTTGCTTGAGAAAGGTTTTTCTAAAGGGAAAATTGACACTACACTGTTTATCAAATCTTTCAAAGACACCATTCTATTAATTCAAATTTATGTTGATGATATTATTTTTGGGTCTACTGATGAAACTCTTTGTCAAGAATTTGCCAAGTGTATGCAGACGGAATTTGAGATGAGCATGATGGGAGAGCTCAACTACTTTCTTGGTCTGCAAGTAAAACAACTGGCTAATGGAACTTTCATCTGCCAATCAAAGTACACCAAGGACATGCTGAAGAAGTTCGATCTTGACAACATCAAACCAATCAGCACGCCAATGGCCACTTCAACCAAACTCGAACCAGATGAGAGCGGCAAACCTGTTGATCAACGTAAGTATCGAGGTATGATAGGCAGCTTACTTTATTTAACTGCTAGTCGTCCCGATATCATGTTCAGTGTTTGCCTATGTGCTAGATATCAAGCTAATCCTAAGGAATCACACATGACCGCAGTTAAGCGTATCTTTAGATACCTTAAGGGTACGGTTACAGTAGGCCTATGGTATCCCAAGTCAACATCATTTGATCTTATTGGTTACTCTGATGCTGACTTCGCTGGATGCAAGGTCGACCGTAAAAGTACGAGCGGCACGTGTCATTTATTAGGAAAAGCTTTAGTCTCCTGGTTTAGCAAGAAACAGAACTATGTTGCACTATCCACAACAGAAGCTGAATACATAGCAGCTGGACGTTGTTGTGCACAAATTCTGTGGATGAAGCAAACCTTGGAAGACTATAAGTTATCTTTCATGCATATTCCTATATTCTGTGACAATACTAGTGCCATCAATTTGACTAAGAACCCTGTATGCCACTCACGCACTAAACACATTGAGATCAGACACCACTTTTTGCGTGATCATCAGCAAAATGGCACGATTAACTTAGAATTTATTGACACTGATCATCAGCTGGCAGATTTCTTTACTAAGCCACTATCCGAAGAGCGTTTCAATTTTCTTTGTCGTGAACTTGGAATCTTAGATGAAGCAGTCATAAATTGAAACTCACCTGCGTAAATATCGAGTATATTGTGATTCTTTTACGAAGAATTTGGTATGGATACAAGCCGAAAGGGTCCTTCTGACAACAAGGCGTAAAAGCCTAAGCGACACGGTACACTAGTCCTCAGGACTACCGCTAGCTGGGATCCGGCCCCTGCAGCTAACCCATGGCAAATTTGGACTATTGAACCACAATATATATCCTTATTTATTATATGGCTCGTTTCGATTTAATATTGCCTAATTGATATTTTCTAAAAAGTTCATTCTGTTTTCTGTGTACCTCTCCTTCTCTATCTATTCTATTCTCTTTGGTGTCCTCAACTTTCTTTTGTTTAACTCTTAAATCTTTTTCTTTGTTATCATTTCTTGTTATTCTTCAACTTTTGTTTTCTTTTTATCCTTTGTTCTGTTCTGGACCAATGATCCAGAACTCGGGCCGAACTCTGCTCCTATCCGAGTTCGGGCCGAGTTCGGTCCCTTGGTTCCAGGGTCGGGATCTGGCTCTGCCGTTGGATCTATTCTAATCCAATGGTCAATATTTCACCCGACCAAAGACAAAACCCTACTTTATGTCGGGATTCTTTCTCTCTCCTTCACTATTACCACCTTTTCTCACCTATACACACTCTTTCCTTGACACCCTAACCCTAGTTTTTGATCTAGAGTGCCTCATTGCTTCTCAAATCAAGAAAAAGGTGTCTCCTCTCCATTCTCCTCCATTGTTCTTTACCTGTTTGAGGTACCATTTTTTTTAAAATCTTTTAATGGCTCCTTGCTTGTTCAATCGTGGGAAGAGGATTCGAGTTGAGAGTATTTCCTCTTCGGATTCTCTTCCATCAATTGAACAAATCATTGAACAACTTCAACCACCTCACCCTTTGTTCAATCCACCTCGTCCTCAACATCCTTCCACTTATGACAATAGACTTTTTGTCTCACTTGATGCATCAAACAACTGGTTTAGTGACTTTCGGAATCGTCAGGTATTCACAGGACATCCTATCTATTTTTTCATATTCTCTCAATATGATTCTTTATTCCATGACCTCTATATTGATGAACTAGTCACTACATCTTCTGCTATTTATCGTCATGCCGTTCAAATGTTCTACTGCAACTTAACCTTTGATGACCTTCGTATTTATTCACGAGTTGCTGGTATCGATATCTCGTTTGATGACTTTGAACTAGCCGAATATCTTGATCTTCTTGAGCCAAGTTCTTGGGAAAGGCTTGTTGATGCTCGCTCGTTCCGTTTTCCCAACGGACTTTCACTTGAAAGCTTCAAAGACGATTTGTGCACTCCATACACACGTCCTCGAAAGCTCATGACGAAATATCTCAACCCATATTTTTCTGATCTTCATTGGATCATCTCTAATACCATTCTACCCAAGATCGGTTCCCCTGATGAAATCACTTATCTTGACATTTCTGCTCTTTATCATCTTCACTTTGGAATTCATTTCAATCTTCCACGTACTATGATGGACTGGATGATTCGCTGTAGGAGGAAACCACGAGCTTTGGTTTATCCTCTGTATCTTCCTATGATCTTTCGTGCTTTTCGTATACCACTTGATGCTTGTCCGTTCCTGCCGGCACCTACCTTTCTATCTAAGGTACGACGCCTTCAGCCTGTTGCTACTACTGAGTTGTCTACTGATGAGGAGCCTGATGCCCCTCCGCTCGGTCAGACTGCACCTCCTGCCAACCTGGATTCGCTTCAGACTATGCTTCGCGATCGTTTTGCTATTGAGGATGATCGCTGGACGCAGCAGGATTACCGTACCACTCTGCAGATTAGTGCCCTTGGGAACTCTCTGCATGATATGCGGTATTCGCTTGCTCGTCATCCTGATTTGCATGTGCCTATTGAGCGGGATCCACATCGCTCGGGTCATCGTCTAGACGATCCGTGGGTCATGCAGTATATGGATCCAGATGATACTTTTGTGGATCTTCAGATGTTCCAGGACCTTTTCGTTGGCCCTTTCCCTGGTCCTTCAGATGTTCCAGGACCTTCTGGTGCTCCGTGATGGAGACTGGCTTGTTATACTGCTGCCACTGCTGATGGTCTTAGTTGCTTTATGTTTTTAGTTATTTAGTTATGGATTTATGTACTGGATTTTTATCTTAGAACCCTGATGATGTGTTTGACATTCTGGTTGGTGGATATCATTTTATGCTATTTCTCATAGTTTCTTTCATGCCAATGCACTCTCTTGTCTAGTATTATACTATTTTTTTCTCTTGGTGTGGTTGCATTACTATTCATTGCTTATTTATATTGCTAACTGCCAAAAGGGGAGAAACATATGTATATTTTTGTGCTGGCTTGTTTTGGGAAACTATTACAGGTTCTATGCAGGTTCTATGCATTCATCTGTGTATATCTGTGCTCATTCTGGGAATATGTTATCTATCAGGTTACAGGGTATATGTACTGTTTACGGGGGAGAGCTACTACTTCTAGCTCGGAACCGTTCACTGATTACGGGGGAGCTATCCGATTCTAGCTCTGCATCAGTTATGGGGGAGCTATGTTGTAATCAACTGTGTCAAGGTATGAATATTGAAATATACATATATTATTTTGTCAATTATCAATATAGGGGAGATTGTTGACACAAAGTCACAGTCAACCAAATATTGACTACATTGACTAAATAATATCTGTATAAATTCAATACGACACACGACGTCTGCTTTCAGTTCGGGACAAACGACAGCTCAGTTTCCGACTCTCAGTATATTTTCGAGTCTGTACTTTTACATTTCATTGAGTCTAGAAGTATGTACTCTGAGTTATGCTGAGCTCTTGGAACTTAGTCTACAAGCCTACCCAAAATCCCAAGCTCCACCAAAATAAAATTGCCCACAAGTCCCACTTAGAATCACTCTGTGCTCTGGAGACAGAGTTCGGGCCGAACTCTGCCTCCACACAGAGTTCGGGCCGAACTCTGTCCCCTAGAAATCAGGAACCCTAATTTTAGGGTTAGCTGGTTGCTAGCTGTCCAACGGCCAAATTTTTGAATTCTCCTACCCGAATTCTGGCCGAATTCTGCCTCAAAAATCAGTATAAATAGGGCATGAATTCTCTCATTTTGAATCACTCAATCTTCTCTTCTCTTCTCTCCTACAAGCTCAATAAGCCATACCCTTCCCATCTACTAGCCACAAGCCTCCTAAGTCTCGAGTGCTCAGCATCTCTCAGTTAGGATTCTTGTGCAAGAGTGAAGAAATCGCTTGGACAATTCCAAGCAATCGCCACTGCGATTCTCTGTAAGAAGTTGACGTGCTCTTCTGAAGTAAAGGCACGGGTTGTAAGCTACTATTTCACAAATAGTGGATTTAATCCTGAGCTAGAGTTCTCAGGCCTGGACTAGTCCTCCACGAGGGAAACCAGGTTAAAATTGCTGTGTTTGCGTATGCTCTCTTGTCTTTCATTTACATTCCGCATTTTACTCTGATTATTCATTGTTCGTAAAAGAGTAATTTTTTAATTGGTCATTATATATATAGATACTCTATTCACCCCCCCTCTAGAGTTGCCAAACTGTTCTTCATAGTGGCCGAGCAAGCGCCAAGCCAATCCATCCCCAAAAAGATGTCGTCATCCTTAAGGTCCAGAACTATCACATCTAGAGTCAATTTCCTTCCAACCGGGCTCAAATGAACCAAAGCCAAGCTTTATGTCATCCCCTCATGAATACCTGCACACACAATACCATCCCATTCCTACAAAACACCAAACACACTAGCAAGCTCACCCCTAAGCCTAATGGACAAATAATTATCCCTAAAGGTTAGAGAGAAATTTCCTAATAAAACACATTCAATCCTCACCATCCAAAATTATCCTCTTTTGGCCAAGCCCAAAAGATGCTTTAGAAAAGCCACCTATGACATACCTATTCCCTTGGCCATTCCCACTTCAACAACACTTCACCTTTAAGAGATTCCAACTCATACTCTCTCTCTCTCTCTACTTTCCTATACTCGTAGCCAACCCCCCTTTTTCTCTTCATAATATCAAAACACATCTCTTTCTCTTCGTATACAAACATCCACTCCTCCTCCTTAGCCGACAGCATCCTCTCTCAAACCCTAACTTTATTATTTCCTTCTCCTTCCTCTACTCCATCATCTCCTCCTCATCCTCCTCATCACCTACTTCTCATCCTTCTCCTTAACACCCCTACCCGAGCCGCCATGCAGCCACACCTAGCTGCTGCCGTGCCATCACACCTCTGCTACATGTGCACCTAGGCCGACCGTCGTGCCACCCCCACCTGCGGCGACCCAGGGTGGCTTCCCCTCACCACCAGGCCGCTAGAGCATCTCCTCCATTTTAATAATTGACAAAACTTGAGTCTATACCAAAATATATCTTTAAAAAATAACAAATAAATACCTGAGCAAAGAATTTGTTTGAATGCTTGCTTGTTTTGCATTGGTATTTGTTTTGCTTTGGTATTGGTACTCATTTCTCCCCCTTTGTCAATATAAAAATGAACTTGGCTCCCCCGTAATGTGTGAAGCCAAAAAAAAATACAATAGACAAAGTGAAATGATAAAGAACCAAAGACATAACAGAGACAGATAACTAATACTGAAATGAAAGTGCTGAAATAACATGTTCCACTACTAATCCAAAGTACAATCAAAAATGCTAAAATGTCTAACTATGAAGTTTAGACATAAAAAGAAAACTACATCATGGCATAAAATCATCAACTAACGCCTATCCACAACCAGCAGCTGAATCATCGTCACAAAGTAGCGTCATCACCGCCAGGGGCCTCTAGAGGAAAGTAGGCGGCAGTAGGATCGAAATACTTAAAAGATGCCTCGTCTCCAAATCGAGGTCCAGGGAAGTCTGGATGAGGCAGAATGGTGACGGGACGGACTGGATCATGAGATAGACTGTAGTGGAGATCCGCAAGTCCGTTCCGAAATACCTGGGCCTGATAAATGTGACGGAACTCCGAGTCAACATAAGATTGATGACGTTGTGCTGAAAGAGCAACAAAGTCATCGAATCTCTGATAGAAGCCTGGATCAAATCCCGGAGCAGGAGCTGGAGAAGGAGCATCAGGAGCAGGAGCCTCGGCACCGATGTCTGGAGCAGGTTGAGCACCAGGTGGCAGAGGTGGAGCCGGATATCTGCGAGATCTGGTGAGCTCAATAGGAGTGGAGGAGTAGGCACAGGTTTGAAGGTCAATATCAAACCTACGGAAGATGGCTGCCAAGTTCATAGGATACACTAGGTTGCGTCCTGCATTTCAGCAGTTCAGCATCCAGTCCATCATGGTTTTTGGAATAGAAAAAGGAATTCCAAAATGAATGTGATACATGGCGGAGAGTTCTAAGAAAGTGATCTCATTTGTAGATCCTTTCTTAGGGAGGAGAACAGAGAAAATAAATCGATGGAGTTCATAAAAATTTTGATTTAGATTCTTAGAGAAAACTCTCCGAGGAACGGGGTTGGGATGACAAATAAGTTCCTTGAAAGAAGCAAGGATGACATCCTCGAGAAATTGGACATGGTTAATATCCACCAAAGCAGCACCAACATCAGGAACATGGAAGAATTCACTGATGTCAGTAGCGCTGAACTATAATTCTTGCCCAGCAACGCAAGAATAAAAGTTACCATTGGGTTTTACTTGCAAGTTGCAGTAAAACATCCTAACGGCATTATCAAAAATATTTTCGGCTACTTCGAAAAAGTCTCGGTAGCCGAGATGGTCAAAAGTAGGTGCATATTCAGAAAGGATAGTAAAATTTACAAAAGCTCCATAACAGATTCTACGTCCGAAAAAAGAGTCGAACCATAGATCAGAGAATTCCTTGTCGGGGAATAGGGTTGAGTCGTAATCCTCTGAGCCTAAGGGTCGTGCTGGACTGAATAGACTAGCCGGAGTATAATCCGAAGAGGAGGATCCACCTTGGGAAGTAGATGCCCTCTGACGTTTAGGAGCCATTGAAAAAATAAAAGGAAAGGAAGTAGATTACCTTTAAAAGAGGAGGAAGAACAAGAGATAGGGTAGCCCACCAAATCACCTAAGATGCTTGCTAAGGTGGAGTAGGAAGAAGTTTCTAGGTGAAAGGAGAAGTAATCTCGAGTTGGTGAGTGAAAAAGAGTAGAGGAATAGGGGTATTTAAAGGGGTTAGGGCCGGCTGTTCGTTTCTGGAAACATAACAGCGCCGACCGAACTCGGTCAGAATTCGGCCCGAACTCAGTCAGAGTTCGGCCCGAGTTCGGCTACTTGCATTCCCAAGACAGTAAATGCAGTTCTGGTGGTTAAAAAAATTAATGTTTATGACTTTTGACTTTGTATTTAGTAACGTACATTATTAATGGGTTAACTGTAGGGGTTCTGTCCCAGCTAACGGAGGTTCACCGGGGAATTCTTAAGTACCGCTTCGCTTCGACCGTAGTCGTGTTGACAGATAGACCCTTTTTAGGCTTGTACCCAAAAAAAAATATCCGTTAAATAGATGCCAAAGTTTCAAGTTATAAAATTAAAATTAACTACCATATTATATTATGAATCTGAAAATTCAAGTATACCGAGCTCACGCCTCAATATGTTAAATCGATCTTTAGCCAATGGTTTTGTGAATATGTCTGCTAGTTAATGATCTGTGTCAACAAATTCTAAACAGATATCCCCGTGTTGTTGATAATCACATAGAAAATGATGTCGTATCTCTATGTGCTTTGTGCGTGAGTGACAAATAGGGTTCTTAGTCAGATTTATAGTGCTCGTGTTGTCACAATATATAGGAATCTTAGTGTAGTTCAGATTATAGTCTTCTAGGGTTTGTTTCATCCACAAAATTTGAGCACAGCAACGACCTGCGGCGATATACTCAGCCTCAGTAGTTGATAATGCTACAGAATTTTACTTTTTACTAAACCAGGAGACTAAGGCCTTTCCTAGGAAATGACATGTGCCACTGGTACTTTTACGGTCCACCTTGCATCCTGCAAAATCTGCATCCGAATAACCTAACAGGTCAAAGGATTTGGTTTTAGGATACCATAAGCCAACTGTAGAAGTTCCTTTAAGGTATCGGAAGATACGCTTAACGGCACTTAGATGTGATTCCTTAGGATTTGCCTGATAACGTGTACAAATGCAAACACTGAACATTATGTCAGGACGACTAGCAGTTAAATATAATAAACTACCAATCATACCTCGACACTTACGCTGATCGACAGGTTTGCCACTTTCATCAGAATCAAGCTTTGTAGATGTAGCCATATGAGTCCCGATTGGCTTTGCGTTTTCGAAGTCATACTTTTTTAGTATGTCCTTTGTGTACTTAGCTTGGTTGATGAACGTTCCTTTTGAGTGATGTTTGATCTGTAGTCCTAGAAAGAAGTTTAGCTCTCCCATCATACTCATTTCAAATTCACTCTGCATACACTTAGCAAAATCTTGACAAAGTTTTTCATTAGTAGAACCAAATATTATGTCATCTACATAAATTTGCACAAGGAGAATATCATCATTCAGAGATTTGATAAACAAGGTAGTATCAACTCTACCTTTTGAAAAACCATTATCAAGTAAGAAGGCACTTAGGCGTTCGTACCAAGCACGAGGTACTTATTTGAGTCCATATAGTGCTTTCTTAAGCTTGAAGACGTGATCAGGTTTTTGAAAATCTTCAAAACCAGGGGGTTGTTTCACAAAAACTTCCTCTTTTAGAAAACCGTTTAAAAATTTACTTTTTACGTCCATTTGAAATAATTTAAAATTATTAAAGCATGCAAATGCACAAAACATGCGAATGGCTTCTAATCTAGTAACAGGAGCATAAGTCTCATTATAATCAACTCCTTCTTCTTGATTATAACCTTGTGCCACTAAACGTGCTTTGTTGCGTAGAACTTGTCCATCTTCACTGAGTTTATTTCGGAACACCCATTTCGTACCAATTATCGATTGACCAATAGGTTTAGGAACGAGTTCCCAAACTTGGTTTCTCTCAAATTGATTTAGTTCCTCTTGCATGGCATAAATCCAAAACTCATCAGAAAAAGCATCATCTATATTCTTAGGTTCTATTTGAGAAATGAATGCTATATTTGCTGCTATATCAGAAATTTTAAGAGAGGAATGTGTACTTACACCTTTAGATACATCACCTATAATGAGTGTTTCTGGATGATCTGGCAAAAATTTTAATGAATCGAACTTTTGGGTCAGATCTTCCACAGAATTCTTCTCAGTCTTTACATGTGTCTCTTCATCATCACTGTCGCTAGATCTGTGACTATTCAGCTCATCAAAAGTAACATTAATAGATTCTTCAACAATCATAGATCTTTTATTAAAAATTATATATCTTTTACTCTTAGCAGCATATCCGAGAAATATCCCTTCATCTGCTTTTGAGTCGAACTTACCCAAGTTATCCTTGGTGTTCAGGATAAAACAGCGACAACCAAAAACTTTAAAATAAGAAATGTTTGGAATTCTTTCAAACCAAAGCTCATATTGTGTTTTCTTCGAGATTGGTCGAATTAACACCCTATTCAAAACATGACAGGCTGTACTAACAGCTTCTGCCCAAAAATACTTAGGAAGATTATGCTGATTCAGTATGACTCTAGCTATTTTGCTTAGAGTACGATTCTTCCGCTCCACAACACCATTCTGTTGGGGAGTTCTAGGACAGGAAAATTCATGGTAATATCCACTATCATCACAAAACTTTTTAAAATCAGAATTTATGAATTCGCCGCCATGATCACTTCGGATACGAGTAATCATGAAGCCCTTTTCGTTTTGTACCTTTTTGCAAAATATTTGAAATTCAAAAATAGCATCACTTTTGTTTGATAAAAAATAAACCCAAGTAAATCGAGAGAAATCATCCACAATAACAAAAGCGTAGAGCTTACCGCCAAGACTAGCGACTCTACTAGGTCCAAATAAATCCATATAAATTAACTGCAAAGGTCTGGAAGTACTTACAGCGTTGATGGATTTAAAAGTGGATCTATGTGCTTTGTTCTTTTCACAGTCAACACATACCATATCTCTCTTGAATAGAATTTCAGAGAGTCCTTTTACCAACTTTTTAGTACTAAGTCGTGAGATATATCCATATTTGCATGTCCTAGTCTCATGTGCCATAGACAGCTTTCATCTAGATTAGCTACTAGGCATCTACTTGTATTATTAGTATTCTCTAAAAAGAAAACATAAATATTGTCTTCTCTAATCCCTTTATATACGGGATCACCATATGACATATCATATATGGTGCATTTATTTTTCACAAAATTGATACCATAACCGTTGTCAACTAAATGACTTATGCTCAGTAGGTTATGTTTCAATTCTGTTACTAGACAAACATCTTTTATTACTGGATAAGAAGAAATACCTACAGTACCATTACCAATAATATCACCTCTCAAGTTATTTCTGAAGGAGACATATCCTTCTTTCTTCATCGATAGCGTAGGGAACAAAGATGCATCACTGGTCATGTGTCGCGAACATCCGCTATCGAGGATCCATTTGCTTCTAGCATGAGAGGGTTGAGGGTCCACCTACAAGACAAGTAGATGAATCCTTTGGTACCCATTTACTGAAGGGTCCATTTTGATTAGTTTTAGGTCTCCAGAATAAAATGTGATTGTCAACAAGCTTCCTTGCCAAACAATACTCTGATATGTGTCCATGCGTGCCACAATAAGTGCAAGTAAGTTTAGAACAAGATGTGGTCAAAACTGTGTTTACATGCTTGTTTGGTTTCTTGGAGAACCTATAAGTGAAAGCATGGTGATAGTCGTGTTTCTTCTGTGCTTTCTTATTTTTAGTCCTCTTAGGTGTATGCTTAGCATTAGAACTAAACTTAGGCTGTGTCACAGGTATTGCCTGTTTGCCTATCTTGATTTCTAACTTTTTAGAAATCGCAATAGACTCTTCATATCTAGCAGTCATATCTGAGAGTCTTTGTTCCGTTACTAGGTGCTTCTTCTTCTCTATGTCATATAGTTCTTGCATCTTGACATAGTCTCTTTCTTTCTTTTCAATTTTGAGGATAGCCTCATGATAGTCTACCTTGAGTTTGGCTATCTCTTCCGTGTTACCGGTAGTAGATGTCTCTTTAATATCTTCAATAAGATTGGACAGTCTAGCTAATTCGGTTATGTATGCCTTAATCTCTTTTCGAGATTGCTTATACTTGTCAAGCACAGTTTTGTGATCTTCAAGTAATTCGCTAAAGGCATTTTCTAATTCATCAAAAGTAAAATCATCATATAGAGGGTTTGAAGATACCTTATCAAATGCCATAAGACAGATATTTGCATTGCCGCAGGGTCTGTCCTCTTCTTCTGTATCACTGGCATCACTTTCATGCCAGATACTTGTGTTGGCATACTTTCGACCAGATGTTGCTTTTCTGCTTGATCTTGATCTGTCATATGGACTGCTTTTCTTTGAAGTTGGACAGTCCTTCTTCATGTGCCCTGTCTTCTTGCATCCAAAGCAAATAGTTTCATCTTTATTGCTTTCTTGGACATCTCTCTTCCTTCTGCTTGATTTCTCAAACTTTAGGAATTTTCGGAAGTTCTTCACAAGTAGGGCTTGTTCATCACCACTTGATGATTCTTTATCAGAGTCATTGCATGTTAATTTTCTTGCTTGAGCTTTGAAAGCAATAGATTTTTCTTTTGGTGTTGCTTCTTCAAACTCTTGCAAATCAAGTTCATTGGTCATCAGCTTCCCCATCAGTGTTTCCAAGGACATAGTGGTGAGATCGTTTCCTTCAATAATTGTTGTGGCTTTTGGATTCCAGTTCTTGGTTAGAGCCTGCAGCACTTTTCTGATCTTCTCATGATTGCTGTAATTCTTGCCAAGAGATTACAGAGGATTAGTTATATCAAGGAAACGAGTAAACATCTGTGTAATTGACTCACCGGGTTTTATCTTAAAAGATTCATATTCCTGTGTCAGTCTACTAATTTTGGATTCCTTCACTTGGGAAGTACCTTCATGAGTTACCTCAAGAAGTTTCCAAATTTTGTGAGGCGTCTTACAGGTTGAAACTCTGTTGAACTCCGTTTTGTCAATTGCACAGAATAGTGCATTAATGGCACGAGCATCTAGACTAGCCTTAGCTGTCTCAGCTTCAGTGTATTTGTCATGAGGCTTGTCTATAAGCTGGCCTTCAACCACTGTGGGTGCTGGTTTCTTATAACCATCAATGACTATAGACCAAAGATCAAAGTCAAGAGATTTTAAGAAAAAAGTCATCCGTGTTTTCCAATAGGTATAATTAGTACCATCAAAAAGTGGGGGTCTATTTGTGGATTGCCCTTCACCGTTGAATATTGATTTCACGGCTGCAATATATATATACTATGAGGTCTTGTTATATAAAGATATAACCTGCTCTGATACCAATTGTAGGACCGTTGAGCACCTCTAGAGGGAGGGGTGAATAGAGTGTGTATGTGCAACGGTAAAATAATCACCAATTAAAAATTAACTATGGCAGAAAATAAGAGACAGTAAATAAATTTAGCAAGAGATAGAAAGATCAAACTCAGTGACACAGCGATGTATACTGGTATCCCTCTGAGAGGACTAATCCAGTCTCGAGTACTCTTGCTCGATGTTAATCTACTATGGCACAAGTTAAATGAGAGCTTGCAGTCTCTTACAACACCGTGCTTGGTGACAAGCGCACGACCAGCTTCACAACACCGTGCTTGGTGACGAGCGCACGACCGGCTCCACAACACAATAGTTGCTGGACTTGGAACGACCTCTTTACAACCCTTGAACACCAAAAACTCTAAATCAACACAGATATTACTGGCTTTTGGCTAAGAGATGTATAGATATAATTTGAAAGCTTTAGAATACTTTGAAAACACTTGAATAGTAGAGAAGAGAAGATGAAGAATGAATGAGTGGTTTGAAATAAAAATTTCTCTTCTATTTATAGGTGTTTTCTGAGACCGAACTCGGACAAAATTCGGGCAGAGTTCTGATGCAAATATTTTGCATAGAGACGTTGCTCGCAGATTTGGAGGCAACAAACATTTAAATTCAAATTGACCGAACTCGGGTAGAGTTCGGACCGAACTCGGTTGTGAGTTCTGTCAAAGGATTTTTCGAAATATTTTATCAAAACAGATTGATTTTATCAAAACAGATTGAAAGAAAGGATTTTGGAATATTTTGTAAAAAGATGTATAAATGAAAAATGGATAGGCTTTTTAGAAATGTGGACTGGGATAACCCTAAGCCAGTATTATCAAATTGATTTTACAAAATAAATCCTAGACTCAATAAAATGTAAAAATATAGAATAAAATATAAAATGATTTAACTTCTGATTTGATGATGTCTATGCTTTGCTGATGTAGTACAACGCCCGTTGATATTGATTTCATATCTCCTAAAATGATTAGCAGCAGTTTGTATATTTTGTGTATTGACTTAAGTGCATGTTGATTATCGAAATCGGGTGTGACCATGGAATGGGCCAACAGAGCAGCCCCGCACACGTGCATAAGTTGCTGCTGTCATGCCCCGATTTCGTAGAATCGATAGTCGTCCCCCAGACGTGATGCCGTACGAACCTAAGTTGCGATCGCATAAGACAGTCATAAGGTTATCCGAAACACAACAAGAGAGTGCACAGAGTAAATTGAACACATTATATAGAAGAAACTTGAGTTTTATTGATAATGAACATCATATTACAAACTCGATATAAGGTACCGTGCGGGTTGTAAACTGACTCCATTATAAGATTAACATCGATGAGATAGTCGTTCCATACATCGCACCCCTTTATACAACCAAAGTATACAGACACCTGGGATAGGGGAGAGTCGAGACATCTCAGCTTGGACAGTTGTGGAGTCTTCAAAAGAGATTGAGTCAAGGCTTCGCACGCACGGATGAAGCTTCAAAACACACGAGCGCTGCCTTCAGTCATACGGCACGCTCCTTCTGATTTATAGCACCTGTGGAGAGCGAGGATTACTACAATCAATGTGTACTGGCGAGTGGCTAATTATTTTCTATGCTCTCATTTGGTTCAAGAACTTAGATAAAACATGCAACTTGTTTTATTGATCTTTCTAGCCATCCTATTCAGTTTCATGCAAGCAGTTTGATGAAACATAAATTAGGAGAATTTATGCTAGAACTTACCCACGGCAGAGCGTGCCATACAATATAAGGCTTACCATGTTCTTCCCTGTCATATTGCATAACATAAGTTTAACTATTGCATAATTGTAGAGGTCATTGGCATAAAAACCATTTTGGACATAGCTTGGTTTAGACGATGCACGTTCAACGCGGGTAGCAAGCCCCGTTGAAGGAGCACCGAATACCCGCGGTACAATCCAGCATAGCTATTGTGTTTCTTCCTAGGCCGGATCGGTCCCGTGGCCCCGGAATACTGTCTGAAGAAACAATCGCCCTTGTATACAAGTTGTCCATGATCGTGCTACGTTAACAAGTGATTTAAGGCATGTTTATGGTAACATTACGACAATTATATAATCGATTCATTTCTTTCGTTTTTGCAGATCATGAAATAATACTCTATCTTTTATAGAATCTTATCTTTTCTCTTTTTGAGCATGAAACTTGTATTTTTTGAGTAAATCATTCTAATTTGATAAGTTATCTCGAGTTCTTGTATTTTAGATAGAGGGTCGAGGTGAAGGAGGTCAGCCACTCACCTTGATTTTTGTTCGATGCGAGAGACTTATTTGTCGTGCTAGACGTCGCCTACGTGATTACCTAAAATCGCACAAGCAACTGATTAGAACACTATATTATTCAAGGAGTTTGATATATAAATGCGAGTTCAAAATACAAGCCATGAAAACATTCACAAAAAACATTCACGAAAACATTCACGAAAACATTCACGAAAATGCATTCAGAAAACCAAAGCCAAAACCAATGCAAGTGCGACATGAAAAATAGAGCAACGGGAGGTCTCTCACGACTCAGCCGCAGAGTCTATCCTCGAGGCGCAACCCACTGGATATGGGACTTGATTCCGAAGAAGCATATCCATAACGAGAAAAGGATCTTAATTCAATCGTTCTCGTTCGACCGATTTGATCGATCCCGACCTATCGGTCCCGACCGAACCGATAGCGACAATGTTCTTTTCTCGCACACCCTGTGGATGGACAATGGGGCACGATGTAGGGATGGGGCACTACAGCTGTTGCGTGTGCCGTGCCGTCGTACGCCACGTCGGCTATCGCCGACCTCCCCCCTTGGCCGGCGACCCTCCAGGAGGGAGGCACCACCTCCAGTGGCCCCCGTCGGCCTGTTGGATCTCGAACGAGATGTGTTTTTGTCATTGCCGACATCCCGATGTCTCGCATCGACGAGACGTGTTTTCGTCATGCCGTAGCTGCCGTCGAGCCTCCCTCGTGCACCTTCGCTGTCGTAGTACACGTCTACAACATAAGGTAATCACCCCTCCTCCTCTTCTATGTTTGTTATGCTTCTATGCACTCCATGTTGTATTACACTCTTAAATGAACTTGTATGAACTTATTTGAAAGTAACCAAGTTCAAGAAGAACTTGTGTTTTAGGCTTCAATTTGATTACACAACATGTATTACAAATGCTTCCATTCATTTGTAATATATTAGTATTTTATATATATATATATATATATATATATATATATATATATATATATATATATAGAATCCTATATATATATATATATATATATATATATATATATATATATATATATATATATATATATAGGATTCTATATATATATATATATATATATATATATATATATATATATATATATATATATATATATATATATATATAGGATTCTTATATATATATATATATATATATATATATATATATATATATATATATATATATATATATATATATATATATAAGAATCCTATATATATATATAAGAATCCTATATATATATATATATATATATATATATATATATATATATATATATATATATATATATGACCCATACTTAGATAAATCCTATATATATAAATGTGTGACACCTCTAGATAAAATCCTATATTTAATGGTGAATGTAACAACACTAGGTTGAGTTGGGTTTAAACTCTTGTGCACATATTTTCCTATATATATTATGCCACACCTTCCTATATATATATATATATATATATATATATATATATATATATATATATATATATATATATATATATATATATATATATATGAACCTTGTGCATATATGTATATCCATTATTTCCCTAAGTGGTTAACACAAAGTAGACTTAAACCATACCCATGCACTTGGTTGTACAAGCATTGCATGTAGATACCAATTTTATTCCTTAGTAGTGCTAGAGTTGTGTATATATATATTTACATGTATATGTATACGTATATACGTATTTTATTCTCCTAGATACGTATATATATATATATATATATATATATTTATATATATATATATATATATATATATATATATATATATATATATTGATAGCTTGAGTTTTGTGCATGAGTTAACATGATGTACACACGCTTGTATTCAATCCTCACCTAAAAATATGTAGTTGTTTAACTTACAGGGCTTCATGATCAAGTCGTGATCATGAGGGTTTACTTAACATATCGTAAGCCTTGGTTGTTGTATTTGTAGGTCCCCGTGACGACACGATCGAGACTGGAGGGACCGGAGTTTTGCTTACGCATTTCAGAGTTGCAGGCAAGTATACCTTGTCTTGTATTGCTGATTTACATATACTTCATTGTACTCTTGCTAGTGTAGACTTAGTTAGATGAGCCCGAGAATTGCCCCGGGTGTAGTCGATGATGGCATCGACACTAGGATATATATATACTTGACTTAGCTCTAGGCGACGTACCCTCAGTTGCATAGTTGTTATTATAACTCCCATGACCATGAAACGCTTTACGACATGGCACCGAGTGAGATCAAGTCATGGCACGAGCTGACGCTCTCGACTGGCCATCGGTGCGAGTGGCACGTGTGATGGCACAAATATAGTAGTGATGGTTCTAGATAGTTGACTTTATATTGAGAGTAGATGTTTGGGTCGTGGATACGACTTGTACATTTTTTTGGGCAGAAAAGACAACCAGTAGGCGTATGGGACAAACAGTTACATTATTCTAGCCCCAGTGGGGACCCGGTTATGGGCCATACATACACTAGGGGATATGTCTGGCAGCGGCCACTAGCTGTGCGCTAGGTACAGTCGGGAGGTATACTAGTGCTTGTATGTTTACATCGGCTCGTGATCCTACATCGACCTGTGACTCGATGCCGTTCCTTTATCTACCTACCCATACGTTCCAAAGTTATTTTCATATGCATTCACTTAGACTGGTTAGTTCACCCTTATGTTTATTTCAGTATTTACTTTATGGCATATTCCTATTTATATCTTGCTATGTCCCCTGAGGACCTAGTTCCTTTCCAGATCCCGATGAGCATCTGTACTCGACGATATACGGTTCCAGAGTTGAGACGGGATACGTAGCAGAGGACTACGAGGTGCTTCCTGAGCAGTTTCCTTGATTCAGGATATGCTGCTACTTTGGTTGAGAGCTTCATTATCTAGTTAGCCGTTGCTCTTGGCTAGTTATCTTCCATTTCCTGTATTTTCATTCTGTTGTATTGTGGGTTTGTTCCCACTAGACTTTGTTTTTCCATTTTGTTGTACTATGGATATTCAGACTACTCTGTATTTATTTCAGTACTTTTTTTTACTATTTCTGTGGATGAGATTTAGATGATTACCTGCTATTTGTTAGTTACATTTACAACATAGTACACCTAAGTAAGTCCATTAAATTGGGCAGCTCACTCTAGGCTATATCAGCTGGCCAGGTTATGCCCAAATCCTATATATTTTGGGACTGGGGCGTGACATTATGCTAGTCGGTTGACACCGAATGAAAGAAAACTAGTTGAGCAATTACTAAACTCCGGGGTTGTACCTTAACAAAGTCTATCTACTGTGCGTCAGAAAAAATAATAATAACTAGTCACCAATAAAGATAATTTACAATGCATGAATGTTATCGAAAGCTAATAGTATGAGACAAAGAATGACAATACAACAAGTGATGACGTTGCTTTCTGAGAATCACTATGCTAAGTTTTATAGAAAAAATCCACAGAACAATGAGGTTCTTTTAGTATTTTTGGCTCATGCAGATTATGCTCACTTGACGCGATCCTTCTCCGACAGGTCCTTGATTGTACTTACAAGACAAACAAGTTCAAGATGCCACCTTTCCATGTTTTTGGCTTTAAGTCTACTGGAATGTCATTTTCAGTAGCCTTTGTTTCATGAAGACTTAAATGGTTGATAATTAATTACACATAGGCATTGAGACATCTTAAGTCATTTTACAATGGACAAAAGAGCCCTATGTTTTTGTGACTGATCTAGATATAACCAAATGAATGCTATAAATGTGTTTCCTCACGTAAATGGACTTTTATGCACACATAAATATAAATATCCAAGCACAATGCGAGAGCAAGTTTGAGAAGGTTGATGACAAAAATTGACAAGGACCGCTTTGATGAATGCTACCATGATTGGGAACTTGTACATCAAGCAAGTACCAAGGATAATTATGAAACAACATGGTACATGTTCAAAGAAAAGTGAGAGACAAGCAACTCGACATGCATTTATTACATCAAAGATACTTGGCTAGACCACCAAAAATAATAATTTGTCGTGGCATGAACGAAGATGATAAAGCATTATGGCACAATAACTTCCAACCAGGCTGAGGGAGAACACTCAAAACTAAAGGAATATCGACGTCAATTAAGACCTATTCCACTAGATGTGGTTGATAAATGGTACAGACGATTGTCTATATTATCAATGAAACATCATGAGGATGGATTTTATTCATTGCCATATTTAAAACTCCATCATGCAAGATGGTGTGTCGCATTGGAACCAAAAAGGAAGCCCATTGAGCCTAAATTACATTAAATTGCTAACCCGAGAACTACTTAATTGCAAGAGACTTCAATTATTGCACATCCTAAAGGACAACCACATGCAAGATTAAACAGAATACAAAAGAAGAAGTTGGAGTCAACTAATAGAGAATCATCATTGTTTGAGCATATTGAACGAAGTTTAGAGCAAGTTGACTCCAACACATATTGGATATTCCAAAATTGGTGGAGGAGACAAGTTAGAGAAGAGCTTTATCTGGAGTTGCTATCTCGTCTTCCCTTATGCAGCAAGATACTAAAAAAAAACTGTTGGAGGTTTGTTGAGTAAAATTCAGTGTATGGAGCATGTTACCGGTGAAGAGCATTGCATTTCCGTGTCATTCGTTGCATTTTTATTCACAAATAGGTACAAGATGTCAATTATAATTCTTTTAAAGAAAATGAATCACACGTTCTTTCCTATGTGTGCTCCGTTGTCCAACCATAGACAAACGACTCTATGTGCTATAGGACATGTTGACAATCACTGTCATCCCGAGGTTGATTACTCATTCTTAGATTCTCCACCTTCTACAACTTGGTATAAACATACGTGATGAAGCGATCGCATGGACGACACCATACATGGATGCAATTTATGCCTATAAGAAGACAACGAAGATGGAGGAACCCCGAGTCATGCCTAAGGGCTTTTATGACTTTGCTATTAATTGATGCAACATATAGACAAAAAATGTAAAAGAGACACATTTTTACCTTTTTGTTTCATTTTGGAAAAAAAACATATAGACCAACAAATGTTACAAATGTACAATTTTGTTTCATTTTTGCAAAGTTAATGAAATATCATATATATAATGTATTTTGAAAACATGAAGTGCATTTTTGGAGAGGTAATTTACATTATTATACTTTTCCGATACAGATACAAATATTTTCGATACATCCTGATAATATGAAGAATACATCAAAGTTAAACATCAAGAATGCATATTGTCATCAAATACAATACTTTTAAATAGCATGAAGTCTTCGATGTTGCCTTGCACTCCAACATCTTCGCTTACACTTGTCCCTTTGCGAGTTTTATTCTTTGTCAGTTTGGTGACAACAACAAAAGAACTATATTTGAAGATAAATAACAAAACCAAAATCATGACCAAATAACCAAGACTGCCAAAACTTTGGCAGACATTAAATTTTTTTGGCAGTCCTAATTATTGTTATTCATTGTTGTCACGTCCCAGAACCAGAATACTGGAGAGCGGGGGAATGACTCAGCCAGCTACGTATTACGGGTAGATGAATACCGTATAATACGATCAATACTGTCTAAAAGACAAGGGGGTGCATGCTACATGAAAGTCTCGCTATGGTCACTTCACATCTAATGTCTCAATCATTCAAACAAGAAGCAATAACAGAGAACATTTAAGATGAAGCAATAAGGCGTCCCAAACGCTTAGTCAAAATGTTCTTGAGATCTGGCTTTACAAAACATAGCCAGATGATATAGCAACATATACACAATTGTTATCAGCTGCAGTTTGACTTAATTACAATTATGTAAAAGTAAGTGCAAGACTATCCGACTAACATGTCGGTGCCAAGCGGCAAAATGTAAAGTAATTAACAAAACGAGCGGGGAAGTAAGGAACCCACTCGAGTCCTCCTGCGATCATTCCTCTAGTATTGACCATCTTGGAGGTAGAGGTAAGCTGAGTCCTCGGGAACTGGCTCTAAATCTGGCCATGCAAAACCAGAGAGGTTAGACCTCTAATAGCAAGTACCGCAAGGAAGCACGATATGAGGAATTAAACCAGTAAATAAGAGAATATAATAATAGATCTCTGCTTGCTACTGGGATTCACGTAACATCACGACACTTCGAACCAACCTCCCAACCAAACAAGGACAGAAGTTGGCCCGTCATGTCCTGACGCTCTGATCATCTCAGTTATGTAACAGAGTAGGTGCAGTACACAAACAAATCAACTTAAATGGCCATCCAACTCCTACGGCTTACTACTGTGAGTCCCAAGTTATTCTGGAATTATGCAATAAGGATTTCTCAGTTCTTACTATGGGCAAGCAAGGCTAGTCTATCCAATCAATCAATTGCGTCAATCATGAATTAGACGAGTCCCAGCGGGACGCCCGTCATCAATATATAATATAGAATAATATAAGCAGATACCGCTCCCTGCCCGTGTGACAGATTTGCAGTATCTGTGGGAACCAGCCGGCCTGTTGGGCGCTAATAGTCCCAAAGAGGGCTGCCATGTAAGAACTCGGGAATCCATTCTCTCCATGCAATCATTATTTTATTTAACTTAGTAGTCTCTAGGTTAAGTGAAATTCCATGCCGTGGATCATGGTCATTCAGAATGAGTACTTTCGTACAAGTACGATATGCACAACTCTACAACGATGCCCGTGCGGTTAGGTTGTAGATTTTACATAGCGTAATGCAACAATCAAAATTAACCACGGAATAATTATGCCTTGACCATAGAGTACACATGCTGCTTTTGTAGAAAATAAATAAATAAATAAATTGAAGCCTGCATGTGCCTGTATGCCGATATTCGGAATTAGCCAGTCGATTGCAATAGTCCATAGTTCATATGAACGTGTCTCATTTATTTAATTCAATAAGACGACTAGCCAGTCTCTTAGTTCGAACTAGGAACGCATGATTAGTTATTAATCCCATGATCAATTATTGAAATAAAAATCTCATACGGTTGGAAAATAAAAATCTCATGCGGCTGGGAGATAAAGATCTCATGCGGCTGGGAAATAAAATCTCATGTGGCTGGAAAATAAAAATCTCATGCGGCTGGAAAAAAAAATTTCATGCGACTGGAAAATAAATATCTCATGCGGCTGGAAAATAAATATTTCATGCGGTTAGTAAATAAAGATTTCATGCGGCTGAGAAATAAAGATCTCATGCGGCTGAGAAATAAAGATTTCATGCGGTTGGAAAATAAAGATTTCATGCAGTTGGAAAATAAATATTTCATGCGGCTGAGAAATAAAGATTTTATGCGGCTGAGAAATAAAGATTTCATGCGGATGAGAAATAAAGATTTCATGCGGTTGGGAAATAAATATTTCATGCGACTGAGGAAATAAAATCTCATGCGGCTGGGAAATAAAGATTTCATGCGGCTGAGAAATAAAGATTTCATGCGGTTGGGAAATAAATATTTCATGCGGCTGAGGAAATAAAATCTCATGCGGCTGGGAAATAAAGATTTCATGCGGCTGAGAAATAAAGATTTCATGTGGTTGGAAAATAAATATTTCACGCGGCTGAGGAAATAAAAATCTCTTGTAACTGGGAAATAAAGATTTCATACGGCTGTTCATGCGACTGAGAAAATAAAATCTCATGCGGCTGGGAAATAAAGATTTCATGCGGCTGAGAAATAAAGATTTCATGCGGTTGGGAAATAAATATTTCATGCGGCTGAGAAAATAAAATCTCATGCAGCTGGGAAATAAAATCTCATGCGGCTGGGAAATAAAAATCTCATGCAACTGAAAAATAAATATCTCATGCGGCTCGGAAATAAAATCTCATGCGGCTGGGAATTAAAAATCTCATGCAACTGGGAAATAAATATCTCATGCGGCTGGAAAATAAATATTTCATGCGGTTGGGAAATAAAGATTTTATGCGGTTGGGAAATACATATTTCATGCGGTTGGGACTGTTCTTCTTCTCCGAATTTTCTGAGAACAGAACTATGAAAGCCATTGCTTCCAAGCTCCATAAATCTTTCATCCCAAGCCCAAATATGGACTTCCATAGGTCAAAATTGGGTAGAACGAAATTCTCTACAACATGGAACCATCAAAACTTGGAGATAACAAAGTTTATTAGATCAAAACCTAAGAAATCCGAAAATGCATCAAATTTAGATCTACAATAAATAAGCCATGGAAATTGAAAATGCTAAGTACTAAAGAGACTTAGAATCAAATAAGGAAGATGATGGAACAATAATAATGGGGATCCATCAAGAAGCAAGTTGGCACTTGCCTTGCTCTCCTAGGTTGGTGGGAGAGTTAGGAGGAAGAAGAAGAGTAATGGTGAAGTAATGAAGAGAGAGAAAGGGGATGGGCTTTAAATGAAGGAGTGGTGGTAGGTAGGGGTTTATTTCGGTTCATGGTGAACCAACATAACTAAACCAATCTGAGCCGAACCCATAGCAAAGCTAAAGCAGAGTATAAAAGCAGAAAGCAAATTGCAGAAATAAAATTGCAGGAAATTATACATGAAATTAAAGGAATTTAAATACAGAGCAATACATGATAAATATAAAATATTTACATTTAAACAGTACATGCATTTTAAAAATACGTATTCTGGGAATGAGAAGTGACATCTCTACCCTCCTTAGAAAAATTTCGTCCTCGGAATTTCAAACCCAAACAGGATAGAAACATCAGAGCTGAACTACTCCAGGTACAAGCAATTTAAGTAAGCAATCATTCTACAATGTCAATAGCAAGTAACATATCCATGTTTAACTATCGACGACACCACGCAATTCTACTCATAAGGTGACAAGCATGAGGAGTTAAGACAATCAAGGTATACAGAGAGAGATATACCTTGTGAGTCAAACAAGTGCGGGCACCGTGATCGGATATCATCCTCACGTTCCCACGTTGACTCCCCTAAAGAGTGATGACCCCAAGCAACCCGGACAAGGCTAATTGTTCGGTTCTTGAGTATCTTCTCTCTTCGGTCCAAAATGGACACAGGCTGTTCCTCGTAAGACAGGTTGGTGCCAACAACCAGCTCAAAATGATCAAGGATATGGCTTGGGTCCGATACATACCTTCGTAACTGAGATACATGAAATACGTCATGCACCTCTCGTAACGAAGGTGGAAGGGATAAACGATAAGCAACATCGCCTATCCTATCAATAACAAATGGGCCCACGTACCGCGGACTCAACTTCCCGCGAACGCCAAACCTAATGACCCCACGGGTAGGTGAGATCTGCAAAAACACGTGGTCCCCAACAAAAAACTCTAGCGGCCTACGATGCTGGTCCGTCCAATGACGATGCCGATCCTGCACAACTCGAAGTCGCTCTCTAACTCCCTTAACCACTTCAACAGTCTGGATAATTATTTTCGAGCCTAGCATCTTCCTCTCCCCAATATTATCCTATGCCAGTGGTGACCTACACTTCTTACCATATAGTACTTCAAATGGCGCCATCTGGATACTGGCTTGATAAATGTTATTGTATGAGAACTCGACCAAGTATAGGTGGCTCTCCCAAGATCCTCCAAAATCTATGGTGCAAGCTCGCAACATATCCTCTAAAGTCTGAATTGTTCTTTCTGATTGCCCGTCCGTCTGGGGATGGTAAGCCGTGCTAAATCTTAACTTGGTACCCAAGCTATGATGTAAACTCTTCCAAAAATGTGATGTAAAATGGGTATCTCTGTCTGACACAATACTGACAGGGACTCCATGCTGCCTGACTATCTGTTGCATATACAATTCTGCCAACCTTTCTGTAGATTGTCCTACTCTGAAAGGAAGAAAGTGCGCCACCTTTGTAAGCCGATCTACTATCACCCAAATAGCATTTTTACCACTTGGTGATCTCGGTAAATCGGTCACAAAGTCCATTGTAATATGTTCCCACTTCCATTCCGGGATAGGAAGCGGTTGCAATAACCCAGCTGGCCTCTGCTATTCTGCCTTCACTTGCTGACATACCAAGCAACGGGAAACAAATCTAGCTATCTCCCTCTTCATCCCGTTCCACCAGAAGTGCTGCTTGATATCTTGGTACATCTTGGTCCCTCCAGGGTGTATGGAATACTGAGAGCTATGAGCTTCTGCCATAACCTCTTGTCTGATATCTCCACTAGGCACACATAGACGCGATCCAAACCTAAGTGTACCATCCTCATGGATTTGCATCTCCTTTCTGAGTCCTGACTCATATTATGCCCTAAGCTTTTGAATCCTTGGGTCCTGTGCCTGAGCTACCTTGATCCTGTATATCAAGTCAGATTGAACTTGTAGACTCGCCGGTACTCCTACATCACTAGGAAGTATAACCTCGATGCCCATCTCCTGAAGGTCTTTTAAAATGTGCTTTTGTGTTGTCAACATAAATGCGCCGCCTCTCCTGCTAAGAGTGTCTGCTACCACATTAGCCTTGCCTGGATGATACTGAAGCTCCACGTCATAGTCCTTAATCAACTCCAACCATCTTCTCTGCCTCATGTTCAGTTCCTTCTGAGTAAAAATGTACTTCAGACTTTTGTGGTCTGTGTACATGTCCACTCGATTACCATATAAGTAATGCCTCCATAGCTTCAAAGCAAATACTACTGCCGCCAACTCCAAATCATGAGTTGGGTAATTCTTCTCGTAGTCCCGAAGTTGCCTAGATGCGTACGCTATTACCTTCCCATGCTGCATGAGGACACATCCAAGTCCTTTTTCTGACGCATCATAATATACTGTAAAACCTCCGGGTCCAACTGGCAATGTAAGAATAGGCGCTGATATCAACTTCTGCTTCAAATTCTCAAATAATGTCTGGCATTCTGCCGACCAGACGAATGGCACATCCTTCCGTGTCAAGCGTGTCATGGGCGCTGAAAGTCTTACAAAATCTGATACAAACCTTCTGTAATATCCTGCCAATCCCAAGAAACTTTGCACATCAGCTACGGTCTTGGGTACTGGCCAACTCTCTACTGCTTCAACCTTCTTGGGATCTACTGCTACTCCAGCTCCTGATACGATGTAACCCAAAAATGAAATGTGGTCCGACCAAAACTCACACTTGCTGAGCTTGGCATATAACTGGTTCTCTCTCATAACCTGTAACACCTTCCGGAGGTGATCTTCATGCTTCTCTTCATTAGCTGAGTATACTAGAATGTCGTCGAGGAACACAACGACAAATTGGTCAAAGTACGGCATAAAGATACGGTTCATCAAATCCATAAATATTGCTGGAGTATTGGTCAAACCAAACGATATTACTAAGAATTCATAATGCCCATACTTCGACCTGAATACTGTCTTGGGAATGTCCTCCTTCCGAACCCTCACTTGATGATACCCTGAACGAAGATCTATCTTGGAGAAAACTCTAGCTCTGCTCAACTGATCAAACAAGTCGTCGATCCTGGGTAATGGGTACTTGTTCTTCACTGTTGTCGCGTTAAGCTTCCTGTAATCGATGCACAATCTGGATGACCCATCCTTCTTCTCCACAAGTACCACTGGTGCTGCCCATGGTGACACGCTAGCTTGGATGAACTTCTTCTCCTTCAGTTCCTCTATGTGCTGATATACCTTGGCCTGCTCGGAATCCGCCATTCTATAAACTCGATCTGATATCAGTTTAGTTCCAGGTACCAATTCTATACTGAACTCAATATCTCTAATCGGTGGTAGACCTGGAAGTTCTTCAGGAAATACGTCTAGAAACTCTTCAACTACCTTCGGAACTTGAACTTCTTCCATTGCCGTCACTACTCCCTGCTCTTGTTAAGTTGCTACTGATCTGACTAAGGTAAACCACTTTATGCCTGGGATGTCAAAAGATACACTCCCTCTACGACAATCTATTGTCGCATGACTGTTTTTCAGCTAGTCCATGCCTAAGATAACGTCGAAATTTCCAACTGGAAATTCTATCAATCGGGCGGGTAAGGAATGCCCGCAAACTACAATGCTACATGCTAGAATAACTCTACTAACTCCTACGAGCCCATTACCAGTGAGTATATTTAACCTCCCTGGCAATGCCTCGAATTCCATTCCTAGCCGTGTTGCAAATTGTGCAGATATAAATGAGTGTGATGCTCCCGAATCAAACAATACTACTGCGGAATATGAGGCGACGAGAATGTTACCTGCCACAACATCTCCCGATGTTAATGCCTCCTCCAAGGACAGAGTGAATGCCTGTCCTCGACCTCCTTGCTGGTTCCCATGCTGCGGCCTTGCCTGGTGCTGCCGCTGGCTCCTGCCTTGGTGATGCTGGGGTGGTCTGTACTGGTGTTGCTGCATCGGCGGTCCCTGCTGCCGAAACATTTGAGCCTGTGTCATGAACGGGCGCTGTGCCAGCGGTCTTACTGCTACCGCTGGTCCTCGATACTGTCCTGCCTCTGGTGTTGGCAGAGCAGGAAACTGTTGTACTGGTCCTCCTGACCTCGAATTCATGGGACATGTGGTAACCCGATGATCTGGATTCCCACATATTAAATACTGCCCGTTCAATGTCCGACACACATCTCTAGTGTGCCCTATCTTCCCGCAATAAGTGCAGCCCGCTGGGGGTTGCTGGTTCTTCCTCTGTTGCTGTTGCTGCTGCCTGGGTGGTGCTGGCCCTCGTATTGCCACATCGTGAATGCGAATGCCAAGGGATGGTGCTGTTGTTCGGGGCGCTGCTCCCCCTCCTCCTTCAATTTGACTGTGTGATCTCTTCTGACCTCCAGTCCTTGCCGTGATCCTCTGAGTTGTGATCTCATGCCTCCGAGTGGCCGTCAATATCTCATCGAAAGTCTGATAATTGTGCCCCTCTATCAACTGCAAGAGCTCAAGATGGAACCCTTGCTGAAACCTCATAGCCCTCTGGCTCTCTGTGGCTACCATCTCCGGGGCGAACCTACTCAATCTGCAGAACTCCGCTACATAAGCATCTACCGTCTTGTCGGCCTGCCTGAGGTTGATAAACTTCTGTTGTAGCTCAAACTGCGCCACAACTCCATAATACTTTGTCTTGAATCTTGTTGTAAAATCGTCCCATGCCACAGGACGTCTGATGCCTACCTCCTCTGATTCCCACCAATCACGTGTGAGATCCTGAAGTAACAACTTCACCTGATCCACACGTTCTTCTACCGGCACCTTAGCGGCTGTCAGAATAGCCTCAATATCTTTAAGCCATGCATCTGCTGAGATGGCATCCTCCGTGCCCTCGAAACGACGGGAGTTGTACTTGTAAAACCTGGCTGATGCTCCTGAATCTGTTCTTGCCCCTCTTTCCAAAGCTGTCTGCAATCCTTGGTTAAGTAGTACATTCAGCTCTTGTAACTGAGCGTACATACGTTGCTGGGCTAACATCTGATGTTGTTGAGTAGCCATCATCCCTCTCATGATCTCCAGAAGGGTTGGTGTATCCACTTCTACTGGGGTAGGTAGAACTATGGATGGTGTAGGAACCTCCGGATACTGCGGTCCAGCTGCCGGTTCCACTATCACTTCTTCTTGGATAGTCTTGTCACGACCCGTTACCCAAATCGTTGGGCCGGGCCGAGCCATGTCCAGCCTACGCTTGTTAAAGCGTAGTAAGCTGTTCTAAGAATAGACAATAAAGGATCTAAGCCACTAACAGTTCTAAAATCACATTTAAATGTTCATCACAACACAGCATCTAAAAGCGAAGGTAAACAAACACAGATTTAATAATACATAACCAAAGTATCTAACTGGAGATAAAGTCCAGTATCCAAATATAAGAATAGACGAAGTCTAAGTCTACTAAACACATGAAAGATAACTAAGCAAGGTTCCCCGCTGGGGCCTCTTCTGGAGCTAAGGCCAGGTCCATGGTAAGTAGGGCACGTGTCCTCAGGATTATCATCTGTAATATTTTCAATAGGTCCAATCAGGACGGGAACGAGTACAACCCATCTAGAAAACCCAAGTAAATGACAGAGAACTCTAAAGCAGTTATAGACAGTTTTATTGATGAACATGGTAGTTTATATTCAGGTGATGGTATAGAGAAACAGTTAAGATACAAGAAAAGAAAGGTAACTAAACAAGAGAAGAATCATGGCAATGATGACGGTAATAAAAGCTAACTGAACTAGAATAACATGTATGAGTCCAGACAGTACAATATAAGTCTAATGTAATCCCAGTGTGAGTCCAGTCCATATATATAATCTGATACCAGATGATTTTCGGTACAAGATGAGTCCAACAGTGATCAATGAATCCAGGGTGAGTCCAACTATGATCTAACAGTGTGTTTTAAAATACCGAGGTCGACATGTAAATGGCTGTAGGTATCAGGCACATCTCTCACTGATCAGGCAAGAGATGGCTATACTTCCGGTAGATTCCTGTGGGAGATTCCGGATTTGGGGTATGTCTACATGTCTTACTCAATATTTCCCCGTCCAGCAAGTGAATCCAGTACAAGACACAAAAATCGAGATGAGTCCGGCCAAATGATGATTCCAGAAATGATTCCGGAATGATTCCAGTGATTCCAGTAATAGAGATCAGTAAGTAAGGTATGTGTCGCATACATGAATCCAGAAATATCCATACGTGTTGATACAGAGAATCACATAGAACTAACTAGAACTGAAATATAGTAATTGACAAATAAATGAGAGAACTATCAGAGAATGTACTCGCCTCGAGCAAAGCAAGAATACTAGTACGAAGGTATAGATGTCCGGTATCCTGTCAATAATGATATACAACTCAGTTCTAAGCTATGATCAACAATATACTAGTGGTGTGACACGACTCTTAACTGGACACTAACTAAGTGGGAACCTAGCATAGAAGTCTAATGTGAAGTGCCACTATACACAAACTAACTTCCTGGGGTCTTTACACTAGTGCGGGGTGATGTCCAATATGACTAAAACACAAAACAACACAAAAAGTTGCAAGTCGTAATTATTCAATAATTAAATCTACTGTACACTATATTCCAATAATTTTTGAGATAGACAAAAAGATCAATATTATATAAAATAAAGTACCAAAATGATCCTTGTTAATTATAGAAATTTATACTAATTTTTCTGGAATTTATAAACCTTCGTAAATATTTATTAAAAATCAACAAACACAAATATACTGAAAATGAGTTCTGTTTTCCCATTTTTATAAAATACCAAAAGTACTTATTAAATGCCAAAAGAATTATAATAAATTAGCTAAATTAACATAGTATTTAAATATAATTTTTCCAAAATTTTTATAGCAATTAAAATATATATAAAAATTCAAAACCAGAAAGTAACAATATCTAGAAAAATAATTAATTATAAATTAAGGATAATACATAATCAAAATCTACAGATGTTGTCGGATGATAAAATAAATATCACCAACGTGTCCAGAATGGTCAAATCAGCTAGGATAGCCTACCCATAAGTCCAATTTAGACACAGGGGCAAAACCGTAATTTTGGGTCAAAATGATGTCCGCCGTTGGACACACTTTGCACCGAAAAGCGTGTCGGGATAGAAGTCTACAAAACCTAGCAAATTATATATCCACGAATCCAGAATGATGATACGAACCCAACGGTATGTCCAAAATGGAATTCCGATGTGCCGATCTCAAAATGATACGTTGACGCGACACTTGGTATCCGGTTTGCACGGAAATGCGTGCCAGAGCAAATGTCTTCAAAACTCAGCAAATTATATGTCAACGAGTCCAGAATGACGATACGAACTCAACGGTATATCCGGAATGGGATTCCGATGAGCCGGCGTCAAAAAGTCCCGTTGACTCAGAAAGTGGGACCCGCTTTGCACCGAAATGCGTGCCAGGGCCCACGTTCTCCAAATCAAGCAAATTTTATATGAAAACATGCCAGAACGACGCCACGAGTCTACTGGTGGTGTCACAAATTGAATCCGGAGTCCCGGGTTCAAAAATGGAATTTAACAAGTGCAAATTAAAGAATTCGGACGGCCAACTTTGGCGTCGAATTCAACCGACCAAACGTGCTTATAATGAAACGAAACCTAAAGGAGGCAGGAAGAGGGTTATACCAGCTATGCACCGGAACTGACGACGCGCAAAACGGAGCTGCGACGGCGGAGTTACGAGCTGACGAAGTCGGTTCCACGAAACTGTCCAAAAACAGTTCAATTTAAAACGTCAACTTGGTGGCCAGTTTTGAGGTATCAAACGACATAATTAACGGACGAAAATTGACAGGAGTGAAGATGGATATACCGAGATTGAGACAGAGTGAAGAAATCGCCGATCCAACAGTCGGATTGACCAAAAAATCTGCACGAAGTTGCTGCAACGGGACGCGAATTCTGAAGTTCCAAACTCGCGCGCGTCGACGGGATTCCGTTCAAAACGCACGAATAGCCCATGCGTCGCGCCGGGGAAGCGGGCGGTGGCCTGGGGGAGTTCGCCGAAGTTGCTGGAGTGGTGGGGGGTCATCCACGGTGGTGGGCCGGCCACATAGTGGCGCACGGCTACGCGACAACGCGCGTGTGCGCGCGCATGCATGCGCACTGCCGCTGCTGTCGCCTGCTGCGCACGCGCGCGCGACGGTGAGCGACGCTGCTGCCCGGCGAGGGTGACGGAGGCGTGCGGTGGCGTAGTCCCGGCGAGGGTACGGGGTGGTGGAAGGTGGTGTTGGTTTGCTTGGTGGTGATGATGGTGATATTAATGGTGATGGAGATGGTGTTGATGGTGTTGTGATGGTGGGGGTGATAATGTTAAGGAGGAGGAAGGAGGAGAGGGTGGTCGACAGTAAGGGGGAGGGGAGTTCGGCATGGGCTGTCGGTTGTGGTAGTGGTGTTGTGTGTGTTTATTTTACAAAGAGAGAAAGAGAAAGAGATGAATGTGTGTATATATATTAATATAGAAAGAGTGAGAGAGAGAGAGATATTTGAGAGGGGGAGAGAGAAAGAGGTCGGTCCTCACAAAGGGGGGGGGGTGCTGTGTACAGGAGGGGGGGGGGGATGTGTAAGTGTTTGTATAAAGTGTGGGAGAGAGAGTGAGTTTATTATTATTATATATATATATATATATATATATATATATATATATATATATATATATATATATATATATATATATATATATATATATATATATAAGATATTTAAGAGAGAGAGGAAAAGAGAGAGATATTTTCCAAATAGGAAAAATAGGAAAACTATGTGGGGTATTTGGACAGTCATGAAAGAACAATATGGAGCTTGGGTTCGGGTTCGGTCGAGCCGGGTCGGGCCAAAATCGGACAGGGGGGGCAATAATTAAATTAAAATATGTATTTATGATCACGGGAAAATAAATAATATACGGGGACTCCAATAAATGGGACACAAGTTACAGGCGGGGAGTAGGCTTCGTATGGGCCACGTCCATACTTCGGGTCGACTAGGTTGGGTCGATGTCGGGTCCCGAAATTAAATTGGAAAATAAATCGGGTTTTACGGTAGACAATAAATCGGCCTAAATTGAACCGAAAGTTGTGCGAAAGAAATGGAGCACAAAATGGAGTGTCTGAGTGGGACACGAAGGTCATGGGTGAAGAGCGTCTCGAGTAGATCATTTATGAGAAGTTGGTTCTGAGAAAACGACTGGTCTGGTGCTCCTAAATTAAAAGCCACGGCAACGTGTAAACGACGATCAAAAATAAAAGTGGGAATAATTATTGAATGATTAATCGGTCTAAGTTGACCCGAACTTGCACGATACAAAAAGAGCACAAGGGAACGAGTTCAAGTGGGACACGATATATCGACAGGAAGATAATCTTGCCTACTTCAAAACCCATGAAGAGAGTTTACAGAGATTGGCATCCCTGACGCTCCAGAAGTCAAAGTCATGGAAAGGTACATAAATAATCAAAACAATTAAATAAATAAAATATTTATCGATAATAATTCATTTAGAAAAATTTAAAATAGCCCTGAAATTCAGGGGGCTTACATCCTACCCACCTTACAAAAATTTCGTCCTCGAAATTAAAAATCATCCAACCAGTCAAACTATAATATGTAGCTGCTCTGGCTACAAAACTCAATCTGCTATGCTTGTAATTATCTCTTTTGTTTCTCCTATAAACTTTTTGGTTTCGATTCAACTAAGTCCTTCTATCATAAACTTCGTCATACATCCTTTAGAATCTTCCATACTAACATGGAACCTTCATGTATACTCTAAACTATAGGTCATTCTCTGGGTATGTCTATAAGCCTAAAATGCTTAATCATCAACCATATTTTCAATCTCAATTGTAAATACTGGATTTCCTTATCGTATCCTAAGTATCCATATTCTATCAATCCATAGTTCCTTGCATCATTGTCGTCAATCTTTTCCTACAGTTTCTCCTTGAAATTATACGTTCAATTCTTATCCTTGGCGTAGAGCCTTCTTCTTTTTACTCAACAAGTCCTCCAAATATAAATCCTCGATTTCAAACTCCCGATTTATTAATTATCAATGTACATATGTCTCTGTCTTGTTCATTGTCTTTTAACTGATATTTTTCCGATCTCGTACGCAATACGATAACTCATTCTAACTTATTCTATATCAATCCACATATCGATCTACCCTCTAATCACATGTAATTAGCTATAGATAACCAACCAAAATTCTACAAATGATAAATCCTCAAACTGCTAAGCACAAGATTCTAATCCTCAATCCATAGTCATAACAATATAATATCTCATTTCTCCATCTTAGATACCCTATCATCAAGTCATACTATCAATACAATCGTTCTTAATGGTTTCCAAGTCTACTACAATCAGTCGCTTATACTTGTCCTATAAGCTTAATCTAACCAATCCCTAGAAAAAGTATTTATCACAATCACACAATACATTTATAGTTATACTACAGGATCAGTCAACAAGGTTTGGCTATTTCGGTCATCTATCAAGTAGAAGGTAACAAGGCCTAAGACTGGGTCAAGCAATCCATAACAGTGTCCAAACAAGTTAAAGGGTCAAGCAAGACAGGAAAGTTTATTGGAATATCTCCAAGAATGGTACGAAGACAACGAGATTTATAACGAGAAGAATTATCCAAGAGGTTAACGAAGAAAAGTTTAGTCAAGTCATAGGAAAGATGGAACATAAAAATAATTATGTCCAAAAGATAACATGAAAGCAATCATGTTGGAGAGTCCTAGAGAACCTGTAATTCTAGTTGTAGATGTAGATAGAACAGAATTAATCAAGACGGGGAAGAATAATGATAAGAACTTATTATTGCTCATTCGATCATAAGAAAGTAAACCAAGTTGGGATATGATCTGATAACCATACACGTCTTCCTGAAATCATGTTGCCAGAATTCTCGCCACACCAGTAAGCTTAGATGCAATAAACGATAGAGTCATAACTAAGGTATACTCCCTAAAATCATATTATCTAGAATCCTCGCCACGCCAACCGGTATGGCTGCGAGAAAGTCTAAATTCTATGAATAGGATAGTATATCCGAAATCAGGCTCTTTGTTTTTGTCATACTAGCTAATATGGCTGCGATAAATTCTAAACTCCATAACTAAAGCAGACGTTTACCTTATCGGGATATATCATAATTTAATCCACAAAATTTATCACGATGCAAGATCAAAGTTAACAACAAAATCTGAAATTAAATTCAACAACGAATTTAAAGAAGAGCAAATAGAAATAAGTGGAAACTGATTTCTAGATAAGATTAGAGTGAGATCCTCAGGGGTCATCCCAAGGGTACAAACTTGGTCTAAATTGTAACATACTGAATTTCAAACAAGATACTAAATACAGTAAACGGTCCTATGCTGTGATGAGTTTTCCTATGTTACAGTCCTAGAAATCCTCTAGGTGTTCTAAATGTTGTCCTAGTGTTATCAAGTTGTCCTAGATCCTAATTGCAGGCATGCTTGGTACAATAACGTAACCAAACAACTTAAGTCTGGACCTGCATGGGCCACCACTAAAAACATGTCACGACCCGTTACCCAAATCGTTGGGCCGGGCCGAGCCATGTCCAGCCTACGCTTGTTAAAGCGTAGTAAGCTGTTCTAAGAATAGACAATAAAGGATCTAAGCTACTAACAGTTCTAAAATCACATTTAAATGTTCATCACAACACAGCATCTATAAGCGAAGGTAAACAAACACAGATTTAATAATACATAACCAAAGTATCTAACTGGAGACAAAGTCCAGTATCCAAATATAAGAACAGACGAAGTCTAAGTCTACTAAACACATGAAAGATAACTAAGCAAGGTTCCCCACTGGGGCCTCTTCTGGAGCTAAGGCCAGGTCCATGGTAAGTAGGGCACGTGTCCTCAGGATTATCATCTGTAATATTTTCAACAGGTCCAATCAGGACGGGAACGAGTACAACCTATCTAGAAAACCCAAGTAAATGACAGAGAACTCTAAAGCAGTTATAGACAGTTTTATTGATGAACATGGTAGTTTATATTCAGGTGATGGTATAGAGAAACAGTTAAGATACAAGAAAAGAAAGGTAACTAAACAAGAGAAGAATCATGGCAATGATGACGGTAATAAAAGCTAACTGAACTAGAATAATATGTATGAGTCCAGACAGTACAATATAAGTCTAATGTAATCCCAGTGTGAGTCCAGTCCATATATAATCTGATACCAGATGATTTCCTGTACAAGATGAGTCCAACAGTGATCAATGAATCCAGGGTGAGTCCAACTATGATCTAACAGTGTGTTTTAAAATACCGAGGTCGACATGTAAACGGCTGTAGGTATCAGGCACATCTCTCACTGATCAGGCAAGAGATGGCTATGCTTCCGGTAGATTCCTGTGGGAGATTCTGGATTTGGGGTATGTCTACATGTCTTACTCAATATTTCCCCGCCCAGCAAGTGAATCCAGTACAAGACACAAAAATCGAGATGAGTCCGGCCAAATGATGATTCCAAAAATGATTCCGGAATGATTCCAGTGATTCTAGTAATAGAGATCAGTAAGTAAGGTATGTGTCGCATACATGAATCCAAAAATATCCATACGTGTTGATACAGAGAATCACATAGAACTAACTAGAACTGAAATACAGTAATTGACAAATAAATGAGAGAACTATCAGAGAATGTACTCGCCTCGAGCAAAGCAAGAATACTAGTACGAAGGTATAGATGTCCGGTATCCTGTCAATAATGATATACAACTCAGTTCTAAGCTATGATCAACAATATACTAGTGGTGTGACACGACTCTTAACTGGACACTAACTAAGTGGGAACCTAGCATAGAAGTCTAATATGAAGTGCCACTATACACAAACTAACTTCCTGGGGTCTTTACACTAGTGCGGGGTGATGTCCAATATGACTAAAACACAAAACAACACAAAAAGTTGCAAGTCATAATTATTCAATAATTAAATCTACTGTACACTATGTTCCAACAATTTTTGAGATAGACAAAAAGATCAATATTATATAAAATAAAATACCAAAATGATCCTTGTTAATTATAGAAATTTATACTAATTTTTCTGGAATTTATAAACCTTCATAAATATTTATTAAAAATCAACAAACACAAATATACTGAAAATGAGTTCTGTTTTCCCATTTTTATAAAATACCAAAAGTACTTATTAAATGCCGGAAAAATTATAATAAATTAGCTAAATTAACATAGTATTTAAATATAATTTTTCTAAGATTTTTACAGCAATTAAAATATATATAAAAATTCAAAACCAGAAAGTAACAATATCTAGAAAAATAATTAATTATAAATTAAGGATAATACATAATCAAAATCTACAGATGTTGTCGGATGATAAAATAAATATCACCAACGTGTCCAGAACGGTCAAATCAGCTAGGATAGCCTACCCATAAGTCCAATTTAGACACAGGGACAAAACCGTAATTTCGGGTCAAAATGATGTCCGTCGTTGGACACACTTTGCACCGAAAAGCGTGTCGGGATAGAAGTCTACAAAACCTAGCAAATTATATGTCCACGAATCCAGAATGATGATACGAACCCAACGGTATGTCCAAAATGGAATTCCGATATGCCGATCTCAAAATGATACGTTGACGCGACACTTGGTATCCGATTTGCACGGAAATGCGTGCCGGAGCAAATGTCTTCAAAACTCAACAAATTATATGTCAACAAGTCTAGAATGACGATACGAACTCAATGGTATATCCGGAATGGGATTCCGATGAGCCGGCGTCAAAAAGTCCCGTTGACTCAGAAAGTGGGACCCGCTTTGCACCGAAATGCGTGCCAGGGCCCACGTTCTCCAAATCAAGCAAATTTTATATGAAAACATGCCAGAACGACACCACAAGTCTACTGGTGGTGTCAGAAATTGAATCCGGAGTCCCGAGTTCAAAAATGGAATTTAACAAGTGCAAATTAAAGAATTCGGACGACCAACTTTGGCGTCGAATTCAACCGACCAAACGTGCTTATAATGAAACGAAACCTAAAGGAGGCAGGAAGAGGGTTATACCAGATGTGCACCGGAATTGACGACGCACAAAACGGAGCTGCGACGGCGGAGTTACGAGCTGACGAAGTCGGCTCCACGAAACTGTCCAAAAACAGTTCAATTTAAAACGTCAACTTGGTGGCCAGTTTTGAGGTATCAAACGACATAATTAACGGACGAAAATTGACAGGAGTGAAGATGGATATACCGAGATTGAGACAGAGCGAAGAAATCGCCGATCCAATTGTCGGATTGACTAGAAAATCTGCGCGAAGTTGCTGCGACGGGACGCGAATTCTGAAGTTCCAAACTCGCACGCGTCGACGGGATTCCGTTCAAAACGCACGAATAGCCCATGCGTCGCGCCGGGGAAGCGGGCAGTGGCCTGGGGGAGTTCGCCGGAGTTCGCTGGAGTGGTGGGGGGTCATCCACGGTGGTGGGCCGGCCACATAGTGGCGCACGGCCACGCGACAACGCGCGTGTGCGCGCGCATGCATGCGCACTGCCGCTGCTGCCGCCTGCTGCGCACGCGCGTGCGACGGCGAGCGGCACTGCTGCCCGGCGAGGGTGGCGGAGGCGTGCGGTGGCGTAGTCCCGGCGAGGGTGCGGGGTGGTGGAAGGTGGTGTTTGGTGGTGGTTTGCTTGGTGGTGATGATGGTGATATTAATGGTGATGGAGATGGTGTTGATGGTGTTGTGATGGTGGAGGTGATGATGTTAAGGAGGAGGAGGAAGGAGGAGAGGATGGTCGACAGTAAGGGAAGGGGAGTTCGGCATGGGCTGTCGGTTGTGGTAGTGGTGTTGTGTGTGTTTATTTTACAAAGAGAGAAAGAGAAAGAGATGAATGTGTGTATATATATTAATATAGAAAGAGTGAGAGAGAGAGAGATATTTGAGAGGGGGAGAGAGAAAGAGGTCGGTCCTCACAATGGGGGGGGTGCTGTGTACAGGAGGGGGGGATGTGTAAGTGTTTGTATAAAGTGTGGGAGAGAGAGTGAGTTTATTATTATATATATATATGTGTATATATATATATATATATATATATATATATATATATATATATATATATATATATATATATATATATATATATATATAAGATATTTAAGAGAGAGAGGAAAAGAGAGAGATATTTTCCAAATAGGAAAAATAGGAAAACTATGTGGGGTATTTGGACAGTCATGAAAGAACAATATGGAGCTTGGGTTCGGGTTCGGTCGAGCCGGGTCGGGCCAAAATCGGACAGGGGGGCAATAATTAAATTAAAATATGTATTTATGATCACGGGAAAATAAATAATATACGGGGACTCCAATAAATGGGACACAAGTTGCAGGCGGGGAGTAGGCTTCGTATGGGCCACGTTCATACTTCGGGTCGACTAGGTTGGGTCGATGTCGGGTCCCGAAATTAAATTGGAAAATAAATCGGGTTTTACGGTAGACAATAAATCGGCCTAAATTGAACCGAAAGTTGTGCGAAAGAAATGGAGCACAAAATGGAGTGTCTGAGTGGGACACGAAGGTCATGGGTGAAGAGCGTCTCGAGTAGATCATTTATGAGAAGTTGGTTCTGAGAAAACGACTGGTCTGGTGCTCCTAAATTAAAAGCCACGGCAACGTGTAAACGACGATCAAAAATAAAAGTGTGAATAATTATTGAATGATTAATCGGTCTAAGTTGACCCGAACTTGCGCGATACAAAAAGAGCACAAGAGAACGAGTTCAAGTGGGACACGATATATCGACAGAAAGATAATCTTGCCTACTTCAAAACCCATGAAGAGAGTTTACAGAGATTGGCATCCCTGACGCTCCAGAAGTCAAAGTCATGGAAAGGTACATAAATAATCAAAACTATTAAATAAATAAAATATTTATCGATAATAATTCATTTAGAAAAATTTAAAACAGCCCTGAAATTCAGGGGGCTTACAAGTCTCTTGAGGTAGTACTGGCTCTTGTTGCTGACCAACCTGGTCAGGTTGCCAATGTTGCCCTGGTTGTTGTTGTCCAGTCCTGACAGGTACGGACGAGGTGCCCCTAAGAAAAGGGACAAGAGAACAATCAAACGACCAGATATGAAGGATCAATGAAGCCAAAGGATACAAGAAGGTCAAGCCAGGATTGAGAAGAACGAATCATGAGATCAAGGGAGAACATGTGTGATTGAGACATCCTATAAATCAAAACACCCCACAAGTCTGAAACCAGACCTGCATGGGCCACCACTAAAACCTTGTCACACCCCAGAACCAGAATACTGGAGAGCGGGGGAATGACTCAGCCAGCTACGTATTACGGGTAGATGAATACCGTATATACGATCAATGCTGTCTAAAAGACAAGGGGGTGCATGCTACATGAAAGTCTCGCTATGGTCACTTCACATCTAATGTCTCAATCATTCAAACAAGAAGCAATAACAGAGAACATTTAAGATAAAGCAATAAGGCGTCCCAAACGCTTAGTCAAAATGTTCTTGAGATCTGGCTTTACAAAACATAGCCAGATGATATAGCAACATATACACAATTGTTATCAGCTGCAGTCTGACTTAATTACAATTATGTAAAAGTAAGTGTAAGACTATCCGACTAACATGTCGGTGCCAAGCGGCAAAATATAAAGTAATTAACAAAACGAACGGGGAAGTAAGGAACCCACTCGAGTACTCCTGCGATCATTCCTCTAGTATTGACCATCTTGGAGGTAGAGGTAAGCTGAGTCCTCGGGAACTGGCTCTAAATCTAGCCATGCAAAACCAGAGAGGTTTGACCTCTAATAGCAAGTACCGCAAGGAAGCACGATATGAGGAATTAAACCAGTAAATAAGAGAATATAATAATAGATCTCTGCTTGCTACTGGGATTCATGTAACATCACGATACTTTGAACCAACCTCCCAACCAAACAAGGACAGAAGTTGGCCCGTCATATCCTGACGCTCTGATCATCTCAGTTATGTAACAGAGTATGTGCAGTACACAAACAAATCAACTTAAACGGCCATCCAACTCCTACGGCTTACTACTGCGAGTCCCAAGTTATCCTGGAATTATGCAATAAGGATTTCTCAGTTCTTATTATGGGCAAGCAAGGCTAGTCTATCCAATCAATCAATTGCGCCAATCATAAATTAGACGAGTCCCAGCGGGACGTCCGTCATCAATATACAATATACAATAATATAAGCAGATACCGCTCCCTGCCCGTGTGGCAGATTTGCAGTATCTGTGGGAACCAGCCGGCCTGTTGGGCGCTAATAGTCCCAAAGAGGGCTGCCATATAAGAACTCGGGAATCCATTCTCTCCATGCAATCATTATTTTATTTAACTTAGTAGTCTCTATGTTAAGTGAAATCTCATGCCGTGGATCATGGTCATTCAGAATGAGTACTTTCGTACAAGTACGATATGCACAACTCTACAACGATGTCCGTGCGGTTAGGTTGCAGATTTTACATAGCGTAATGCAACAATCAAAATTAACCACGGAATAATCATGCCTTGACCATAGAGTACACATGCTGCTTTTGTAGAAAATAAATAAATAAATAAATTGAAGCCTACATGTGCCTGTATGCCGATATTTGGGATTAGCCAGTCGATTGCAATACTCCATAGTTCATATGAACGTGTCTCATTTATTTAATTCAATAAGACGACTAGCCAGTCTCTTAGTTCGAACTAGGAACGCATGATTAGTTATTAATTCCATGATCAATTATTGAAATAAAAATCTCATGCGGTTGGGAAATAAAGATCTCATGCGGCTGGGAGATAAAGATCTCATGCGGCTGGGAAATAAAATCTCATGCGGCTGGAAAATAAAAATCTCATGCGGCTGGAAAATAAAAATATCACGCGACTGGGAAATAAATATCTCATGCGGCTGGAAAATAAATATTTCATGCGGTTGGTAAATAAAGATTTCATGCGGCTGAGAAATAAAGATCTCATGCGGCTGAGAAATAAAGATTTCATGCGGTTGGAAAATAAAGATTTCATGCGGTTGGGAAATAAATATTTCATGCGACTGAGAAATAAAGATTTCATGCGGCTGAGAAATAAAGATTTTATGAGGCTGAGAAATAAAGATTTCATGTGGTTGGGAAATAAAGATTTCATGCGGCTGAGGAAATAAAATCTCATGCGGCTGGAAAATAAAGATTTCATGCGGCTGAGAAATAAAGATTTCATGCAGTTGGGAAATAAATATTTCATGCGGCTGAGGAAATAAAATCTCATGCGGCTGGGAAATAAAGATTTCATGCGGCTGAGAAATAAAAATTTCATGCGGTTGGGAAATAAATATTTCATGCGGCTGAGGAAATAAAAATCTCATGCAACTGGGAAATAAAGATTTCATGCGGCTGTTCATACGACTGATAAAATAAAATCTCATGCGGCTGGAAAATAAAGATTTCATGCGGCTGAGAAATAAAGATTTCATGCGGTTGGAAAATAAATATTTCATGCGGCTGGAAAATAAATATTTCATGCGGTTGGAAAATAAAGATTTCATGCTGTTGGAAAATAAATATTTCATGCGGTTGGGACTGTTCTTCTTCTCCGAATTTTCTGAGAACAGAACCATGAAAGCCATTGCTTCCAAGCTCCATAAATCCTTCATCCCAAGCCCAAATATGAACTTCCATAGGTCAAAATTGGGTAGAACGAAATTCTCTACAACATGGAACCATCAAAACTTGAAGATAACAAAATTTATTAGATTAAAACCTAAGAAATCCGAAAATGCATCAAATTTAGATCTACAACAAATAAGCCATGGAAATTGAAAATGCTAAGTACTAAAGAGACTTAGAATCAAATAAGGAAGATGATGGAACAATAATAATGGGGATCCATCAGGAAGCAAGTTGGCACTTGCTTTGCTCTCCTAGGTTGGTGGGAGAGTTAGGAGGAAGAAGAAGAGTAATGGTGAAGTAATGAAGAGAGAGAAAGGGGATGGGCTTTAAATGAAGGAGTGGTAGTAGGTGGGGGTTTATTTCGGTTCATGGTGAACCAACATAATTAAACCAATCTGAGCCGAACCCATAGCAAAGCTAAAGCAGAGTATAAAAGCAGAAAGCAAAGTGTAGAAATAAAATTGCAGAAAATTATACATGAAATTAAAGGGATTTAAATACAGAGCAATACATGATAAATATAAAATATTTACATTTAAACAGTACATGCATTTTAAAAATACGTATTCTGGGAATGGGAAGTGACAATTGTAATGTTTAGGACTGCTAATTTTTTTGATATTTTAGGACTGCCAAATTCTTGGCATAAGATAGAAGTTTCTGTCTTAGAACTGTCATTGATAGATTGTCAAAATTTTATCAGTCCTTATAATAATCAGAATTTTGACAGTCCAAAGTCGTCCCCGACGGGAATGTATCAAATTCTTAGATTCAGAAACACCCATGGTGAATCCTAAACCTAAAATCTACTAAGTAATGTTTATAAACATACGAAATTAACATAGAAACTATCATTCAAAAATAAAAGAGTCCTAGAATTGCAAAAAAGTAAAAATAAAGGAGTCTTGATTTAGAACGAGCCTTGTTTGGTGTTATATCTAATTAGGGTTTGGGATAATTATGGTTGGAAGATGAAGTGTGTTGACGTGGGAAGATGAAATTAGAAAGATGAATATAGGGAGAAGAAAGATATCTTCTACTATATAATGAGGCTTCAAAACGGCTCAAAAGTGAGACGTCTAAGCCGTCATTATGTCACGATCTATTTTATTTAAAAAAATAAATTATGTAAAAAATTGTTGAAAAAAGTAAAAATTTGTCAACATGGAAAATCAAACTCAACCAAACAAGAAAAATATTTTGCATCTTAACCACATGAGTTAGAAAATATATTTAACTATACTTGAAAAATATTCTTATTATACGTGCAAAGCACGTGCATTAACTAGTAAATTTTAATAGTTTTGATATGCTGGTGTTGCCCGTAACAAATTTTGATGTGCCATTAACAAAATAAAACTTTGTTACCCCTATCTCGTGTCATCTACTAACAAAATGTGTAGTGCCCTTAATATGTACCATCTTTTATTCATGACTATCTTAATAAAGGAATGAAGAAAAAAAAAAGTAATTGTGTGTTTGGAAACTTTTTGGGGAGGAAAAAAATTTCGGGAAGAAAACTGAAAAGTTATTTTTTCTTCCTATTGTTTGGATGAGCAAAAGCAAAAAAATGAAAAGTTTAAAAATATTTTTTTATTTTTTTTGTGATTTTCTCATATCATAATTTAGACTTAACTTTTTTTTTTTAAAGGATATTCGGATAAATTCTCCAAAATACACTCACCTCTTTCTATTTTTCTGACACTTTTGAAAATTTTTGTTTTGTAGGACCCACACAAATTTTTCCTCAATTTTTTCCCCCTGTTTTCCCTCTCCACTTCCCAAACAACAACATTTCTCACTTTTCCCCCCTCCGTTATCTCCACTGTGAACAGTACCAAAGACCCAATCCAACACAGTGGCCAGGATGTAATTTGCCTTTTCCAGCTACGTTCCATGTTTTTCCTCCATACGAACTTCTTATCGGATGCCAATCGCATCCGTCTCCACTCGTTTTCTTCTTAATCCCACCAACGGTTCCTCTTCCCGCCATGAACCCAACTCCCCACTCTCTCCCCTCAATTCCCCACCCCACCCCCCACCCCCCACCCAAATCGAATCCCTCTCCTCAATTCTCCACAATCGAACTCTCCTCGAGGTCTGCGCTCTCGCAAAACCCTAAACCCCTAGATCAATTTCAGATTTTGATGCCATTTTTCGTTGGAATAATCTTGGGTTTTGCTTGATTTGTTCGGAATAAAACGATGCATATATCATCTAATCAATCGATTTAGGGTTGGGAAAGATTGAAACTTGATTGCGTTTCTAATTGTTTGCATCTGCTTCCTAGGGTTTACTGTTTATGCGTCGAATGCTAAACTGTTCTATTATTATTATTAGAATATTGATAGTTTTATTTGTTCAAATAATTTATTATGATGGAATTGTAATGACAGAATTCAAAATTATTTATATGTTTTATTGTGTTGTGTTGTTTATTCATCTTCTATGTTTTGGGTATTGTTGAAGTGGGGAGCTTGTGTATAGTCATTCTGGAGGGTTTCTATATGGGATTTATATTTTTTTTTCTGTGCATTATATCAAATTTTGGGATATACGGCTACAGAAGGAATATTGGGATTTTTTTCCTTCTAGATTAGATTATTGCTTACGAAAAGGCGTCTCTTGATGTGAAGGTAAGGTTTGACGCTTGCTCCCTGGAGAATAAAATAGCCTCTTCATATACTGGGGGTAAGGCTGCATACATTTTGACCCTCCCTCCTTACATTAGCAGGAGTCTTGTGGCTCTGCTCCGGGACACCCTTTCTCTATTGTTAGTTGTGAGCAAATACAAAAAAAAATCACGAATGAAACAACATCAAATGTGTTGGATACTTTTAAATCATAGCATTAACTCTTGTCCCAACTCCGACCCATAAGTCAAACACACTTGATATATGAGTATGTTTGAGACAGCTAGATGCATAAGTAAGAAAGTTTTACATTGTTTACATGTTTAGATTCCTTTGACATAAAAGGGTTGTGGAGGACTTGAGTTTGAGGCAGGTGCAGTGGAGGGTGAGACCTCCATTGTTTGGGTTCTAGTGGCTGTGAGAATTTCTTCAACCAACCTTTCGAGATAGTGGATTTCTTTGTTTTTGTCCAAGTACATTGGCCTGAGAGTGAAACCACGCAAATCTTTCATATGCATCTTTTTTGACATATGGGTGTTAACGAGCGGAGCTATTTGCGAGTCATCTCGAAACATCGCCGAAGCTCGTGAGCCAAGTTTTTGAGCCTGAGAGCGAGATCCCGAGCCTAAGAATATGCTCGTTACATAAACAAGTCCAAGCTCGAGTCCAAGCTTAGAGGTATTCAGCTAAGTGAGCTTGTTAGCCAGCTCGTGTATATATAAAATAAATATCTTACACTACTAGACATTTCTTATTTGTTGTGAAGTTTATATAGCTCTTAGAAGCCAAAAACTCCTAGAAGGTCAACAAATCTCAGTAAGAAGCTCGATTCGGCAGTTCTTACTCGGGAGCTCGTTAGGAGCTCCTTCCCCGACGATAGGAGCTCGCTTCCCCGATGACGGAAGCTCGTTTTTCCAGTGACATGAGCGCGTTTCTCCGACGACATGAGCGCTTCCCATAATATGACCATAATTTTAAAAGAAGACATAAATTTTGGAAAGAAAGTTAGAAGATTTTTAATACACGTTTATCAAAGTACCAAGAAACTAAAGATTATTTACCTTGCCATTATAAAAAAATCAACATACGAATGATCTCTCTGTAACTTTGAACTGAACTTTATAAATTCTAATAAATATTAAGATATTATAAATTTTGATAACAATAATTAATAAACATAAATTTTTTTATTAGCGCATGCTCCCAACTTTAGACTCTTCTAAGTAGTCGCGTTTCGTCACTCCCGCCCCCGCTTTCGTCCCCGCTTCTGGCTTCTAAGATATAGCTACAATTTTTGTATAGACAAAGCTCATGAACTCATATAAACAAGCGCAATTTAGACTTAAGCTTGTCTATGGCTCTATAATCCAAGCTCATCGGCTCCAACTTGCGAATATTATAGAGACCTAAGCTAGCGCTCAGTTTTAGGCTCGTCTTAAAGCTCGAACTCACTTTCCTTTTATAGACCCGAGCCTGAGCAGGGTTGTGCTTGTGCAAAGCTCGGCTGTTAACATCCCTATAGACATGTTATTAACGTTTCCATTGCTTGTTACAGTACATGTGATTTGGTGAATACCCAAAGTATTATGCAACAACTCGAAACATTAATTGGTATCAATCTTAGGATTCAGACTCAAATATCCGAGCATGATTAAGTCCAACCCTTGATGTTCCCTTTGTATTTTGAATTAGTCCATATCACAAATGTATCATGTATCACAAAAAGTATTAGATGTTGGACATATCATTTTTGACTAAAAAACAACAACAATTAGCAAACAAATGCGTTTATATCGTTTTGGTTAAAATCGTCTAACATATCGGCAAATCTATATATCCGTTGATACGGGAAAGTGAAATGTTTGCCTATTTTTTACCAAATTGGTTTATATCACACATGTAAGGTTCTTATAAACCCTCCCAATATTCCAATGACATAAATAAGATCCTAACTATTTCTCACTGGGTCTTCTTTTTGACTCCGAGTCCTAACTACTTTTGCTTCTCTTAGACCAACTGTCAACGAGTAGGGTTCGAGTCCGATTCATGTACAATCCCAATCTGACCCGAAGTACAATCAAGTTCTGGTTTTAGCATCTGAACCCATCCGTCGTAGTAGGAATATAGGAAAGAAAAATAATTTATCCATGCAGATGATGGGAATCAAACCATGTACCATCGTCAACAAACACTCAACCCTTTACCAACAAGCCAAAAACTACTTTTATACATGTATAATTTTTTATATATATATTTATTAAAGTCTAAATCATATCCAAATTATTTTTCTTTCGGGTTTCACATGTTATGTTCGAACGTGACCCGAAATATATTTGGGTTTTAGTTTTTACATCCAAACATGAAATTTTAGTCACAAATCCAGTCGGGTTATCGGTTTCCATTGACAATCCTACTTAGACTTTGAACCCAGTCCCCCAAATTCTCCACCTCTAAGTCTTTCCTTATCCGACATGAGTATCTATCTTTCTCATGCCTCTCTCTCTCCCTCTCTCTCTCTTTTGATTTTGCCTCCCAAAATCTAATAGTTTGCAGATTTACACAAAGTTAAACTTTCTCCTTCCTTCTCCATAATGTAGGAATTGATCTATTAAATTCTGATTTTTTTTGCATATATACTTTGCACATTTAGTTCAAGATGTTAACTGTGTTGGGCCGGGCCAACCCGGTCTTGAGCAGCGGATCGGGTTTGAGATTAAAACCCTAAACCCAACACGGGTCCAAACCCGGTTAGCTTCGGTCTGGGCCGGGTTCGGACTAAATTCGGGCAGGGCCCGATTCGGCCTACAGACCATTCAATTTAAATAGGAAAAAATATATTAAAGTTTAGTATGTATACTATATTTATATATACTTATAACACCAAAGCAATGTAGACATAGTAGTTAGCTAGGATATTTTAGTCTCTCTTGAGCTGCAGGATTCATATCCCCATATACTCATTTCTCAATTTTTTGTAAGTATATATAGTTATGTACATGGACCAGGTTTTTACCGAGCTTGCGAGTATGAAGGGGAAAACACGGCTCGACCCGTTAGCCCAACCGAGTCTGGACGGGCCGGGGGGGGGGGGGGGAATCTATCCCGAACCGAATAAAGTATCCGACCTGTGGACCGGGGCTCGGGCTGACCCAACCCAGGTTTGACTGGGTCGGGCCCGGAGCAGACTTCAAACCTCGCCGCCTACATAAGACCTTGTCATTTAGTATATATAATATACATATTTATCGATATCCGACATCTTAAAATGTCTCTGATTTGTCCATGACAACCGATATTAAAAAATCCAATTCGATATGAAACCAACATATGATATCTACAATATTGTAGTATTACGACACTTAATACTTAAGTAATGTTGTGAATGACAAAACAAAAAAAATTTCTCGATCGATATTTACTTAATTGTGGATTTTTTAAGTTCCTAAGAAAAGCTGAGTAATCAGCTAGTTGGATTTCACTTCTAAGATCCTTGCAAAGTGATGCAGGACGAGAATCAAATTACTGTTCGGAGATATTTGCACAGTTATGTTGCACGAACATGGGTATGACACGACACAATACCTATTTGGTCTCTTAGTGTATGATGGAGTGTCCGGGTTCAGGGGCGGACCCATCATAGGGCATGTGGGTTTCAGTGACCCCACTGATTTTTTTTTTCCACTGCTATCAAGGTCATCTAGCATCTTACAACTAAGATGTCAAGTGACCTCACAGCTCACAACTATTATCAAGTGACTAGAGTGACCCCAACTGTCAACAGTGTGCACACACTACTCACCCCTACACGTAGATGCACACACCAAGCTCACTTTTTACACACTTCTTACAAGTCATGAGTGCTCCTAGATACCATACCTAGCTCACCATGCACATACTTTACTTGCCAAGCACAGTAATAGACATGCCTTAACCCGCCCCTCCCCCTACAAGCCTACTGGTATACATTTTATTCTTTATTCCAGACTTCCAGTCTCCATTCTATATCAAGATAGTGGTGTCTTTTATGAAAAGAATAATTACTTGCATACATTTTTGTCTCCTAAAAACCAGAAATATACTGACGTTACTGAGCTCCAATATGATGAGTGGTATGCATAAAGTATTTCACACAATCAACAAATATATACACGGCTAGGATATTTTGTATGACATATGAACTTCAAATGCTCTGACGTTATTAAAGCAGAAATCCATTGATTCTGCTGTGCCGTCATCTATTTTTTTCCAGGATGAAGTTGAATATAAATTCTAATTTCTAAACTTGATATGATGAGTGGTATGCATAAACCATTTTTTGACTGGTTTGACATTATGTAGACTACATATAAAGTAATTATATTATCTCATTTTTCTAAGATAAAAATGGAAGATAAACTAGGTTTTGTTCACTATTTCAGGATGTAAAGATTGTTTTTTAAGGCGTCGACACCAAAGTGACACCAAAGTATGCAAATATGAATGTTTTTTTTTCTAGATTTTTGGACTTTCTTTACGGTTAAGGTTGACCCCCCTTTCTTAAATTCCTGCGTCCGTCCCTGTCCGGGTTGTATCCGATATAACACGACCCATACTTTTTTTAGTATCCTTGCTTCCTAGAAAGGAACGTTATGTTAAACAATAATTATTAAATCTATCACCAGAAAATGCTAACAACTTGAAAGAATTGAACAATTGAATTTGGTTGAAGTTTACCATGATGCTGCAGTCTATCGAAGCGGAGGTTGTAGATCAGGCTTGGGTTATGGAAGTGGGCCGACCGGTTGATCGTTTGGAGTCGGATTTCCGACTGAAAATGAGTAGAAAAATCTGAGGTGTGGGTTCTAGTCGCGGCGACCAAGACACCGAGTGAATTGGCGACAAATGGCAAGGGGACATGGAGTTGGTTCCTCTTTGTAGTCGTCATGAAGCCAATGGGGAGGCATGTGTTGTTGATGACGCTTTTAGGGCAGAGAAGATAATAATTTCTAATCTCCGCTCCTGAAATACATCAACAAAAGAACTTCAAGCTCAACCTATTGATGAAGTATAGGAGAAAGAGAGGGAGAGATGAAAGTAGGGTATATTGCTAAAAAAAACCAAATTGTCCTCTCAAGCTCAATTCTCCATCTCTAAAATTTTGCATACAGATCTGGCTATTTCTAGACTCAATAGACCTAGTCCTAGATAAACATATGTAAAAAAGAAAAACCTCAAAACATGCTCTGAGTTATCAAAATTAACTGTAAATAACTAAAGATAACTCAAAATGAATAAATAAATATTAACTAAACCCAAACTTGCCGCATCCAAGTCGGGTATGATCCTCCATCAATCTCCCGAGCTTCAAAAGAAAGATTCAGGACGTGGTGAAAATGAAGGACAGTATCAACAACCTTTCCAGTTTAACATGAACTTGCTCTCCAGTCTATGATCGTTGCAAGACAACCACGGTAGAACTAGTAAAGACTATGGAAGGAAGAGGTGGCACAGAAACTTTGGGGTAGTAAAAAAACGGGTGCAGCGAGAGTCGAAGATGGCGGTAGTGACATCCATGACGATGAAGTGTAGAGGTAGCTCCTTGTATAGTGTCATGTCCATCATGTCAAGTACCCGTCCTCCAACATCCCATTCTGGTTACATGCTAAGATATTCCGTTGAAGATTTGTAACAATAATCATTCAGAATCATGCTCCTGCAAATCCTAGAGTGTGAACTGTGAGTAGGCCGTGGAACAAACTCAACAGTTTCATAGGGTGTGACTCTTACAACAGGTTCACCAGATAGGGGGACCTAGTGGTATAGGAAGTGGATCCACAGGTACTTACTCTATAGGTTTAGGGACTGTAGGAGAACTACTAATGACATTCTTACCATGTCTTATATCTATCCTGACGCTATGGTTAGCAAGCTGGTTATGCAGCTCAAACATCTCGGTGATCATATTGTCAAACTTAGCGTCTATCACATCAAGCCTAGTGTTTGGTGCAACAAGAACTTGTTGCAAGGGCTTCTGGTGCTCAATGTCTAACCATATGGTCTTACCACTGTGTAGAGAGAACCCAGAAAACCTAGCCTAACTCTGTTACCAATCTAAACATGACAATATCTAAAGAGACTGACCTAATTGGGTGGTCACTCAAATTAATAATCTGAGATATTTGTAGAAGGTTAATTTGAACAGTATTTGTTAAAACTATCACCAGAAAACCCTAACAGCACTGGAATTGTATACTCGAATTTAGGTTAGAGTTTACCTAAAAAAGCACATAAGGTTGAAATGAACAGCTGCCATCTGGAGCAGGCTTAGGTTACTGAATGGTGGACTGGTCGGCCAAACTGGTCTGAGTTACAGTTGGCTGACCTATCAGATTTATGACTGGGTGGCAAGCATAAAAAACCGAGTGCTGGCTCTGATTCGTGGCAATTGAGTGAATTGGCAGCGGATATATGTCAAAGGGACCAGAAGCTTAGGGATGCAAAATGGAGTTGGATCCAGTGGAGCTCCGACCCGCCAGGTCAGACTTAGGACTGATTTGGAGTCAAACTTAGTGGAGGCGGAGGCGGGTATGGAGGCATCTTCCAACCTTCGAACCCTAGTCGGAGTTGGAGGCAAAGAATCATACTCCGCCTTCGACTCCAACTCCGACAATGCATTCGCCTCCGACAATATATATATATATATATATATATATATATATATATATATATATATACTATTTGATTTTAGTAAATTGTTGTGAACATGATCCTTTGCATTGTTCCATTAGTTGAAGTAAGCATTGTAACATATTTAGTCGGAGGTGGACGAGGAGCTGGTGTCGGAGGCGAGCACACAGATCCCATTTGGAGGTGGAGGCAAATGTGGAGGTGAAAATTTTCGATTGGGGGTAGAGGTGGAGGGTCCAACCTCCGACCAGAACCCGACTCGATTACATCCCTAACTGAAAGATGTAGACATGGATCGATTACATCCCTAACCAAAAGATGTAGACAGGGGCGGACGCAGGAATTTAAGAGAGGGGGGTCGACCTCCAAAGTAAAATAAGTCCAAAAATAAATCACATACTAAAAAATAGCATACATTTATTTGGTTTCACATGTCTTACAAAAAAAATATTACTAATATCAGATTATAATATACTTCTCTCCGATTGCACATATTCTAAAATCGTTGAATAATGTCTTCATTGATGACAGTCTCAGAATGTCATTCTCAATGTAAGAGACCAACCAGTCATTCATAAACTCATTTCCAAGTCGGTTGCGTAGCTGAGTCTTGATAATTTTCATGGCTGAAAATACCCTCTCGACAGTTGCTGTCGCAACAGGTAAGATTAATGCCAATTTCATAAGCAGACATACCAACGAATATTGTCGATGTCTCTTTGTTTGAACCATTTTTCTAGCAAGTCCACTAATCCCTGTAACATCAGAAAATTGCTCGTTTGTGCGGACGTCCTCAATATAGTTTGAAAGTTGATATCCAAGACATGAAAGATCATCTTCATCAAAATCAGAGGGGTAAAGCTCAGCAAATCGTATCAACTTATCCATATCAAATGCAGCGAAAGAATCTCCTGGATCAAAACATGACATACGCAACAACAACTCCGTATTCACCTCAGTAAACCGACTATTCAACTCTTGAAGTTGTAAATCTATAGCGGGGTAGAATAGTTCAACACGATAATAGTGAAGATTTGTGCATTTTTCAACATTACGATGCGACCTTCCATGAACTTTAAACTTGGCTTCCATGTTTGGGACTCCGATTCCATCCTTTATGTAAAATAAAGACACTTCATTCAACAATGATTTCTATTCACTTTGGAGTGTTTGCTTGGTTATTTTTACAATATTCATAGCATTAACAATGTCTTGATCTTTCCTTTGAAATGCTTGTGACAAGTCATTGGTAATTTCCAAGATCATTTTCATTAGGTGTAAACAAAAGACAAATTGAAAAGTTTGAATTCTCTCACATAGATTATCTGCTTGAGTTCTGTGAGTCGCATTATGTGCATCTTCTCCTATAACCAAGAGTACATCAATTACTGAGGAAAATAAGTTAATCAAACTCACTATTGTGCCAAAATGAGAACCCCAACGTGTATCACCCGGTCGTTTTAATGTTGTTTCTTGATTCAAACCTCTCCAAGTCAATATTTCACCATCAACAATTCTTTGAATAACCTTTTCAAATTGTTTCTCTCTCGAAGATCTCTCTATTTGCAAGAGGCTCCAACAACATTTGACAAAAGTGCTACAATATCAAAGAATGCACCAATCTTTGTATGATTCTTAGCAACAACTACAAGTGTCAGTTGCAATTGATGAACAAAACAATGAATATAATGGGCAGATGGATTCTCCATCATAAACAAAGTTTTAAGACCATGGAACTCACCTCGCATATTGCTTGCTCCATCATAACCTTGTCCACGTATACTTGATAAACTCAGTCCATGACTAGAAAAGAGGGCCTTGATGGCTTCCTTAAGCGATAAGACAGTAGTATCACTTACATGTACAATGCCAAGAAAGCGCTCAACTATGCATCCTCTATCATCCACAAAACGTAAAACAACAACCATTTGTTCTTTCGCAGATATATCACGTGCCTCGTCAACTAAAATAGCAAACAAACCATCACCAATCTCTAATGATTGCATTTGTAGTCTCACTTGCAATGGTACTAACATTCTCGTTTTGAATTCTAGGCGATGTCAATTTATGATTTTCAGGAGCATTCTTCAATACAACATTGTTGATTTCTTCATTGTGGTCGGCAAGAAATTGTAGGAGTTCAAGAAAGTTGCCTTGATTTACAGAATTTTCAGATTCATCATGACTACGAAAAGCCAAACCTGGACTCAAAAGAAATTTAATGCAATCAACTGATATAGTCAATCGAATACGATAATCCGCTTGCACTTGTGCAGATCGATTAAACGTGCAAATTTCTATGTGTTGTCGTTGAAGTAGTAGATCACTGCAAGCTTTTGAACATTGAGTATGAGTACCATTATGAGCTCCAACGTGAATACCGAATCTGCTCTTCTTTTTTCAATTTCTAAACCCCTCCAACAAATGCATCATCATCGCCTTGGTGTCCGTAATTGGGTTTGAATAGATAACAAACCAAACAATAGGTAGCATCTTTTGATATGCTGTACTCCAACCAATCGTACTCTCTAAACCAAGCAGCAACAAAAACTACGATTGACTCTAGAAAATAATGTCACAGGAAAATGATGATTTCTAGGTTGACAGGGTCCTTTTTGTAAATATCATCGTCGAACATTCTCCCTATCATTAGCATCACACCCATGAATATTCTTTCTTAATCCAGGATCGGTAGGAAGCTCATTCAAGTTGATCTCTATACGAGTGACCCGAGGGAGCATATGAGGAGTGGAGTGATGAAGTTCTTGTTGATTTCTAGGAAAAGCATTCACATTTGTAGACTTTCGTGTCGACACCTTAGAAAAAAATCTTTGCATCCTGAAATAGTGAATAAAACCTAATTTATCTCCCATTTATCCATGGTCTTACAAAGAATATCGAGACATGGGCTACTCTTTGTGAGAAATCTTTGATATTGTTCATGGTTCAATATTTGATTTATTCATATGTATATTTCATGTTCAATATTTAATTTAAACAAAAGAAATTCTTTGTGAGAAATCTTTGATATTATTCATGGTTCTATATTTCTCTCTACTCAGACCTCTATTTGCCTGGACTGCTAATTTACTCCAAAAAATTACTTGTATATAAATTTTTGTACTTGTTAGTTTTTACACAAGCCTACTTTGCAACGGTTATATGTAACAACCCACTTTCACAGGAAAAATAGATTCAACCAAACAGTTTTCTGAAAGAAAGTAGAATATTGAAATTTATCTGTTTTTTGGAATATGAACTTGATAGAAATAAGAGAATCAAGCCATCAACAGAGAACAAAGAAGCACATCATAAGAAATTCAGTTTAGTTTGGCAAAAACTAAAAGTTTTGTTGCTTGAGTAACCGGTCTCATCAAAATTTCTTGTAGAAGACCTGGAAAGAGGAAAAGGAAAGCAAATGTAAGTTAAGAAAATATATTCGGAATGAAATGTATCAAGAACTTAACAGTTAACACCAAAAAAAATCAGATCGAATTTTGATATGTTTGTTACTTACTCCGTGTAAAAATATAGGATTGGCCGAACCGAATGAAATGTATCAAGACTAGTGTGCTTTGTTACATAGCCAAGGATTGGCCGAATGAAATGTATAAAGTTTGTTACTTACTGTGCTTTGTTATATAGCCTAGTCACTAGTGTGCTTTGTTATATAGCCTAGGAAATTGAAGAGGCCATCACTATTGAATGAAGAGGTATTGTGCAGTACAGCTGTGCTAGTGTGCTTTGGCTGATAGGATGTGTAACGTGTTAAAGACTCTTCTTTGACGGAGACCTTCATTAAAGTAGTATGTTATGACCCCAGCTGTACAGTCCTTGATGGAGTGTGCATTGAACAAAATATTGTCTGCAGTATGTTATGACCCACTGGACAAAATATGCTCTGCAGTATGTTATGACCCCACTGTATTGAAGAGACCTTCATTGAAGAATGCTGCTGCTGCTCTGCGATTTTTTTTTTGAAAACTCAGTGGTGTCAGATGACCCCACATGCCACTGGTTGCGTCCGCCGCTGGATGTAGATCCGTCCGATGCTGGTCAGGCAGGTGCAGGTTGTTGATGACAAAAAGATGATGATTTCTAATCTCTTCACTCTTGATACATGTCGGCTGAAGAACAACAAACACATTCTGTTTTAGTAGCATAGGAGAAAGGAGGAGGAGGATATAAAAGTAGGCTTTATTACTTATAATAATTCATAATTTTGTTCTCTCGGTTGGATTTTGGTACAACCTATATTCTCAAATACTATTCCGCATCTCTACAATTCTAGCTATGGAGGTAGGAAGGGTTTTGGAGGAAGGCAGAGTGAAATAAGGGTAGTAAATCCCGGTTTTTTGGGACAACTCATGGTGCGGGGAGATTACTCTCAAATCCGAATTTGGCAGAGGGGATAGAATATATTTTTAGGAGGACCTAGTGCGGGAAGATTCCTCTCAAATCCGAATTTTCTCATTATGATTCCCAATCTATTTACGAGGAGGCTTGAAATAAATGAGACCTAGTGTTCCTACAATGGGGGGGGGGGGGGGGGGGGGGACAATGGGGACCTCCATTCAGATGCACCCTCAATGATACTCGACATAGAGAAAAAGAGAGGTTACTGAATTATCTCTCCAGCAATGGAGACCATTAGAACAAGAAGGAAGAGATAGGTTCTTATGGAGATGGGAGCATAGTTGTTAGAGACGTGCCTGAGGCACGAGGCGCATGAGGCTCTAACTCAACGCCTCAATATATGTGGAGCAAGGCTCTCTTCATGAGGCACACGCCTCTTGGAGCCTCATGGTGAGGCTCATGTCCGACTGAAGCGCATCTCACGCATGTGAGGCGCATATATTGAATTTTGTATTTCCTTTACATGTTTTATTTTACTAAGCAATGTATTTTTTTTAATTGAGGAGGGACCATCTTTGGATTTGTTAGTTATATGCCTTCTGAAGAGAGGAATTGAAACACTCTCACATATCAAAAGAAAAACCCCTGAAGTCCTCTTCATGCTGTCTGTTAAGAAATACGAAGCCTATAACAGTTCCCTGGTTCTTATTGAAAACAATTCTTTTTTCCTTCTTATTATCTACATGTTTTGTTCAATTTTTTTCCGGTGGTGTGTTTTTCCCAATGTTCTAATATCTTCTTCTTCTTTCATTTTCTTATATCATACCCGGAACTTCTAATATTCTTTTTTTTTTCTTGCTCTGTTTTTCTACCTTTCTTCTTCTTGCTTTTACTTTCTAATTTGATGTTGCTTTCAACCCCTTCATTGTTTACTATCTAGAACCCTCTTCATTATCTGTGTAACCTAACCTGCCATTATCTTGTTTGTTCTTTTATACTTTTCTAATATGAAGTCATACCTCTAGTTCTTCCTACAAGTCTACAATTAAAATCAAGTTTCTTGTTTTCGTATATATATGATTATTGAATTGAACTCTGACATCCACTTTCATTATCTATTACATATAATGGTATATTTTGCGCATCACCTTCGTGAGGCTCGTGCCTTCGCCTCGTTACTCTAAACGCTTCACGCCGCAGAAAGCCTTGGTCCTTTAATAACATTGAATAGGTGTCCAGTGTGATACTCTCCTTTAAATTCCTCTACCGGAATCTTAATTATGGAGGTCTCAGCTGAGTATGCTAAGTACATTTGGACAATTATGGCCCCCATTAAAAGTTCGTGTGTCATATGGATAACATGTAAGAATTCTATCCTTACTAGGGACAATCCTATCAAAAGAAAATGGATTGGTCCAGACACTCGTGGACTTTGCAATAGTCACAAGAAGTCGGTGACAAAAATCCTTCTCAAATGCAAGGTGGTCATCCTATCTGGGAGTCTTGTAAGGACCTTCCAAAATCATGGGACATCCAGTATCAATATGGCGCCTTTAGGGCAAATGGAGGGACAGTGGATTTAAAGCAAAAGACCATTGGCTTTGGGATACTGTGGTTGCTGCAATATATTAGGGGGTTAGTAAGAAATAACAGGTTTTTCAACAACAAACATAAAAACTCTCAACAAGTTGCTTGTCGAATAACTGATCTTAGGCAATAGATGCTCCAAGGAGGAGCAAAAAGAGATAAATGTGATGCGAAGTCCGATTCTGGAGGAAGAGGAGCATGAGAGGGAGGACATCCAGTAGGAGAGGGAGCTTTAATTGATACAACTTAGACTGCTGCCTATTTTGGGAAGATTGTACTTTGTATTTTTGTTTTCTTTGCTTCAACTCTTGCTTTGGGCACATGTCCTTTTCTGGGTTGAAATTGTAAGTAGCCTTTTTAGGCTATGGGTTGTTTTATAAAAATTCATTTTAATGAAACATAGGAGGAGATTCATCTCCCACTGGTTCTCTAAAAAAAGTTAAAAATACTATTTATAGACTCAATGGACGTAGTCCTATATAAAGAAGAAAGAAAGATTCAGTGTTCAAAAATTCGCTATGCGTGCCTAGCGCTTAGGCTGCCTAGGTGCCGAACATGTTTTTTTTTCTTTTTCTTGTGACAACTTATATAGTGTTATATCATAATGAAACACACTTAATAAAGAAATCATCAACATCTATTCTATCATTATCATGATTTATGAAAACATCATCAACATTATTTCATAACGAAACACACCTAATAAAGAAATTACCATATTCATAATACAAATTTGAAATTTTAATGTTCTAATCCAAATCCAATCTTAAAATCCAAACAACATATCCACAATACAACCAAGTATAAAAAAAGAAAAAAATAAAAAATAAAAAAAATCTTAAAATTCAAACAACCGCACATGGACGAATAGGGCTGAACAGGGACACACAATTGCACAAACTCGCCGGACAGAGGGTTTTCGATTCGGCCTAGTGCCTAGGCGGTGCCTAGGTGGCCACCTAGGCCGATTTTTAGAACACTGGAAAGGTTACCTCTATAAATACTCCGATTTATCCAAAAACTAACTATAAATAACTAAAGATAACTCCAACTAAATAAAAGATAACTAACTAAACCCAAACTTCATTTAGACTTATGTTGCACGAGTAAGGACACATATACAGATAAGGACAAGATACTGGTACGGGATACTGACAAAATATGGGTACAGATACGGGTATGGATATGATAAGGTTGTAGACACCATTTTTTGTGCCCGTGCAACATAGGTTTGGACCCAAGTTCGGCATGATCCTCCATCACATAGCAAGAGAGCTAGCTAATGTGTATTAGGATAGTAATTTATCTTTAAGAAATATTTAGTGATCAAGAATGTCCCGGCCATACCTTATTGCTAAGCAATTGTCTAAAAAAACTGCTTTCATTGTTCACACTATTGATCATTTCTGCATGTGATTTGGATAGACTCTAGATGACATGTGTAGAGTTGGAAATAATAGTATGCTTTATTATTGATAAGAGACTACATATATATAGGAGAGGCTAGCCCCCGCTCCTATTATTCTAAGCAATTGTTAAGTGTTATATTAGAGTTATTTGTTAATGGGTTTTAGTCCCACATTGCTTAGTATAATAGGAGAGGGGGCTAGCCTCTCCTATATATATGTAGTCTCTCATCAATAATAAAGCATACTATTATTTTCAACTCTACATGGTATCAGAGCCAAAATTCTAGCCGTTATCTACCACTCTCTCTCTCTCCCTACAAAATCCTAACCCTAATCACAACCCCCCCTCATTATCGGCGCATACCCCTACCCCTCCCCTCCTTACCGCTACTGCTGCTGCCCCTTTACCTCCCTCCCCTCCTTACTGCTGCTGCTGCTGCCCTTTCCCCCATCCAGAACCGCCCCCCCTTCACAGCACCCCTTCTCCTCCCCTCCTTACCGCTGCTGCTGCTGCTGCTGCTCCTTCCCCCCCTTCCAGCGCCCCACCCCCTTCCCCTCCTTGCTGCTGCTGCTGACCTTCCCCCCCTTTCACAGCTCCTCTTCCCCTCCTCCATGACTCAAAACCCTAACCCTTCCCCCCTTCCTCCAGCCGCCACCCAACCACTCCAAACCCTAACCTAGTTTCTAAAAAAAATCGTTAGAATTCTCAGAGGGTAAACATATGTTTACTGGAACCTCTGACTCTCAATGATCAATTCGAAAATTTAACAAAGAGCAAACATATGGTTTATTTTGCATGAATCTTTATTTCTTTCGTTGATTTTCACACCAGGATCTTACAGAGGTTAACATGGGTTCTCTCTCTGTCCTGGCTTGTGATCCACACTCTTTGCTTCCAATACGCGCATGCCGATTCTGGCTCCGTTTTTAGCGCATTGGCAGAGTTGCTGTGATTATCCAGTTGGAAAGATCAAAGTCGATAGTCGATTCAGGAATCCTGAAAGATGACAGATTCTACGACGAATAGCAGTGCCACTAATACTAGTGTCAGCAACACACTACGGGGACCGACAGACACTAGCACGACGATTTTCTCTATTCAACTTGTCGATCGACGGTTGGAAGGACCAGAGGACTACTCGACATGAAGAAAGAAGGTCGAGAAGATGCTTCGCGAAATGCGGTTGTCCAAACATCTGACTGACAATCTTCCAGTAGAAGATGATCCCATATTTGAGCAATGGGAGACATGATAGTCGATTGTTTACACATTTGATGAATTCAATGGAACCATCGGTGGAAGACTTGGTTCGGAATACGGACTCCGTGAAGGAGTTATGGGAGGTACTGGCAGCGGCTTTTGATGGAAAACGCGATTTGTCTTGCATCTATGACTTGGTCGTTGGTGTATACCGAGCAAATCAGGGAGACAAATCTCATAAGAACCATTTTCGGGCCTTTATGGCTATGTCTGATGAGATCGACCGCGTATTATCACTTACGTCGGATATTAATGAAGCAAGGGCTCAACGTGAGCAGCTTCATGTCATGGCTTATCTTGCCTCTCTCCGCTCTGATGCGGACTCCGCTCGCTCTCAGATTATTGCTGGATCTGAAGTTCCGTACCTATTGGAAGCGCACTATCGTGTCCTTAGGGCAGCAAAAGTAGTTGAGACCACTTTGGGTGATACTCCTGTTGATCGCTCTGCTTTTGGTACAACAAGTACATGATTTCGTGGTGGTCTTGGTGGCCGACGTAGTGGCCGAAATATCGGTTGAGATGGGGGACGTGGCAATGGCGGCCGTGATGGAGGAAGACTGCGCACTTGCTTTAACTGTGGTCAGCTTGGCAATTTCTATTGGCAATGCACTAAATCACCTGCTGCTAATATTACGATTGATGCTCCTGATGATGGTGTCCGATCTATTCAGATGACTTCAGACTCATATACACAGTTCCTTGATTTCCAGGCTCAACGTCGTGGTGAAGCTTCTACGTTTGGATCTACCGTCGGATACTCAGCAGCGTGCATAGTAAAACCTAAACAGTGGATAATTGACTCTGGTGCGTCCTCTCACATGACTGGTGACACAGATGATTATATACCTGTACGTCGTGTTTATGGCATTACTGTTGCCAATGGAGGTTTCCTGACAGTCCGAGGATGTGGAAGTGCCAGTCTTTCTTCCGGATTGTCACTCAATTTTGTATTACTTACACCTGAGAACCCGTTTAGTTTAAATTCTACTAGTCAAATTACTCGTGAACTACATTGCTCGGTAACATTTTTTCTTTTCTGATGGTTGTATTTTTCAGGACCTGAAAACTGGAAAGACTATCGGTAAGGGGCATGTGGTTGGAGGCTTGTACCTGTTTGACACACCATCTTCTGTTGTCTATGTCGGCATGAAACTCGATTCTTTCGAGTTACATTGTCAGTTAGGCCATCCATCAATCCAAGCTCTCCAAAAAATGTACCCTTCTTTAGATATTCCCGCTTCTTTTCATTGTGAGCCGTGTAGTTTAGCTAAGCATCACCGGGTTCCTTATCCGGTGAGTCAAAATAAAATTACTTCTGCTCCTTTCGAGTTGGTGCATTCTGATGTATGGAGATCTTGTCCGATTGAATCAATAATGTGTTTTAAGTACTTTGTTACTTTTGTTGATGATTACTTACGTGTCACTTTTGTTTCTCTGATGAAAAATCGTTTTGAATTGTTTAACATTTGGTGCAACTTTCATACCGAAATAAAAACACAATTTGGTATTCCAATTAAGATTTTTCGGAGTGACAATGGCCGTGAGTATTTATCTCGTGATCTCGATAGTCATTTGACCCGCAATGGTATCATCCACCAAACTTCTTATGCGTTCACACCACAACAAAATGGTGTGGCCGAGCGCAAGAATCGTCATCTCTTGGAAACAACACGTGCTCTTATATTTCAAGTACGTACTCCCAAGAGATTTTGGTCGGATGTGGTTCTTACTGCTTGTTATGTTATTAACCGCATGCCATCGTCAGTTTTCAATGGTAGCACTCCCTTCTCTCGTCTTTTTTCTGGACGAGAGTCATTTCCTCTGCCTCTCAGAATTTTTGGCTGCTTATGCTATGTTCGGGATACCCGACTAACTCTTTTTAAATTAGATCCTAAGGCAATACAATGTATTTTTCTTGGGCATCCTAAAGGTCAGAAAAGGTATCGGTATTATTCTCCTGTCTTGATGAGATATTTTTTCACTCGGGATGTTACCTTTGTAGAAACCGAATTTCCTCCACTCCCACAATCAACGGCTCCGGCTCCCCTAGTCTATCCAGAAGAGAATTTTTTGTTATTTTCTGATCAAACACAACAGCCCTTCGTACGGGTGCCCTCCTTTACCGAGCTAGTTTTCCAGGCCGATGGTTCGTATACACCGATTCAGTCAGTGCCGACATCGTTCACAGAATCATCCTCCTCCGGTTCCACCAGCAGCTGTGGCTCCAATGAGTTGCCTCCACCTGTTCCACCAGTAGCTCCACCAGTTCCGCCCACCAGTTCCGCCAGCAGCTCTGACGGTTCTGCCTCCAGAACGTCCTCGTCGTGCCTGTCGTGATCATCCCTTGTATGTTGACAGCTACAAAGGACTTACCAGTCACACTCAGTATCTTGTGGCTACTATTGATGGGATTCAGATTTCCAAGACCGCTGAGGAGGGTCTCCGACATCCTGGTTGGCGTGTTGCTATGAACGAGGAGATGAAAGCTCTCAGGAAAAACCACACTTGGGACTTGGTCGATTTATCCACTGGTAAACATGCAGTAGGTTGCAAATGGGTATTCACAATCAAGGTAAAACAAGATGACTCTCTTGATCGCTTGAAGGCTCGTCTGGTGGCCAAAGGATACTCTCAAACCTATGGTGAGGATTACTTAGAGACCTTCTCTCCTGTTGCTAAAATGACGTCTGTTCGTGTCCTTATGGCCTTGGCCGTTTGCTATGACTGGCCGTTGCTTCAACTGGATATCAATAATGCTTTCCTCCACGGGAATTTTGATGAAGAGGTATATGTGATGCAACCTCCCAGGTTCGTTGCAAGGGAGGGTAAAGTGTGTCATCTGAGGAAGACCCTTTATGGTCTGAAACAATCATCCCGTGCGTGGTTTGGTCGATTTACACGTGGTTATTCAGTTTGGATTATGTCAATCAAAGAAGGATCATTTCGTATTCTACCGCCAGATATTAGCTGGAAGAATATTACTTGGTGTCTATGTTGATGACATTGTATAACAGGAGACAACAGTCAGGGTATTGAAAGCCTCAAGAAGTTTCTGGGAGAACAATTTTAAACCAAGGATATGGGATCATTGAACTATTTCTTGGGTATTGAGGTCACACGAAGTAAGCGGGACATTGTAATGTCCCAGAGAAAGTATGTGCTGGACATACTAAATGATGCAGGCATTGTCACGCCCCAGAACCAAAATACTGGAGAGCGGGGGCGGACATAGCCAGCTACGTATAATGAAATGGAATCCATATCATTATACGGTCACGGCTGTCTAGAAATATGAGGGTTTATCTACAAGCCATCAGTCTCTTAAGGTCATAAATTATTCTATTGTCTCAATCTCAACCAACTAATAATAATTGCAAGATATCAGATCACCAAATATACAATTGTAAGGCGTCCCAAACATTACATATCCAGATGATCACGAAGCTAGTCGTACAAAATGTAAGGACTAGCAAGAGTTAAGTCATACATGATCAACCTCGAGTTGCCAATCATGTTTACAGCCCGTAGGCAGACAGAAAGTAAAGTGCATCGAGCTAACACGTGCTCGTCGGCTAAATGCCTCAAAAGAATAATATACAATTACAGTGGGAGAACAAAAGAAACCCACTCGTTGCCAGGATTCCCTCTAGTGGTCACCATCTGGCTGGAAAGCAGGTAGATCCTTTGCTGCTGCTCCGGTATCTGGCCATACAAAACCAGCTGGGTCAGACCCCAGAAAGAGCAAGTGCCACAAAGGAGGCCACGAAATAAGAACAAAAGCCAGCAATCAGCACAATAATAATAAGGTAATAAAGACAGGAATTAAGGAAAAACATAACAGGTGATATACGATGAGATAACCATGGAACTATTCAGGTAACCAGGTTACAACCCGTAAACCAAATAAGGACCGGAGTTGTAACCCTTCGTCTGAACGGAACTTGGATTCTCCCACCATTTATCAGCACTATATAAGAAAATCATGACAGGTAGTAATCTTGTACTGGATCAAGACATGGCTAAACTGGTTATACCTCATTCAATCAATCACGGCCAAGCAGATACTACGGCTTACTACTTTAACTAACTAGGGTTATCACAGGCCTAGTTACTAGCAAGATGCAATGAGAATTCCAAGTCCGGTTACCTGTTTGTTACTACCTGAGTGATCCCAGCAAAAAAAGAAAAGATAGCAGGATATAGCAGACACACTGTAGTAAGATACATGTGTCCTAAGGTACCACACTCGACGGCGGGCTGGAAGTGCGCTCATCTCGACGGATAGCAACAAATCCCAAGTATATATATATAAGGCCGGGAACAAAGGGGCAACAGGTAACTGGGGATTTCTCCATGAACTATTTGATCCATCTAATTATTAACCTAGCCAAATTTAGTATGGATCCCTGACCGTGGAAAACCAGGGATTCATGTCCTAGACATGATACGAGACAAGACTGGTGGATTTAACAAGCAAGTAAGAAAGAACTACCTACGGTGTCAAGGCAGGTCAAATTAAGTTATCAAGATAAATCATGTCAGGGTACTTGTCAGGAGTGCGCCATGATGGGCCACTATCATGTCAGGTTGGTCATGTCAGGAGTGCACTACTACGGGTCACTGTCGTGTTATGCTAGTTCCTTGTCATACCATGCCGTGTACAATAGTCATTCCAAACATATTAAGTAAAATCAAGTTCATGACAAAAGGCGTAAGGATATAAAATGGGCGTAAAATATCTAATGAAATATCAATATACAGGGATATAGAAGAGCCAAGCTTAAAGAAATAAGACCAAAACTCCAAGAGCCAATGGTTAAGCAAGGGGTCAGGGGAGCAGCGTAGGTGAAAAGTCACGCACGCCAGAGAGCAGCGTAGGTGAAAAGTTACGCACGCCAGAGAGCAGCGTAGGTGAAAAGTCACGCACGCTACAGGGAGCAGCGTAGGTGAAAAGTCACGCACGCCAGAGAGCAGCGTAGGTGAAAAGTCACGCAAGCTACAGAGAGCAGCGTAGGTGAAAAGTCACGCACGCTACAAAGAGCAGCGTAGGTGAAAAGTCACGCGCGCTACAGAGAGCAGCGTAGGTGAAAAGTCACGCACGCTACAGAGAGCAGCGTAGGTGAAAAGTCACGCACGCTGAGAGAGCAGCGTAGGGGAAAAGTCACGCACGCTACAGAGAGCAGCGTGGGTGAAAAGTCACGCACGCTGAGAGAGCAGCGTGGGTGAAAAGTCACGCACACTCAAGGAGTCACGCTTCCAACAGGAAGCGTACTCAAGCCTGCGTACGCAGCGCTAAAGAGCGCGCGTAGCTCAGGGTGCGTAAGCTAAATAGCTCTGCACACTGCTCACTGTCTTCTCCAAACAGCAAGAACACCATGGCTGAACCCAAGCTTCAAAATTCATAACTTGGCCCTCCGAACTCCAAATCCGAATTTCCAAAGCTCCAACTGGAGTGAAACTGAATGCTCTTCCACATGGAAACATCAAAACCCAAGAAAATCCAACCAAAGTAGCTCAAACCATGCAAAATCCGAAAATAGAAAAAACCTAGATCTAGAAAAATGGAGACTTCAAATCACAAAATACCAAGACCTAATGTTGGTCACCATGTCCTAATCTTGCAAATGGACAAATAAAAGAGGGTTCTCATGTAGTGGCAAGGTGCACTTGCCTAGGGGTGGTGTTGTAGAGAGGAAGAAGAAGAAATAAATGGTGGTTTATGAGGAGAGAGAAAAGGAAAAATTATAATATTTGTTGGATAACGTAATGACGCCAAAAGTCCGTGCGCGGAGGCGAAGGATGCTGATTATGAAACTAAATATCCAGACAAATATTTGTGTGATAATTGGTGTCAAGGGTCCATTGCAACGATTTTTAACTATGAATAAAACTAAATATCCAGACAAATGTAATTTATTTATTTATTTACATAAATTTAGACGAAAAATATCCAGATAAATATAAATAATTTTTTATTTACAAAAATTTTAAAAAAGGTCTGAACAAATATTATATAATAATGGGCCTTGTGACTTTTGTCTCGTCCAGCCATGCATTGCTTCTAATATCTTGTGCCTCTCTTTATACTCCTTAATTCGTCAAAATTTGAACCTGTAGTAATAAAACAATACAAGATTCAATTAGTACGAATTAATGACATAGTAAAATTGAAACTAAAACATGGAAATGAAAAAAACCTTGTAATCTTGTATATCGCAGGTAAACCAATCAGAAAGGATGACTATTATTTTATTTAATTATAATAAAAAATTAAAAAATAATTAAATAATGCATAAATATGTTTAAAAAATTCTAATTTTTTTAATAATTATTTAATATTGCCGATACTCCCGATACCAAAAAATCCGATACTCCGATCTGATACTGCCGATACCGTCGATACTTTCGATACTGATACTCATACAAAATGTCCTATACCGATACCGATACCGATATTTTGAACCTTGGTTGAAATTTTATCACTTTCTTCGTATACTCATCACGAAAAAAGTGGATATCAATTTCAATATGCTTCGTCCGTTATGAAATACGGGGTTGGTGGCAATATGAATAGCAGATTGGTTATCACACCATAGATTTGCCGCTTGAGATCCTGCGTCTTCTCCCAGTTCTTGTAAAAGATGCTTCATATATAATACCTCTGATGTGCCATGAGCAATGGCTCGATATTCTGCTTCTGAGCTTGAGCATGCTATCACACTTTGTTTCTTGCTCTTCCATGACACTAGATTTTCGTCAATAAATACTGAGTAGCCAGATGTAGATCGTCTATCTGTCAGGCTTGCTCCCCAGTCAGCATCAGTAAAACACTCAATACGAGTGTGTTCATGATTCTCCATCCGAATTTCTTTTCTTGGATTCTTGACTAGATAACACAGGATTCTGAGAACTGCCTGCCAGTGTGAAACTCTTGGAGAAGCCATAAATCTACTTGCAACACTCACTGCAAAAGAAATGTCCGGACGAGTCATGATCGTCAAGTAGTTGAGTTTTCCAACTACTCGACGATACTGATCTGGATTGGTCATCAAGACTCCTTCGTCTGGAAGCAACTTTTCCCTGGAGCCATAGGTGAGGTTGTTCCTTGGCTTGCATCATGCCTGCTATGTCTAGCACATACTTTCTCTGGGACATTACAATGTCCCGCTTACTCCGTGTGACCTCAATGTCCAAGAAATAGTTCAAGAATCCCATATCCTTGGTTTGAAATTGTTCTTCCAGAAACTTTTTGAGACCTGCAATACCCCGACTGTCGTCTCCCGTGATTACAATATCATCAACATAAACACCAAGAAGTATTCTTTCATCTGATGTCTGTCGGTAGAATACGGAACGATCCTTCTTTGATTGACACAAACCAAACTGAGTAACCACATGTGTAAACCGACCAAACCACGCACGGGGTGATTATTTAGACCATAGAGGACTTTTCTCAGATGACACACTTTACCCTCCCTTGCAACGAACCCGAAAGATTGCATCACGTATACCTCTTCATTAAGATCCCCGTGGAGGAAAGCATTCTTGATATCCAGTTGAAGCAACAACTAGTCGTAGCGAACAGCCAAGGCCATGAGAACACGAACAGACGTCATTTTAGCAACATGAGAGAAGGTCTCGAAGTAATCCTTACCATATGTTTGAGAATATCCTTTGGCCACCAGACGAGCCTTTAGGCGAACAAGAGAGCCATCTGGTTTCACCTTGATCGTGAATATCTATTTGCAACCTAGTGCCTGTCTACCAGCAGGTAAATCGACTAAGTTCCAAGTATTGTTTTTCCTGAGAGCTTTCATCTCCTCGTTCATAGCGGCACGCCAATCGGAATGTTTTAGACCCTCCTCGGCTATTTTGGGAATCTGAATCCCATCAATAGTAGCACCCTGGTAAGTCCTTTGTAGTTTTCTATATATAAGGGATGATCACGACATGTACGGCGAGGACGATATGGAGGTGGAATAGCCGGAGCTGCTGGTGGAACCGGTGGAGCTGCTGGTGGAACAGGTGGAGGCGACTCAATGGAGCCAGAGGAGGATGATTCTGTGGACATCAATGTCGATGTTTGTGTGAGTGACGTTGGCACTGACTGAATCGGTGTATGCGGATCATCGAACCGGGAACTAGCTCAGTAAGGGAGGGCACCCGAACGGGGGCTGTAGTGTTTGATTAGGAAATATCAAGAAATCCTCTTCTGGATAAACTTGGGGAACCGGGTTCGTTAATTGTAGAAGTGTAAGAAATTCGGTTTCAACAAAGGTGACATCGCGAGTGAAAAAGTATCTCTTTAAGACATGAGAAAAACACCGATACCCTTTCTGATCTTTAGGATACCCAAGAAAAATATATTGTATTGCCTTAGGATCTAATTTAGAAAGAGTCGGTCGAGTATTCCTAACATAGCATAAGAAGCCAAAAATTCTGATGGGCAGAGGAAATGGCTCTCATCCTGGATATAGCTTAGAAAAGGGAGTATTACCAATGAAAACTGACGATGGCAGGCGATTAATAAGATAACAAGCGGTAAGAAGCGCATCCGACCAAAATCTCTTAGGAGTACGTGCTTGAAACATAAGAGCACGTGTTGTTTCCAAGATATGGCGATTCTTCGCTCGGCCACACTATTCTGTTGTGGTGTGTATGGACAAAAAGTTTGGTGGATGATGCCATTGCAGGCCAGATGACTATCGGATTCACGAGATAAATTCTCACGATCATTGTTACTCCGAAGAATTTTAATAGGAACACCAAATTGTGTTTTGATTTTGGCATAAAAATTGTACTAAATATTAAATAACTCGGAGCGATTTTTTATTAGGTAAACAAAAGTAACACGTGAGTAATTATCAACAAATGTAACAAAGTACTTAAAATCCATTATTGATTCAACCGGACAAGGTCCCCATATATCAGAATACACCAACTTGAAAGGAGCAGATGCAACTTTATTATGACTCACCGGATATAGAATCCGGTGATGTTTAGCTAAACTACACGACTCACAATGAAAGGAAGCAGGAATATCTAAAGAAGGGTACATTTTCTGGAGAGCTTGGATAGATGGATGTCCTAACTGACAATGTAACTTAAAATGATCGAGTTTCACGTCGGCACAGATAACAGAAGAAGGTACGTCAAACAGATACAAGTCTTCAACCACATCTCCCTTACCGATAGTCTTTCCAGTTTTCAGGTCCTGAAAAACACAACCATCAGAAAAAATATTATCGAGAAGTGCACTTCACGAGTAATTTGACTAATGAAAATTAAACTGAACGGGTTCCCAGGTGTAAGCAATACAGAATTGAGTGACAGTCCAGAAGAAAGACTGGCACTTCCACGTCCTCGGACTGTTAGGGAACCTTCTTTGGCAACAGTAATGCCAGAAACACGATGGACATGGACATAATTATGTATCATACCTGCATCACCAGTCATGTGAGCAGACGCTCCAGAGTTAATTACCTACTGCTTTGGCTTGACTATACATGATGTTGAGTATCCGGCTGTGGATCCAGACGTGGAAGCGTTACCACGACGTTGAGCCTGAAAATCAAGGAACTCTGTATATAAATCTGAAGTCAGCTGAACAGATCGGACACCATCATCAGGAGCATCAGTTGTGATATTAGCAGCAGGTGATTTAATGCATTGCCAGTAGAAATAGCCAAACTGACCACAATTAAAGCATGTACGTGGTCGTCCTCCATTGCGACCACTATTACCACGGCCCCTATTATGACCAGTATTGCGGCCACCACGCCATCCACCACGACCACCACGAATGCCTATAGGACTAGCACCAGGAGCAGAGTAATAAGCAGGTGAATCACCCTGAGTGGTCTCTACGACTTTTGCTGCTCGAAAGACACGATAATGTGCTTCCATTAAAGATGAAACTTCAGATCTAGCAATGATCTGAAATCGAGCAGAGTCCGCATTAGGACGTAAAGAGACAAGATACGCCATAACATGAAGTTGTTCACGTTGAGCCCTAGCTTCATTGATATCTGTTGTAAGGGGCAATATTCGATCAACCTCATCAGACATAGCCTTAAATGTCTTGAAGTGATCTTTATGATATTTGTCTCCCTAATTTGCTCTGTATATGTCAACGACGGAGTCATAAATGCGAGACAAATCGCGTTTGCCATCAAACGTCGTTACTAGGACCGTCCATAATTTTTTAACAGAGTCCGTATTCTGAACCATGTCTTCCACCGATGGTTCCATGGAGTTCATCAACTGTGTAAACAGCCGACTATCATCTATTTTCCTTTGCTCAAAGCTGGAGTCAGTCTTTGCGCACCGGGGGGGGGGGATGGTTGTCAGTCAAATGTTTGGACAACCGCATTCATAGAAGCGTCTTCTCGACCTTCTTTTGCCATGTTGAGTATCTCTCTGGTCTGTCCAATTTTCGATCAACAAGTCGAATTGAGAAAATTGTTGTACTAGTGCCCATTGGTCCCGCCATTGTGTTCCCAATGCTAGTACCAGTATCACTGGCATGCGTCCCAGTGCTATCCATCCCTCAGATATCGGTTCCAAGTGTCGGAAAAAAAATTCGGTCACAACAATATCCACAGTAGAGATGTGGATCAAACAAGTCAGGATAGAGAGGACACTCTCGAGACATATCTTGATATGAAGATCAAGTAAGGAAACAAAGAATCATGCAAGACAACCATCGTGTCTGCTCTTTGTTAGGCTTTCCGAAGCCAATTGTGGAGAGTCAGAGTTTCCAACATGGTTGCTCTGAATTGTCCAAGTTAATGGCCAACTTTGAGAATCAGAGGTTCTTATAAACAACCACGTTATTTACTCTTGGAGATTTCCAAGTGTATTTAGGACAGAGTTCCCAACGTGGTTACTCTGTGAATCCTAAAATATCAACAGTGGAAAGATCAATATGAGAGAGTTTCCAACTTGGTTACTCTATGAATCCCAAAAGATCAATATTGGAAAGTCAGAGTTTCCTACGTGGTTTCTTTGAAATTTTCAATGCAATAGCCAACTTTTTTTTTGTAACTTAGGGTTTGGAGGGAAGTGGGCGGCGGCTAGGGTTAGGGTTTACACCCATGTGGAAAGGAGGGGGGGCATCGGGGGGGGGGTGGTGGAGGAAGGGGAGTCACGGGGGGGGGGGGGGGGGGGAGGGGAGTCGCCGGAGGAAGGGGGGTCGCCGGAGGAAAGGGGGGGGGGGGGGGTCTACGGCGGCATCAGTAGTAGCCGGGGGGGGGGGGGGTCAACCGTGGGGGGGGTGGGGTGGGTCGGAATGGGGGCAGCAGCAGGGGTGGGGTGGATTAGGGTTAGGAATTTTTTTTTCTTTTGGGTGTGTGGAGAGGGGTGGATGGATTATGGTTCTGATACCATGTAGAGTTGAATAAATGGATAGATTTATTAATCATGAGAGACTACATATATATAGGAGAGGCTAGTCCCTCTCCTATTGTTCTAAGCAATGTGGGACTAAAGCCCACTAACTAATGGTTCTAATATAACACTTAACAATCTGAATGGAGGAGAAAATAGATTTTTGGAAAGGAAAAAAAGAGAAGAAAAGGACTTTGATCTTTTCCTCATAATATTGGGGTTTTTAAGTCTCTTGGACAGCGACTATTCCCTTGGCACATGAAGCCAAACCTTCCATCATTGTTCAATTTAACATATTGTAAATTTAAATTAATTAACTTACAACATGCCAACTAACGATCCTACCATTATCCAAGCAACAAACCAGGTAAATAGTTAGAAATTTAATACCAGTTATAGTTAATTCCATCTTAATTAATCTTCCAAGTAAAATAGGAAATTTATGTTATAATAGATATCATAGTTTTCATTTATTTGGAAACTCGTGGTATGACATTAGCTTCTGTGATCCTAGTGCCTCTAGATGTTGCTGGCTTCAATAAAAATATGTGCAAGGTCCCATGTCATTTGATTTTGTGAACATTTTGTTCTCTATTCTTAGAGTGAAATAGCCATCCTGGCATCTACTTGGTACAATATGTCCTTGTCAAAAATGATATCCGGAGATACCTATTTTTTTTAATATATTTTTAACTAATTTCATTTTAGTTCATCTAGGAATTCTTTCCTGTATATGTGAACTGCAAGGGGAAGTGTACCATAAAGTGTCTGTCTTTGCACTGCAGTATTACCTTATCTAATTATTCTCTCTATGCAAGTACACACTGCATACCCCAATTATTAACACAAGTCAAAAACATCAAAAGGTCTACTGAGAATTGTATTTATTTTGTAAATATTCCCTTCTAAGTGATAACTGCATATTAATTCAATGTCACCATATTTGTTAAGTTTTGATTTTTCTACTTCTCTTCTCCATGGTCAAATTTGTGTACAAATAATTTTAATACAATAACATTTTAGGTCCGGCGTCTTGGAACACTGTATTTTTAACCTTGTTCTTTGGTAATTGAGTTGTTTGAAGCTTGATAAAATATACTGCTTTACCATTGGTGAATGAACTCACAACGCGTAGGTGTTAATTACAAGTGACATTTTATTTAGGGTATCCATGCTGTGCCCACCCCCCCCCCCCCCCCTCTTCCCCCTTGCAATATTTGTATACTCTCTCATCTTGGCGAGATTTGGGCCCCTGAGTTCCAATAAGGCACGAGGAAACAATCACTAGACTTGGCCCTAGTGGTTGATAAGTAGGTGCTGCGTAACCCGTTGATCTACGAGCTTATCAAGATGTAATCATTGATAAGAACTGTACTCAACTAAGGACCGCAGGCTGACTAGAATTTTCCATTTCTCGTAATTGAAGGCCAAACTAATTGACTTACATCAGTTTTTATCTTTTAGTTCTTCATCCTTGTAATGAGTTTTGTAAATCATGCTAGGTTTCATTGTCATCTGCAACAATTGAACTATGCCATCTGGTATGTGCCCAAGCCACTATTATCAGGATCAAAGTGCTGTTGCATGTGTTAAATTGTTGCAGAAAAGCAGTAGAAGGATATATAGAAGCAACAATCAGCACCATCAACATCTAGTCAAGGTGAAATTATGGTCCAATAGCAGACTCCTAAGGATCGGCTTGTGGACAGGATATCATATAAACTGTTGCCGATTAGAGTGCAGACGATCACATCTCATATCTGGCAGGATAGATGTTGCTGCATCTAGAAATCCTCATACCTGTACATCGGATTCTGAGGTAGAGTTACGGCACTGTGGTTCCAGACTTGTCCTTGACAATCCTTTAAGTTGGGTAATATTGGGTTGGTTGCAGGATGAGGAAGTTGAATCTACTGCAGGAGTTATGTGGAGTGTCATCAAGCAATGGAGACAAGCACAAGTTATGACCATAATTGGATTACTAACATGTTCATTTTTAACCATTCCGTCAGCTGATGCAGTTGATGCACTCAAAACATGTGCTTGTCTCTTGAAGGAATGCAGGTACACAGGACAGAAGGCTCTTATTTTGTGTCAGATCAAATATTATTTGAAAGTTTCTTGCTTTTCTCTAGCTCTTGCAGATATAGTAGTCAGAGCAACTTTACATTATACTTGTTATTTTCTGGGAATTGAGAACTGATTGCTTCAAGAATTTTGATCATTCAGTCTCTGTTGAAATACTTGTTAGGAAGGGACTTAGCCTGAGCTGTGTGTATAATATAATACATAATTGACATTTACCAAAAGACTAGACTTTCGTCATAAAACGATTTTAAAGGTAGTATCTATTAAGTTTCTGTGTTGAGTGCTGCTCTTTTAAGTATGTTATCTTTACCATTGAACTGTTTTATCTAAGCCTAAGAGTATAATTGCGTACACTTTGAATGACCATCATACCCATTTAGTCTCAGACAATAATATGCTCCACATTGTGGGAGTGACTGCATTGACCTAAATGAAATTACTGATCTTGTTGTTAATATAAAGCTGAATGGAGGTGATTTTAGCATTTTAACATTTGATTGATCAGTTTGTTGGAGACAATTTTTCTTTGTGCCTTCTGGGGATTAGAGCAGTAACTTCAGATCGTATCTATTAGATAATATAAGTATATAACCTCAACCCTCACTAGCACTCTGGCCAAAATTTTAACAATATTGTTCTTTTGAGTTCCACTTATAAGAAAACGAATAGTCATTGTACTAAAATCTTAGTGTTAAACTAAAAACAAATGCCTTAAAATATAAAGATAGCAGAGATGTGTGCTAGGTTAGAAAGGGAGTACTTGGAAAATCGATTGTGACTTGAGCTAGAATCTGCAGTTGTTTGCAGATAAATTCATTTCTTGATATATGAAAGGCAATCCTATATATAGTTTAATACCAGTGCAACCATTTAGGCAGTGAGAGGTGGTTGTCAGGTCGACAGGACAGCTGATCATAAGGGTCATGCTCTGAACCTTTGTTGAGCCTTTTGTTTTCCAGAGCTGACCTTATTTTAATGTGATAAGGCTTGTGCTCTTGTGGTTGTTCAATCATTTTCAATGAGTTCTGTAACTTGGCCTGCCAACAGTTAGCGAATCAGATGTCTTGCTGTCACATTGTTTTGCAAACCACTTACAAGACCTCATTCATTGTTCTAGATGAAAATTGAAAATTGAAATATTATCGGAAAGGTTCAGGGAAGACTATCATGTTATATTGTTTTGCATGAGAGAAAGCTTGTACAGTTTCCTCATATTCTTTCTTCTCTAGCATTTCAGTTGCGTTGCTGGGTAGGTTTATTTTTATGAAAAGTACCGATTACATTCTTGTATTTAGAGCTAATGAAGGCTCCCTTTCCTTTTCAGGGTGGAACTTGCCAAGTGCATTGGAAACCCGTCTTGTGCAGCTAATATTGCATGTCTGCAAACATGCAATAATCGGCCTGATGAGACTGAATGCCAGGTTCTTCTTGTTATTTATCATAACTATAAAATTAAGCTTTTCTTCATAGATATCTACCATAATACTGATCTAAATAATGTTTCTTTGTAGATCAAATGTGGGGACTTGTTTGAGAACAGTGTTGTGGATGAATTCAATGAGTGTGCAGTCTCACGAAAGAAGTGTGTCCCTAGAAAGTCTGACATTGGCGAGTTTCCTGTACCAGACCCTTCAAACCTCATCAAAAGCTTCAATATCTCAGATTTCAGTGGCAAGTGGTACATAACCAGTGGTCTGAATCCCACATTCGATGCATTTGACTGCCAATTGCATGAATTTCATGTGGAATCGAACAAGCTCGTGGGGAATCTAACATGGCGGATACGGACTCCAGATACTGGTTTCTTCACTCGGTCTGCTGTACAAAAGTTTGTACAAGATCCTTTACAGCCTGGGATTCTTTACAATCATGACAATGAATACCTCCATTACCAAGATGACTGGTAATTTCTTTGCCATCCAGCAGCTTCTCTTGCTCTTCTCCTAGACGTATTACTCCATTATGTTTCCATCTGTTTGTGCTTGTCATATTTACTTCTAAAGTTTGTTACAAATTATTTTAGGGTAAGAATCTAGAACAAACACGTCAGTTAGTCGCTAATTGGGTAACTAGTAATTTGCGGGATCATACATACTGCCAATGCCAACTTCTGTTTATCCGTTGCCAAATGGCACTTTGCACGTAAATCAATCCCTTTAATTTTAAACAGTTTTTTTTTCCATGTATACCCTCTACAGAAGTCATATGTATACCCCTGTAATTGGTCTAGTTGCATATATACCTTGTCATAAGCATCCGTCATATCTGCAAATTTACCTTGGTTAAATATGGTTTAAGGTTCACACATAAGATTACCGTTAGAGTTGTTAGAGTTAGTTGGTATATGTACTTACTTTAGTTTCACATTGGAAGGTTCTCCTATATATATGTATCGGGAAGATTCTCCAAACATATCCTCTTCAAAATGATTTCTCCAAACCCAATAGTCATCTAAAGACAAAAGCATAACCCGTAACCAATAGTTACCTACTCTTGATAAACTTTGCTGTAAAAAAATCCCCAAACCTAAAAATATCACAACTCCAAAACCCAAAACAAACCCACAACCAAACCCAAAACAACCCCTATAACCCAAAACTCTCAAAAAAGAAATCCCAAAGTCCTAGGCTCCTTATAAGTTAGAACATGAGTTGTCTATTGATGCCCTTTCTTATTGCTCTTCGTGGATCCTGTGTCTACGGCTTGATTGCTGCTTGGTTGACTACTGTTGTCTTCTGTTTTGTGCCTCTCCTTCATGAGGTGATTTGATTTGGTCTACTACAATTTGTAGTTTTTGATGTATGTGATCTAAAGTTTGTTACTTGGATGTTCTTGTAAGAGAAAAAACTAATTTCGCTTCCAAGTCGTTAACATGTTTGTCATGTCCAACTTGAGGGAGACTGTTGGCCAGATATTTTGATACCAATCTCTACTCTATTATTTCTGATTGCGTTTCACTTACTCGTGTCTTCACCTCTATCGTCTACTGTCGACGTTCTTCGTTCTCTCTCGACACCGCTTCTTAGGCTCTCTCTCTCAGTCGCTGCTCTTCGCGGTCTATATCTCTTGGCACTGCTGCTCTTCGTGGTCTATATTTCTTGGCACCACTGCTCTTAACGATCTCTATCTCTCAGCACCGGTGCTCTTCGCAGTCTCTCGGCACGGTTTCTCTTCGCAGTCGGTCTCTCTTAGCGTTGCTGCTCTTTACAGTCTCTCTCCCTCAACTATTTCTGGTTGTGCATCCTTGCACCGACCTCTCTTGACTATTTCTGGTCGTGCATTCTTGTGCATCAATGTACTTTGTTTAATATTTCACTCTCTTGGGTCTTGTGTCACCATTGCTGATGCTGCTCATCCTATTGTGGTACCTTGTTTCTACTAGTGATGACTGTGTTCATCTATCGATGTTATTATTATTGTTGTTTTTTCCTTTTCCTTTTTGTACTTTATGTAACAAGTTTAACATGTTTCACATGCTCTAGCATTAAGAGTGTTGAAGTTAGCAGGTCTATGTAGTTACTTTAGTCCCAAACTGGCTAAAATTATATGAGGTTCTCCTCATTTGTACAAGTACTCAACCCACTAAACGAAAGATATCCCAATGTTTCCAATGTAGTTTTCTACAATTAGAACCCTTAATCAATAGAGATAATGTTTCCTTACTTAATGAACCTGTCTCACATGCTCTAGCTTGTGGGGGAATGTTACAGTGAGTCTATGAAACACATTGCATAGACTTGTATGAGGAAGGTTCTCTATATTATGTACTTTGGTCACACTTCTGGTATTTTTTTATTATGATTATGTAACCAAAGTTGATTATCAACTATGTTGTACTGGGTGCTAGGCGAGACGAGGCGACAAGCCAACCGCCGCGCCTAGGTGTCCGCACAGGATCCGTTGTTTTGAATCAAAAAATTCTGCAATTATGCATACAACAAAGATGTAGTATAACTAATAAATAATAAGCATTAAGCAATAAGCATAAAATTAATACAAGAAGCAACAAATATGAAAAAACCAATATTCAACATCAAAGTAAGAATAGTAAGCATAATTGGGCGACCCTAGACGGACCTTTTTTTTTTCCTCCTGGGCGACCTTAGGCGGGCACCTAGGCGTGCCTAGGCAAGCAAAACGTCACCCAGGAAATTTTTTCTCGGGTCGAGGCGAGACCTCTCCAACCTGCACGCCTAGGCCACTTAGGCACGCCTAGGCGTCGCCTGTGACAACATAGATTATCAAATATGCAAATGCGTCGTTTTTTCTTTTCTCACATTGTTTGCCCTTTTGTGGGCTCTTCTTAAGAGAACTCGTGCCATAATTCTAAATTAGCTTAAACTCTTGATATATATATATATATATATATATATATATATATATATATATATATATATATATATATATATATTTGGAAAAGGGTAAATTTTATTCCAAAGTAAAACAGTAATCGTACAACATACAATCAAAGTGGGGACTCCCACTTCAAGACCTCATAACATTTACATCAAATTCGATGTTATGAAGCAAGCCCATAAGAGGTGTAACCAGTCCCTCGAATATCCGACGGTTTTATTCCCGCCAGACATGCCAAACCGAAGCAGCCAGACGAATCCTGACAGTCCGGAACCAGTCCTTCCCTCGCCCTCTACTATCTCGGATCACCGTAATGATGTTCCTAGAGCTCTTCCCGGAGTCACAACCTCCTAAAATTCTGCTTTGCTCCTTCCATATCTGCCAAGCCAGGTCACACTCAAAGAAGATGTGGCTGACAGATTCTAGCTCTACCCCACACAACACACACTTGGGATCCGGGACCGGCACTCCAAAAGAACTCAACCAATCTCGAGTAAGAAGGCGACCCAATAGGAGCTTGTAAAGACAGAGCTGCATCTTCCTTGCCAGGCCCTTGCACCACACAAAGTCGTAGTCAGGACTCTGAGAGAAAGTGCGCCTGACGAGATTGTAGCAACTCCTGAATTGGAACTCCCCAGAACCCGGGGGCGCACCAGACGGCTCTCAAATCCACCGATCTGCAGGCAGGTCCGGATCAATGACGACAGTGCTAATGATCTCTCCCAGCTCCATGGTAAAACGATAGAGCTCCGGCCTCCACTCTCCATCGCGAATGATCCGACTACACGTCAGTCCCCGCCTGTCCTCCTAGTGAGTCTGAGCCCCCCTGATGTCCAATAACGAGTTCCGATCTATCCAGGGATCACGCCAGAGGTCCGTTCCAGACCCATCCTTCATGACCTTCCTGATAGCAGACTTGAGTATCCCCTGTCTCAGGACAGTCTTGAACGTGACGAAATGATTGTTGTCAGTAGTACATGTCCAAAAGTTGTCCTGTTTCACATATCTGCTATGCATCCAGGTAGTCCAAAGGGACCCCCATTTAAGAATTTCCATGCCAGCTTCAGTGCGGAGGCCTCTCGAATCTCCAGCAGAGGCCGAATCCCCACTCCTCTCTCCTTCCTGGGACGGCAGAGCTGATCCCAAGAGATCGCATGCATACCCCTCTCCAAATAAAATCTGCACAAATCCGATCAACTTTCTTAACAGTAGCGATAGGAAGGAGGATGGATTGTAGCCAGAAATGAGCAACAGCTGTAATCACTGACCGAACCAGCTCAATGCGACCGCCAAAAGACAATCCCGAGGCTTGCCAATCTTCCACTCTCCTCTGGACGAACTCCACCAAACTATGGCAATCATGATCCCGCGCATAGTTGACCGTGAGGGGTACTCCTAAATAGCGTACCGGGAGATCACTCCTCTCGATACCCAGAACGTAAGTCCGCTCCTCCTTCTGGGGACATGAGGAGCTGAAGTACACCCGGTTCTTCTTCCTGTTCAGCTGAAGTCCCGATAAAGAATGTAACTCTCCCATAATCTCTGCAAGCGTCTGCATACCCTCCATCGAAGGCCGGATAAACACCAAGAGATCATCAGCATAAATGAGGTGGGTGACAGGGGGATCCACCCTCCGGAACAGTGGGACCAGCCTCCCTCGGTGTGCTGCTAAGTCCATCAGACAAGTGAAGTATTCCATAACAATCGTGAACAGGTAAGGGGACAGGGGGCCGCCTTGCCGAAGCCCACGATTACTCTGGAAATACCAATAGGGGATGCCCTGTATAAGGACCGAGAAAGTGGGGTATGTGATGCACTCCCGTATCAGGCCTACCCAATGATCCCCAAAACCCATGGCAGTCATCAGATGGCAAAGGAAGTCACGGTTGACCATGTCATACGCCTTCCTCAGATCCAGTTTCACGCAAGCCTTCTCTCCTCCAGGTTTGTTAAAACCTCTCACCATCTCATGAGCCAAGAGGCTGTGCTCCGCAATCGATCTCCCCTTGATAAATGCAGCCTGGTTCGGGGAGACCAAGCCCTGCATGATCCCCTCCATACACCGGCACATAAGGTGCGTAATTATCTTATAAAGATAATTACAGCACGCAATAGGTCTGAAGTCCGCCAGCGCTGTTGCTCCCTCCTTCTTAGGCACCAAGGTCAGGAAGGTGTGATTCAGCTCTTTTAGCAGCTTTCCATTGGTGAAGAATTCCTGTACCACCTCCAAGACCTGGTGCTTCAGAGTATCCCAGTGGCGTTTGTAGAAACCACTGCTAAAACCATCCGGGCCTGGAGCCTTGTTGGGATCCGCCAGCTTGACAATAGCTTCCACCTCCTCCAATGTAACGGGAGCAAGAAGAATACTATTTCCGTACGGGGTCACCAATCTCTTCGTAATGATCTCTGGGAACACAGACAAGTAGTCAGTCTGGAAATACAACTCAGAGTAGTACCTGACCGCCTCGTTCTGAATCGCAGCCGGCTCTCCCACAAGATTGACATCCACATCCAGAAGCCGGGAGATGTGATTCCTATGCTGCCTGGTCCGGATGACATCATAGAAGAACTTGGAGCACCGGTCGTCGTCCTTGAGCCAGGAGCATTTGGCACGCTGAGCCGTGCTGATCTCCTTCTGCAACCGCAAGATGCTGACTTCTTCAATCAGCTCCTTCTCTCTAGCCGCCAAGTCCCCATTGAGCATGTCAGCCTGCATGTCTTCCTGGATGGCTCGCAATTCCCCTCTCCTTATCTTCTAAGGAAGTCTTCGGCAACCCCTTCACCCAACTCTGAAGAGCCTGCTTCGTGGCCTTGAGACGACGGACCAATCGGAACTGGGCCGTCCCCTGCTGACCACTATCAAGCCCCTCTGTGACAGCCTCCAGATAGCCCTCAGAGAGGTACCAACTGTTGTACCTAAAAGGACGGGCCTTTCCAGGAGTCCGACAAGTGAAACCAACCCGGATGGGGGAATGGTCACTCGTCCCAGCAGCCAAACCCTCCGCCGAAGTGTTAGAAAAATGACGGAACCATTCCCCATTTTCCAGAGCTCTATCAAGCTGGCATGCAACCTTATTCCGAATAGCTTTGTTATGCCAAGTCCAGATGAAGCCCGAGCGAGATAGCCCCTGGAGCCCTGCCTGGAGGAGACATCTCTGAAAATCATATAGGATAGGATCTGGAACTGGTCGACCTCCCACCTTCTCCCCATGGTGTAGAAGGGCATTGAAGTCCCTGATCACCAGGAGAGGAAAAGAAGCCGAATCAGCTGCAGCTGCGACCCGGGAAATGTCACTCCAAAGGGATTCCCTCCTCCGTCTGTCGTTGTGGCCGTAAACGGCCCCCAATAAAAACCGGAAGCCACCCTTGTTGGAGAAGGAAATAGCAATCAACTGCTCCGTCATCACAAGCAAATTTCCATCCCAGCTCTTCGAGTTCCATCGAACCCAGATTCTGGCCATGTCACACAGAGCCAGGTTATGCAGTTGGGCCCAATGAGCTGGGGTCCTACGAGCAAGAGTCTTGTCACCCTTAATCTTCGTTTCTAACAGAATAGAGATGTCGCATTTCTCTCTGTGCAGCACCCCACAGATCTCTCTCCACCTCCCAAGCAAACACGCCCCCCTCACATTCCAGGCTATAATAGCCATTAATTTAATTAGAGGAAGGGTCCCCTGACAAAACACCCGGATCGGCACCTGGGGAAGGTGCCGCGTCCGTCGCTAAAAGCTCCTCCATCCCAGACGGGGCGGACTGCTGTGGGATGGCCTGAGAGAGAACCAAAGCCCAGGAAGGATTGTCAACACACACCACCTCTCCTCTGTCAGAAGTATGCATCCCCTCCCTGGAAGAGCTGTCACTCAGCAGTCCGACAGCACGTTTCTTCCTGCAGTAAACCTGCCCCTCAGCCGAACCTCCACCCCCTCGCACCTCGATCCCCGATGCCGTCATGCCTCTCGTCACAATGCTACTCTGTCCCTGGGGAGTGGGCAACACCCCGCTCGTGGAAGCCAGCTGGATAGACACAACGAGGTTAAAGAACAAAAACAACAAAGTCTTTTATTTTTGGGGCCTGTTGTTTGAATCCTCTTCCTGGTGGCTCTATTAAGGGGCATGTCCTCTGTAATGCTAACAAAAACCACATAATTTTTTAACACTTCAAACCATGTTCACATATATTTGCCTTTAGTCCTAGCGGCTCCTTGCGGGAGCATCTATTATTCCGCGTTGCACATGTCAAAACAACCTAAAACGAATCTTGTAGACAATTGTCGCACATCTAACTTCTTACGGAACTCAATTCTTATCATATATTTTAATTGTCACTCCTCCATCTTAACATTCTCATTTTGGCTACAACAACTTTCTAGATAGACATGTTTCTTAATTGCCATAGTGTGATCCATGAAGCTACGTATGGTAGAATTTTTCTTTCAACTCATGCTTTCGACTCCATGCTAACGAACGAGGGTAACTGTGCAAAATGAAACATATTCTTAGAGTATGCATACAATTATAAAATTTTGGGTGGCATACATGCAAATAAAAATACTTTAGCCGGTAAATATAAAAAAAAAAACCCTTTCAGATATGCAATTCCTAGACTAAAGATGTTAGATTTAATAAGTACATGTTTGGTAAAGATGTGTACCCTCCAAACAAATGTTGATTAATGAATGTACTCAATTTTTTGTTAGCGAATATGTAACTCCTTAAGTGTTTATTTGGAAGCATCTTTCATTTAATGGCCTCATCGGAGTTGCTTCTATGCCCATGTAACACATTACATCATATAGTACATTGATCATCTGATGTATTTATATTCTGCAGGTACATTCTGTCGTCGAGGATAGAGAACAAAGCTGACGATTACGTATTTGTATACTATCGTGGTAGAAACGACGCATGGGATGGTTACGGCGGAGCAGTCGTGTACACTAGAAGCCCAGTCTTGCCCGAGACTATAATCCCTGAACTGGAGAAGGCAGCAGCAAGCGTAGGGCGAGACTTTAGTAAATTCATCAGAACAGACAATACGTGTGGCCCTGAGCCTCCCCTCGTGGAGAGACTAGAGAAGACAGTGGAGGAGGGCGAGAAAACCATCATCAGAGAAGTGGAGCAGATAGAAGAGGAGGTTGAGAAGGTTGGCGAGACCGAATTGACTCTTTTTCAGAAGCTCATTGAGGGGTTCGGTGAGCTCAAGAGGGACGTAGAGAACTTTTTGCAAGGGCTTGGAAAGGAGGAGATGGAGCTACTGAATGATCTCAAGATGGAAGCAACTGAAGTGGAGAAAGTTTTTGGGCAGGCACTTCCTATAAGGAAGCTAAGATAAACAACTGCTAGTATATTAGTTTCTCATCATCTTAGTTTGTTAGGGATGGGAATATAAATTTTTTTTTAGAAATCTTGTTATGTGTAAGTTTCTCAATATACTGTTTTTTTTCTAGATGGAAAGAAGCAGCAAGAGGGCAAAGACGAACTTAAATTCTTTGTACTGTATTTGTGCGTGTAAATTGATTGAATAGAAGCTAAAATGTGTGCACTTTTGAGAAAGCTTTACTTCCACGTTGAATATAAAGAGGGTAGGAGGAGACATGATTCTGTTTGATATCCATCTGAACTCTTGTTCATTATAGAATAGCATTAGATATTTATGATTTAAATGTGATCGATCCTACTCGAAAGGGTGCGACGAATGCTAGTTTATGTTATCTGTAACTTTTGGTTTTGGAAGTGATCAGAACTATGATTTGCGCATATATTCTCAGTTCTTATGATTTCAGTAACTCTAGAGCCTAGAGTGATTGAAGTTTAAGCAGCATATATTCTCAGTTCTTATGATTTCAGTTACTCTAGAGCCTAGAGTGATTGAAGTTTAAGCAGCTCATAGGTTGGCTCTATGCATTTAATGCAATAAAATGCTGTAGCATTTACATCATTTTTCAGCGTTTGTTTGATATACAGGTTGGTGGACAGATGTGGCACTACTTACCTCAATTTCTGCGACTTTTGCTGCAGGAGATTTTCAATTACAGCCAACCAAAGCCAACAAAAACCGTAGTTGAAATGATGGTGATTTCTGATAGGCTCGGAACTAACTTGTGGAAACTAGAGGTTTTGTACCAAGTTCTGGTATGCTTTCAGGTGTTCTTAAATGTGTTCATTGTATCAAAACTATTGGTTGTGCTCATCTTCAACTTAGTTCTGCTCTTTTCAAGCTTCTCCATCCAAATGTTATCAGGATCATGCCTATGTTAACATTTACCAGTGATAACTTGCTAACTATCTATTTCCGAGTTCTCTATATGTACAGACTGTAAAAATTAGTTTTGATCCGGACTCGACCCGAATCGGCCTGGTCTTGTTCGAACCAGAAGTAAAATAAAAGCGGACCCACCAACACAAGTATTTATCCCAAAATTTTGGAGTGGGGCTAATCATTTTCTTCCATTCAACTATATCTACTGCTTCTCATGTAACACTAACTAACAATACCATATTTGTTGTAAAAATAAGAACAATACCATGTTTGTTGTAAAAATAAGAGAAGAATTTGTAGCCAAATCAATCTGTACGAGGTTTTCTCATTGATAATATATATACGAGGGAAATGAGATAGAGGTTGTTGTGGGTATGAATAAGGACATCCATATTTGGGTTTATCCAAATTATGACTCTTTCTTTTGTGTCCACTTTAATTATTACCTAATTACAAACTTTTCAAAGGAAATCCATCTTTTGGAAAAATTCATAGAAAGAAAAGAGTATAATAATATTCTTCAAGAATATGATTCTTCAGGAATCCAAGCGGGTGCGATTTACACTTCCTTGTTAAAAATCTTTCGAAGGATAAACCCAGTAGAAAAAACCTCAACGAAGGAATGCTCAAAGATATACTTCGAGATGTGTCCTTGAGCATCTTCAGGATGCTCCTCCTCAAATTATAAAATTATATTTAGTTCTTACGAGGGGCGGAACCAGGATTTAATTCATGAGGGGGCCGTATTACTACATATAAAATTCTTAAAATTGTCATATTAGTTGAATTTCCATAACAAAAGATATATTAAAAAATTCAAACAAGAATGAGCAAAAAAAAATGAAAGTCAATATTTCCAAAATTTTAGAAAAGAAGAAGGAAAAAATTGTACTTAAAAATATTTAGCAAAGACGAGTCTTGAACCCTTTACCTCTCCTTTAAATGCCTAAAGCACCACCGCTTAAGCTAACTTAATCTTGGTGAATTAGAAAGGACCAAACTAGTATATATTGTAAAAGGCTAGAAATTTTCTATGTAGTAATACATTTTAAAAAAAAATTGGGGGGCCGTGGCCCCCCTGGACTCTTACGAAATCCGCCCCTGGTTCTTACATCAATATAAAAAACTCCACTACATATGAATATTACATCTCACCCCAATACTCTCTTTGTCATATTTATATACAATATCCTCATATCCTAACTAATATTTATAGGCTTATTGATTATTCCTGGAAGCTTACAACTCCCCCTGATTGTTGAATTGTTGAAATCATATACATGCATCTTCTTTGTTTGCTTAAGAATGATTTGATAAAATTTTCGCATTGATTTGCTTTAATTCTCTCTAAAATACCTGTAACATTGTTTATAAAAGATATACCTTGTTTGTGATATCCCCTTAAGGAGGATCAGATAAATATCCTGCATTTGTATCTCTCATTATATCAAAAATATGGATTAAATCAAGAATGATATGTCATTCCAGTGTCTATGTAGATGCATATCAGCATGTTCATATAACATATTGTGCCGAGTGAATGACAATAAAAAAATTGTATTTATATTCTTTAAATATGGTACTTCAGGACCCAGAATATGTTCTTTTATTATTTCAGTCGTAACGGATCCTATTGAATTGACCATTATAGGTATACTACTCATATTAAATCTCTTAAGGAGATTTATCTCTACGGGAGATTATCTCTTCAGGATATTGATATTATCATATCTTTTCAAGAGATTATTGTTATCTTTTCGGGAGATTATAGTAGGTCTATTCTGGAGCTTTATCTATTCTAGAGATTATCTCTGCTGGAGATTTATCAGATTGGGAGATATTTTCAATCCATTCAGGAGATATTTCAAATCTCTTAACTATCATATTTTCTATCACTTCAGGAGGTACTTTCAATCTCTTCAGGAGATATTGTCATGTACATAGACGACCGTTTTGATGAATCCGTTCAAGGATTTCTTCATAAATATAACTGTACATTTATAATTATCATTATATCTTTTCCTAGACATACTTAATGAACTTATCACATTCAACTAGATGATTTTAGTCCATATATGACTCATTAGCAAATCATTCATGGATAGTATGGTAATTTTAAATTCTTCAAGGATATACTTGAAAATTTAAATCCTTCAAAAATTTCATGTATATCTTATCGTCTAGGTTATTATGATCGGAGAATATATTTTTCATACTTTATGATCATTTCGAAAATTCTTTAGCTAACATTGCTCAATACATTTTGATCTCTTCTTTGTACACCCATTCAAAATCTACGGGTTTATTCATTTTGGATTTTGTACTATAAGATCAAACACTCTACGATATGTGAGAGGTATCACATTTTCATTATTCTTTTCAACTTTTAAGGATTATTCGTGGTTTAGTGTTTATCCTTTATTTTATCACCATTTTTATTATTATTTAATAATGTCATCTATGACAAACTTCTTGATTCTAAATTTCTCTTAAATATTTAACATAGATATTTTGGGTACCAATACCTCTTGTTCAGTTTCTTCTAGTATCTAAGGTATATCCTCGACCGGAGCGATATACTTTGAGAAATTGAATCTTTGGTTCATGACATCTTCTGGATCGTCATGAACTTTTTCTCTAGAAGAGACACTTCTTCAAGAGCATTAGGTTGTGTTATATTATTCGACCTCTTCTTTAGGAGACCTAGATTTTTAGAACCTTTATGTCTTATGCGTTCTTGATATAGAACTTATTCATTTGCTGCCTTTATTTGATTATTTTGATACTTACTTTTATTAGAAGATACATTCATAGTTGGTATAGTAGTATTATTGAAGTCATAAAGTAGGCATATAATAATTCATTTGCAATAAAATACAAAGGATAATTTCTCCTAATTTAATCAAAGATAAAGTGGAAGTATGCCATGATACGTTCTTCTGAAATGATGCTTTATGACGTTCTTCTAGAACGATGATGAATTTTTTCTAGAACGATAATCATGACGTTCTTCTAGAACAAGACATTTATCTTCTTCCTATCTCCCCCTATCTGCAGAAATTCTGTCTTATTAACCTGACTGATCACAAAAAAAATCTCATGTCTAGAAGATTTAATAATCTAAGGAGATAAACATATAAATTTTCAACATTATAATTCACAAAACATACATGCCAATATTACAGTTTCAAATAATACCAACACAAGCCAAAAAATGAAGTTTGAAACTATGCTACTAGTTATTCAGATAGAATCTTCAGGATTGATAGTTTAGAAATAAACTTATCCTTGAGATCATGTCACAGCTTAAATCATCATTGTTTTGGGGTGTCTTATCGATCATGTCACAGTTTAAAAATTATATGATCATTTAGCTTCTGGCTCACAATGGATAAGATTGAGCTTCTAGCTTCTGGTAATATGTGACTCGACTGCCTCAATGCGAATTAAGTATATTCCTAATGATAACCTGGAGAATATCTCTAGAATGAACTTCTGGTTCTTCCCTATGCTAGAGGTTATATAAATGTATTCTTTATTATCTTCACTCATGATTTCTATGATAGCTGTTTGTCCTTATTTTCTTAAAACTTAATATTTTTTTTCTAAGGGTATAAGATATTTTGTAGAAATAGGTAGGTTCCATTGGGTATAATTAAGTATGCTCTGTCGCAACCTTTAATAATATGATCATGACCAGCTATCATGGATACTAATTTCACATTAGTATTCTTGTTGGAGGAAAATATTATATTCTTAAGGATGATATTGGTAGTAGCACTATTAGTCATGCATAAGATGTCTCTATCTAGTTTTTATATGGATTCTACTTTCTAGATATGACAATATCTTATCAATAGTAACAAATATATATATTATTAATCAAAAATAATAATTCTAAACATAGAACTTCGGGTCTATGATAGTTGGTAGGATTGTACAAACAGACATCCGTAGCTACCTGCTGCGACCTACAAAAATTGGCTTGCAGATGACTGGTTTCCCCGACATGCAAACCTATCATGCATGCACCCATTAGGGTCCCCCAAAATATATGCAAGCAATATTATTTGTACTAGATTTCAACTCTTAAAGCATTATAATTATGGAACTAGTCATCTATAGCTTGGTTATGCATTCATATTGTGTAGCATTTGAATCTCTTATAGGATAGATATAAGCATTAAAGCAATAATCTGCTATATGTAGGTGTACAGTAATCAAAAGCTTAAATAATACAAAGCATATTAAAGCTAAATTGATAAAAATATCATACAAGAAACCTATGAGTATAGCATGAGTCTTATTTAGGCATTCCACAAATATCATCCGGGGACTTGTGATAAAGAAACAATCGAAATAAAAAGTTCATCTTCAGAAGCTTGGGCTTTTGTGTCTAATGAAATCAACAATCAAAGGATAGGAATATCAGAACTCATTGAAATTGGATTTTCTTTTCCAAAAAACCCTCCTCCTACCTCTTAAACTAATTGATATTTTAAGTAGTTTTGAAAAAGGAAGGTGGAGGAAGAAGAAAATCAACAACATTACCAGGCAAATCTACCCAATTTTACCTCTTTCCCTTCCTCTACAGTGAATGTATGGGTATGCGCAACCACAAAGTTTTAGGCGTGTGGTTTGCCATGACATGGTTATAACCTGGCAGAGTCCAACATTTCAAATTAGTTCATGTTTCTTGGATCAGCTGCCAAGTCCTAAAGGATTTGAGCTTTTCGACTAATATATATAAATGACACAACAATATTACACTGATTGTAAGTCATATTAGACATAGCAAGCACAACCATAAAAATAAACAACATCATCAGGACTCATATTCTTGACGAGTAAAACAAAAGCATGTATCACAATTCAATCTTTTATTTGTATAGTTCATGCTCAGGGATTTTTAGAATCTGCATATATCATTTACTGTACAACTTCAATCAGCCCCTGTCACGACCCGCACCCGGTATAGGGGCACGAGTACATAGGTACGTCCAGCCTACACCGCAGCGTCGACGGCAGAACGCTGTCTAGATCAACAATACTAACTAACATATCTCACGAATATATAAGTCACAACCTGTCAATGATATCACATCTCCAATGGAGGACAATATAATGTCTAACATTCATACTCAATCACAATAACTATAAGGAAGATAATGACACGATAATAACATACATATATAAAGTGATAATCCAAGAGGAGTCTAATAGAATATCATAACTCAAATCCACACCAGAGTCTAAGAGTCTATCTATCTCAACAACAGTGCAAGTCTCAAATAATAACAATAGCTAACTAGCTAAGTCACTACTGGTGGTGCCTCCTTAACGGACATTGGCTCCAATGGGGGCTCCTGGACATACTCATCATCTACTCCTGGTCCATAATAAGTAGAACAAAAGTCCTCTAGATCCTATGAAGAATGTTATCCAGTTAGGATTGGAGTGAAGTACATAAACTAACAACAGTTCCATTAAATTGACAAAAACTATAAAGACAGTAAGTAATTAAAATACATGATGGATAAGTAATTCTGAACAATGAAGAAATAGGAAAAACAAGTAATCATATCATAGGCAAATATGAACTGTAAGTAATCATGAGAATGAGTGTATCAATAGGTAATATCTGGAATAGAGCATGTACTACTAAGTGTGTCTTAAAATATTAGTTTATTATGTGATCAGCTTAGGCTAAGTTCAGACTATTCTATATGACTGGCTATGCACAAGTATAGTAATGGACTAGGCCAATCATATATAAAAAGTTATGCACAAGTACTAGTAAGATCAGGCTACACCCTACATGAGCTGAGGGTGAGCTATGCACAAGTATATGGGGGTATGATCACATAACCTACTAATATCTCTCCATCCCCCGACTAGTATAGTCACTACAACAAAAATACCTTTTTATGACGGCTAAAAAATGTCATAAATGACATTTTATAATGTTTTTATAAGCCCGCGACGTTATAAAAAATAGTGTTATAAAATTTTTCTAAAAGCGTTATAAATACTCTCTTCATATATAACATTTTTCTTAAAAAAACGTTATAAATGAGACGAACATATATAACACTTATTTTTCAAAGTGTTATAAATAAGTTTTACATATATAATACTTATTTTCAAAGCGTCATAAATATAAAATCCATATATAACGCTTTTTTCAAATTGTTACAGTTTAATGCACATATATTATATATATATATATATCACTTTCCAAAGCGTTATAAAAAATAATACTCAATACTGCTAGATTTCAAAACATTTATTTTGAACCAAATACATCATAAATTATTTCAATATAAATCTAATAAATACTTAAAACATTGTTTTCTAAAAGTACATAATATCACCATTTTAATTACAATTTTCCAAAATTGATATCCAAATACAGATATTTACATCACTAGTTAGTGGTACCCTCAAAACTGTTAGTAGTTTGCTTTGACTTCAACTTCCAACAGGCGCACCATCAAAACTGTCGACATGTACTTCATATTCCAAATTCAGCTACCTGCTGCAGAATATCATCAGCTAGAAATTTGGGACGATGATGGCTTATTGCCACCATGCCGTTGAAGCTTTTTATTTAGTCATTCCGTCAAACACCTTGGGGGTCTCAATACATTGTTATCTTTTAGGATAGTCTTGAATAGAGTCATGAATGATGCTCCAGAGGAACCATGCTATTGAGAGCAACATAAGCAAAATGCCACTACCATTTCATTCAGCCTATGGTTATTGCATTTTATCGAACGCTGATTGGGTCGAGTATTCTTTGAATGTGGGAAGGATGCTAGAGGAAGAACAAAAAAGTATGATTTTTCCCATGACAACGAACACGACCGTCTGTCCGTCTGATGATACATGCGTTACAATACTGACCTGATGGGGTGTCCAGATAAAAATCTTGAAGTCTTCCTCCAAAACTTGAGCCATACAGTACAAGGCGAGGACAATATCCCTTCTTAGCTCATCATTCTTCCATATAAAAGCTACATGATAAATTTAAGAGTGACCTGGATAGGAGAGGGTTTGTGGATGGAGGCATCCCTACTTTAGGGGGCTCCAGTCGCAAGCACCGCTCAAAAGAAGCCTCTGCTTTAGGGGGGCTCTAGCCGAGATCATACTTCTTGTTCTCGTGGCTGTAAAGCACCAAGTCCGGGCCTCTCCCTGTCTGTCTTCTTCATTGGCAGCGATGTCAAAGAGGAAGTGGACCTCGGGGCAGCACGTCTTGGTGGCAACTATTCAGGATCCTTGCGGCATGTGGTTGGCCAAGTTGAACTCCCCTCGGTGGAGGATCTTACGGGAGACGGAGACGAAGATGAAGGAGGAAGGAAAATTAGGGTTAAGGTTTTATGATATAGTGGTGGTAGGAGTGGATCGGAGAGGAGAGAAGGCGATCTAGGCAAAGAGGGGAGGAGAAAGAAAGAGAGAGAGAGAGAGAGGAGGAGGAGGAGGAGGAGGAGGAGGAGGAGGAGGGAGCTCGGGGGAGAGCTATTAGGGATTTTGATGGAATGAAGGGAAATGGGTTTTTGATGGGATCGAAAAAAGTGAATGGAATGAAAAAAGAGCGGGCCTTGAGTTTTGGGGGAAACTATTTTTGAAATTTTTATAACACTTGTGTGTAAAATCGTTATAAATGTATATACTATATACAACATTTAAATATAAAAAGCGTTATAATTGGCCACAAATTTCTTCAAGCCATTATATTAAGCATGGTTTCTAAACTTCTATAACACTTATATATAAACCGTAATCATAAATTTTTTACAAACGTTATAAAAGGATATTTTTCTTGTAGTGAGTGGATCCACCCATGTCACGTTACGACACAGGATTTATGGAGCATGGTGTAACGTCCCAGTCCCAATATACGTAGGACTAGGTACGTAGACATAACAGCCGTATAATAAACATACATAAGCTGTAAATGCAATATAATTACGGCTAACTAATCTCATCCACCAAATAAAGAATAAAGCTTTTTATAAAATCAGATATGAAATATCATTTTTACATATTGCTGGATGGAGACAAATCCACTACCAACATGAAACTAGAAAGATGTAATACAAACAAGGAGTGCAAGAAGCAAGGATGATCCAAGAGTATGTCATCTTCAGTATGATAGAGAAGACCATGATTTTGGTTGGAATTTCCTGCAAAAAGTCAAGTTAACACATACACCTGGAGAGATTACCAGGTCCTCAGAGGAACGTAACAAGACACAAAAAATATGCCATATAACTGAATACAAACCGCTCAAAATAAGTCAATCGGATCATAACATGGTCCAATACTTTACCCTTGAATCCACGATGAAGTATCTTTCCATGTCGTAATCCGATATAGTATCCGGACCACAACAAGGTTCAGTATTTTATCATCGAAGCAGTGAACCACACCTACAACCAAACAAGGGCAAGGTATGGCAAACTAGTCCGCGATAAGATACTGTTCCAAGTCGTGATAAGGTATAAGTACACAAACCAAAAGTACCTATACCTAAACGGATAAGGTAACATAGCCAGTCTATGTGAATGCAATTTAAGAACAAATCTCTAACGCATGGGCTCTCTGGCTAAAAATAGGATCGTCATAATCCCCACTTGGGCACCAGGCGCCTCAAAGCATAACTGTTCATCGAACATCAGTGGCCATCAGCAAAATAAAATGGTCGTCAACTCGCATCTCCGGTGGAGTGTACGATGACAAAGGTAAAGTGCATGATAGCCTATACGCTAAGGATATTTCCTCTCCACCCTATGCCTATATGTTGTCTTGACAACACATAACCTCTATTAATTGCTAAGTCAAACTAATCATGCAATACCGATATACGGTCGGTATGCAAGTCTGAAATCTAGATGCGACTCGCGACTTCGTGACACACATGTGTCAAGGCCAATGAATGCGACACAAACAAATGGTGACCTCTTAAATATAGGTCAAATGTGCATATAAAATAACAAGTAACGAAAAACATGGCTAAATAATACATCTACACATGATTGAGAAGAACAATTTATATTTGTAGAAAATAAATAATAATTAAATAAATGTATGCAGTATAATGAGCAAAGTAAACAAACAGTAATGGTAAGGTATCTTGCCTGGTAGTGACGCCTGATGTGGTACGATGATCATGATGACATAGAATTTGACTTTGGTGTTACAACTTTACAAGATGGCCTCCGATGATGGCACAGACTGTTCCATCGAGTCCAGAACATTCCAATTAGCTAGGGTCGACATAAGGAGGTACAAAATTGGTAAGAAAATAGGAATACTAATAGATACATATACTATTTTTAGAAAATTATTTATAATACCTGAAAACTATTTTTTATTAGTAAAAATATTTTACATAAATACTTGAAAAATAGTTTATATAATAATTTGGAAACCACATTTTACTGGTCAGATAGATAAAATTTGAGTTCTAGAATTTTTTTTTTTGGCTAAAATGTACTTTTGTCAAATAAAATTTGGAAAACATTACCTACACATATTTTTAAAATAGCTACAATGATAAAAATACTAATAAATACTAGCTAATGGTGTATAATAAGAACAATTAAGGTAACCATATATATACTTATAAAATACCGTATTTAGTACTTATGACAAAATGTAGTAATACTAATAACGCATATACTTTATAAAAATAAATAAAAAATAAAATCAAAACAATTAATAAAACATGCAACACAACATTTGAAGGTGCGAACTATTGTGCTTTCACTTTATGAGAAAACGAAAAGAATAAGAAGAGAAGATGAGTACATAGGAAGGAGAGTGAAATTTATTAGAGAGTTGAAGAGAGAGGGAAAATTGAGGGAGCTCACAGGGGGATACTCCGTCCAGGAAGGGGATCGGCCATCGAACGCACGCTGCTCCTGAGCTCAGCGGGACACGGTCGCCGACGATGCTGGGGTTGACATGGCGAGGTCTAGCGGAGCACATATCTGGGGTTCTGTGCGAAGGTGCGGCCGGTGGAGACTGCAGCCTTGGCACCGGTATAAGGGAATAGGTCCGGTTGGAGAAGTGACCCAGCGAGGTGGCGTCGCCCAGAGATGTGGGACTGGGCTGCGACCACTTACTGGACTTTGGTTGTCGAGCCAAGGTGGCGTTCGAGGATCAGGTCGGTAGTTGATGGGAGCAGTTGGTACGGAAAGCGATGTCTACGGTGGAGGAGACTTCGACGGGCAGCGTCGCTGCCGGATGAGATAAGTGGTATGAGATTAGTTTCATGGTTACTGCATTTTACAGCGTCATGACCTACTCTTTCTTCGAAGATGATTGCACTGAGATCGTCTTCGCATTGTTCAATAAATTTTCTTCATTTTTATGTATTTTTTTTAGTTGGTAGTGGATTTGTCTTCGCCCAACATTTTGTACAATAACATTTATGAATTGATCTTATGATCTATTTATTTGTGGATGAGATTAGTTTCATGGTTACTGTATTTTACAGCTTATGTGTACATACGAAGTTTCTATATACTGGAGTACGCTTCGTATGTATACAGTTGGCATGACTACGTACTTAGTCCTAAATATTTTGGGACTAGGGCATTACATGTTTTTGTGGTGGCCCATGCAGGTCAAGTTTATCACTTCGGTTACGTTATTGTACCGATGTGAGCTTGCAGATAAGATTAGAGTCTAGGATCTCATCCATATACTTGACATTCTTTCTTGACTCCAAACTTTGAACTCTCGTTTGCCTCCCTTGATTGCATCTTGTTTGACCCCTTTCTACCGTGAATCCTTTCTTTCTCGTACTTAATATCGGTTAGGAAGATGACTACACTAGTATATACTCATAGGTCAAACACATGACTAGAAGGATTATATTCACAGTTAGTATACATTGAGGTCTTATTTAAGATATAGAGGCATTTATTTTTCTAAAAGTATGATCTTAAGGATTAGTTAATTCTAAGTTGGGTAGTAGCAATATTACCAACGTTGAGGACAGAGAGAATTTTATTTTGAGACTACTAGGAGTATTCACCAAAGGATTGGAGAGCATAGTCTGCTTCTTCGACTACCATGATATAGCAGCTCCGCCCATTGTGAAAATGAATCCACCTGTGGACCTCTCGCTCTCCACCTCTGAGCACCAGCTGGCATCACTGAAGCCTTCTACTACCGACGGATCTTCGCTGTAGTACAGTACATATGTCTGAGTCTTCTTGAGATATCTCATAACCCGTTTCACAGCTTTCCAGTGTTCAACACCTGGGTTGCTCGTGAAACGGCTCAGCATTCCCACGGTAAAAGCTATGTCAGGCCTTGTGGCAGTAGTAGTATACATCAAACTCCCGATTACGCTGCATACTCCAGCTGCCTGACACTTTCTCCTGAATTAGGCTTCAGCTTCAGATCACACCTGTACGGCGTATCGATCCCTGGAAGATCCCGATACCCATAACGAGTGATCATTTTCTCAATATAATGAGACTGTGACAACGCTAGTCCAGTGTTTGTCCGGATGATCTTGATCCCTAAGATCACATCAGCTTCCTCCAAGTCCTTCATACTGAACTTGTACGAGATGAATTTCTTTGTCTCCGTGACACAACCCATATCCGTACCTAGGATAAGCATGTCATCCACGTAAAGACAAACGATCACACCTCTTCTATCAGTGAACTTCGTATAAATACACTTGTCCGTCTCGCTGACCATGTAGCCATTTGACCTTATAACTTTGTCAAATTTTTCATGCCACATCTTGGGAGCCTGTTTAAGACCGTACAAAGATTTCACTAACTTGTAGACTTTGTCTTCTAGACCCTTGACAACAAATTTCTCTGGCTGTTGTATGTAAATCTCTTCGGTCAGCTCGCCATTTAGGAAAGCCGTTTTTATATCCATCTGATGTATCACCATCTTATGTATTGCTGCGAGAGCAATCAATATTCTGATGGTGGTCATCCGGGCTACTGGAGCATACGTGTCAAAGTAGTAAATCCCCTGCTTCTGAGAAAATTCCTTGGCTACGAACCTAGCCTTGAACTTGTCAATAGTTCCGTCTGCTTTCATCTTATTTTTGAAGATCCATTTGCATCCGATGGGTTTTGCTCCTTCAGGAAGATCAACCAACACCCAAGTGTTATTTGAGGTGATGGAATCAATTTCATTGTCAATCGTCTCCTTTCAAAAAACCGCGTCTCTGGTCTTCATCGCCTCATCATAGGTAAGCGGATCTGCTTCCACATGATAGGTGACAAAGTTACTTTCGAAGTCCTTCGGCCTCCTCATACGCTTAGCTGATGGCTCAGCTTGTTCTGGTTCAATCGTTGTTTCAACAACAACATCTTCTTGGACCACATCTTTATTGAAGGCTTCAGTTTCCTGCGCACCCTTATTGTTCTCCGGTACATCCGTAAGAACAATATTCTTGTGCCTTGCAAATTTATCTTCAAAATATCTGCGTTGCAAGATTTAATGATATGATTTGACTCAATATCAAGAAATCTTCGAGCATCACTCTTCTCAGCATACCCCAAGAAGATCGTCTTAGTAGTCCTTGTCCCAAGCTTCTGAATCTTCAGATCTGGAAGCTTGACATATGCCAGATACTCCCACACTCGAATGACATTCAAGTTAGGTCTGACCTTGAACCAGAGTTCATGAGGAGTAACGTCTGAAGTTGCATGAGGCACTCTATTTAAAATAAAAGTGGCCGTCAATACAGCTTCTCCCCAGTAGCACTTAGAAAGACCCGCAGTCAACAACATTGAGTTAATTATTTCTGTTAACATTCTGTTCTTACTCTCTGCTACTCCGTTTGATTGAGGAGAGTACAGAGCCGTAGTCTCATTGACAATTCTATGTTCTTTGCAGAACGATGCGAATTCATGAGACCTGTACTCTCCACCTCGATCACTTATTATTCTTTTGAGTTGTTGTCCAGTCTGCCGCTCAGCTTTGGCTCTGAACTCCTTGAACGTCTCGAATGCTTTGACTTTAGCCTTCAGCAAGTAGACGAACGATACTTAGAGAAGTCATCGATGAAGGTTATGAAATACTTTATCCCGTCCTTTGTAGAGAACTGTTTGAAGTCACAGATATCAGAGTGTACCAACTCCAGAAGTTCTGTACTTCGATTAACCCGAGGAAAGGGTTTTCTTGTGATCTTTGTTTGAGCACAAACTTCACATTTCTCTACCTTACCCCCACACTTGGAGATAAGTCCTAGACTAGACATTCTGTTTATTTGCTTACAATGAACATGTCCTAGCCTATTATGCCACAACTCAAGAGTATAAGCAGAAGGAGTGATTACATTAATTACATTAATTATATTGGACTGATTTACAAGCTGAATTTTGAACATTCCTTCGGTATAAAAAGCTTTCCCGAAATATGTTCCCTTAATAGAAATCACCATCTGGCCAGCATTGATATCTATCCTGAGGCCTGCGTTGCAGAGTAGGCCTCCTGAGATCAGGTTCTTGGCGATAGCAGGTATGTGCTTCACGCCTTGAAGCGTCAGAGACTTGCCAGAAGTCAGCTTCAATACCACCGTCCCAATCCCGAGTACTTCAGCTTGTGCCTGGTTCGCCACCATAACCACTTCAGAAGTAGGTGTGTAGGTGGTGAACCACTCCTTGCTAGAGCAGACATGGCAGGTGGCTCCAGTGTCTACCCACCAGTCAGAGTCAGTCCCTACCGTATCAACCTGCGCAATCATAGCAACAACGTCAGTGATCATAGAGACCTTACTAGGCTCACCTTGCTCTGATTGCTTGGTCTTTCCTTTGCATTCATTCTTAAAGTGGCCCTTCTTGCCACACTTAAAGCAAGGCATCTGAGACTTTGCCTTCTTTTGCTTGAAGGAAGTCCCCTTCACATTCAGATTGTTAGGGTCCTTCTTCTTGCTGTGGGAAGCCGTATGCTTTCTCCTTGGTTCCTTGGTATGAACCAGATTGGCGTTAGCCAATTGCTTGGACAGTGCGTCCACCTTCAGTTGAGCCCTCACTTGGTCCTCAACTTAGATTTCCTGTAAGAGATCTTCAAGGCTGATCTCAAGCTTCTACCTATGCATGTTTGCATAGAACTTACTCCACCAGCGGGGAGCTTTGAGATAATCCCTCCAACAACAAACTTGTCGGGAAGGGGCATCGCCTCGTCTTCCAACTTCTATCACAGCTTCAGGAATTCCTTTACCTGTGGCAGCATGGACTTCTCGTCCTCAAAGAGCCATTTATGATATTTTTCAACCACAAATATCTTGCTCCTGTTCTTGTCTTCTTCGTACAATTTCTCCAGAGACTCCCATATGTCTCTAGCAATAGGTTTTTTATTGTAGGATTCTGCTAGGGAATCCTCCATATCATTCAGGATAAGCAGCCTGCAAATGCTATTCTCCCTTCTCCACTTGGCCTGAAGTTTAGTAGCCGCAGTGATTGCGGCAGCAGACCCAACATTTGGAACAATAGGTTCCTTTTCAAGAAGCACGTGATCAACATCTCTGAGTTGAAGAGTGAGATAAACCTTCCTCTTTTAGACTTGATAATGCTCTCCATCAAACTTTTCTAACTTACAGAAGTCAGTATTGAGGAGTGAAGCATTAAAGTTTTCCATCGTAGCAATATAGCTTTGAGATTGTTAGTACCGGAGCACAATTTTTCGATGGAAAACTGAGAAGATGAAACAATTGTAAAAACTATGTTCCAACTGTAAACCCCTAGAATTTTCAAAAGATTTTATTCTATATTTACTTGATTCTTTTTTTTGAATTATTTGATATTTATTTATAAATAAAGTCGTAGTCGTATTTATATTTTATTACGCTCATTCACTAGACAATGTGGTATCGTGTGCCCTGACTAGCGTCGTACCCCTCTAAATTTAATTGTCGTAATATTCGATTATTCTTAAGAAATATTTTATACTTGTTTATAATTTCCTTTTATGTATTATTTACTTATTTTAGAAAATAATTGGAAATTATATTTGGGTTAATGATATTAGGGTTTCAATATTAAGTAAGTTTTTATATATAGAGTGTAAATAAATGCCACAAGGTATTTTAGGAATTTATAAAATATGAAATATATTTTCAGGAATTATGTGGTTAGACTAGAATTTAAGATATAAATATATTTATATCTTTTGTTGATTTTAAAGAGGTTATTTTTGTAAAGGAAAAGAATAACAAAACAAAAAAAAAAGAAAAAAAGAAGAAAAAAAAGGAGAGATTTCATTATCTCACGAGATATGAATATCTAGTGAGAAAATGAAACCAAAAAGACCCGACCTGGTAGCCTAAGGCGAACAAACAGTGGTAACTCAATATTCTCTTCAATCTTTTAAATCCGAAATTTTACACCTTCATCCAAATCTCCTCCTCCTTAATTCTTTTCCAATTCTCCCTAGATTATCTAATCTTCGTTTTAAATCGAAATAATTATTGATTTAAATCTTCATTTAAACCACAGTTGGTTTCACGGTATAGAAACCAACCTATCCGAAGAAATTATTCCTCGTAAACTCTCTCGTGATCGCGGGATAGGCCGCCCCTAGCCCGACGACCTCTGTCGTGCCCCATGAGACGCCTGCACACCGACGACGACGGCTGCCGCACCGCCGAGGAGGCACCGACCCGTCCAGAACAGAGCAAGACTCTGTTCAGTTAGTTGTTGAGGTACGCTCCTTCACGCAGAATTTTCTCCCTTCGTACTTGATGGATTTCGAAGTCGTAAACTCCTATGGATAGCCTACATAACCCTCTAGACGACCCAATAGTTAGATCCCTTCAGTATCGGACCATCGAGTCAAAAAATTGACTCAATTAATCACCAAAAACCGACTTTTCAACAGTTTGAAACTATTACATGTACCCCTGTTTAAGGGCTTTTTTCCGTCAAACCAGTAGGTTTTCGAAAAACTTTTTGAACAATTATTTAGACCCCATATAGCACTTTAAATCCCATGATTTAGGTTATAGTTTCATTTCTTGTGTGTAGAAATATTTGAACCTAAACTTAGAGAAAAACTTGTTTACAAAAGCTTGAAATTTAGAAAAATTAACCGGTACGGCGTGCGCGTCGACAAATCGGGCGACGTGGTCGCGCACTATATGCATCGAAAGGTGCGTATGGATGTTGTCGACGTGTGGAAACTGACAAAACTCAATTTTGTTGCGTGTGCGCGACGAAATCAGTGCGTATCCGTCGAGATACCCCCGTATCGACCTTTTGCAAACTTGGCCATAACTTGATGTACGTTCGTCTTATCGAGACAAAACTTGCGGCAACAGGACCGTATCATTTTTTGGTCCTGTATGCCAAGTTTGGTCCGATTCTGAGAAGGTCGAATGGAACGCCTATTTGGCGGGCCCGCGACCCGCTCTAACGGGCAAATTTGTGCACGGCTCATCGGAATCCAAAACTGGACATACTGTTGAGTTCGTCTCCTCGAACCGGACCCGTAGACATGTAGTTTGATGACTTTAGAGACCGTAGGTACTGGCACGTATTTCGGTGCAAAATGGGTCCAACGACGGATATCGTTTTGACCCAAAATTACAATTTTGCCCCTGTTCCAGAACTTAACTTGTGTACAGGCATTTCCTAGGCATATCTTTTATTCTAAACTCGTTCGTGATGTTTATTTCAGCATCCGGAGCTTCTTGTGGTTTTTGACTTTCGTGTTGACGATCCTGACTGTTGGATTTTGCTACATCTCGTACCACCCTCAGGCAAGACACCTTGCCATTTGTTGTTTATTTATTTTAGCTCCTATCTCATGCATTATTCATTATTTTCTTTATGCAAAATAAACTGTGATACATGGCATAATCTGTTAGAACTTATTGTTCAGTTATATTTCCTGCTATGTATTATTTTTTTTACATATTAAACTTAGAGTTAAGGGACCACATTTGTGTGTTGCATTCATAGGCCTTGACACATTTATACCACGTTGTTGTGAGTCAGATATAGGACTCGGACATGTGTGATTGGCTGGCCACCAGTACGTATAAGCCGTGCGTTAGAAAATAACTGCTAATAGAATTGTATGCTAGAAGACTTAGCAGTTATGAATTGGCATTGGACGGGGAGAACATGATTGGAAGTTGACTACCACCATATCTATCGTAGACTCGCTCGCTACTGAGGAACGATAGGTAGACTATATGCTATAGACTCGCTCGATACTGAGGAATAATATATGGTGTTGTGACTCGCTACTGAGGTACTGTATTGGTATTTTCTTGACTTGACCCGGTAGTCATGCGACCATGAACTGTTCTTAAAACTGCATTCACTTAGAACGGTTAGGCTACCTTATCCGTTAGGTATGAGTACTTTTGGTTTGGGTACTTGTATCTGACCGTAGCTTGGAACAATAACTTGTCGCGGATTAGTTCGCCACATCTTGTCCTTGTTTGGTTGTAGGTGTGACTTACTACTTCGATGAGAAGGTATTGAACCTTGTTGGGGTCCGGATACCATATTGGATTCATAGCATGGAAGGATACGTCATCGTAAATTAGTTTACCATCTCCTGTCCTTGTTTGGTTGGGGGGATGGTAAGCTAGTTCAATAGGTGTGTATTGGACCATGTTATAATTTAATTGATTTATTTATTTAAGCAATATTTATTCAATTTATATGGCATGATATTATGTGTCTTGTTACGTCCCTCTGAGGACCTGGTTATCTCTCCAGGTGTGTGCTCTTGTCTTTCGCAGGTATTCTAGCTCTAGCCGTGACCCTCTCTATTTCTTCGAGGATGATTGTACTTGGATCGTCTTCGCTTCGTTCGCCAAACTCATTCCATTTTCCATGTGTTTTTCCTTATTTAGTTGGTAGCGGATTTGTCTCCGCCCAACTACATGTACCAATAAAAATTTATAGTTGATTATATAATAACTTTTGTTCTTGCATTTTGTGGATGAGATTAGTTAGTTGTGGTTTACTGTATTTTACAGCTTATGTATTTATACGAGATTTCCATATATTGGAGTGTACTTCGTATGTATATAGCTGGCATGTCTATGTTCCTAGTCCTACGTATTTTGGGACTTGGGCGTTACACCAACGCAACACTTTTAGGAAGGTTGCGCAAGTATAACGAAGATCTAAGAAGATCTCGTTATTGCAGCGTATGATATTACGAGAATCTAAAAAAATTTTGTAATCCACAACAGCGAAGAAGATGACAAGCGAAAGATGGAAGATGGCCTGCTGGGGTGAATGATCATCGTTGCTCAAAGCTATATTCGCCCCACACGAATAGCTTCTAGGAACCAGCAAGTTCGTCGAAGAACTTTAGAACACTTCTTCTCTTTTGACTCCTCGGATCGTACACGGACTCCTGTGCAAAAGCAATGCTGGTGCAAAGCTTTTCTTCCCTCTCACAGCCTCTGTTTACTTGTGTTAAGAAACACTTGTAAATTTTTGTAACTCTCTGTATATGCTCTGTGTATTCTGTCTGTGAGAGAGAAGAGACCTTTTATAGGCCCGAGTAGCAACTGCCCGGTTAGCACAACATTTGGGACGTGGTAATAACCACTCCGAAAGTGCAGAAACCGCAGATCATGCTCAGGCACGATCTGAATCAAGTTGCTCCACTCACGCACCCCGCGCACCTTACATACCGTACATAGTATGCGCACTGAGCCACTCGCGCCACCTGTGCGCCCTGTGCACCCAGTGCTACCCACACAACTATGTACAACTGAGCGCGTAACTGGGCGTGCCACTGGGCGCACAACTGGATGCGCCACTGGGCGCGCAACTGGTCACGCAACCTGGGCCGCACAACCTGGCAGTGCACCTGACCGCGCAGCCTGGCCTGCACAACCTGGCCGTGCAACCTGGCCTGCGCAACCTGGCCGTGCAACCTGGCAGCGCGCCTGGGCGCACAAATGGCTCGCACAACGAGCGCAACTTAAGCTCACTATGCGCCTAGCGACGATACAAACGTGCTAAGTGCAAAGTGCGCCAACAAAATGCCATATTACGCCTCATGAGCCCATGAGCCCGAGTCCGAGTCCGAGTCGCTAAGCCCCTACGGGGCTGAGCTCCCATGGAAATAAATTTCCTAAGAGCAAAAAGCATGAATGCTTTCAATTGTTGATTTAGCCTTTTTTCCATTAGAAAAATAATCCCACATGGCACACCCATGTGCACCTCCACACCACATGTGCATCTCTAAACTAGCATTGCTAATATATAGAGGTACAACTCCTTTGGCCTAGCCGATGTGGGACTAAAGTTTCTAAATAAAGGCCAAAACCCCAACAGGTGGATGGTCAACACGCGGAGCACTGTGATGCGGATAGGACAATGTCGGTGCAGTCGTACACCGGTTTGGCTTTCGCAGGGGACTCCAGGTGATGAACGGGATGATGGCTGGGCTTGCATAGGGCCAACAACGAGACATGGCAGCAAGGGCGGAGCTAGGATTCCGAAGTAGGGTGGGTTAGATTAGGTTGGGGTGGGCTGGCCATGGATATACTTATATAAAAAAACCAAAAAAAATTGACATATGAAAAAAACCCAAAAAAAATTTTTTTTTTGGGGGGGGGGGGGAGGGGGCTGGAGCCCACCCTAGCCCCCTGGTAGCTCCACCATTGCATGGCAGTTCGGCACGACGTTGATGCTGTAGCCGGCATGTGTATTTAATGTCGTAGTCCGTCGGCTCTCCGAGCTCGGCGCACGCTCGTGAAGTGGCTGTTATCATCTAGGTCAAATGTGGGGCGGGGGTGAAAGTGTGAAATGAAGGGAGATGGTGGTGGTATTTGAGCAAGGTGGTGATGGAATGAAACAAGGAAAATAACTAGGGTTTATGAGGCTGTTACAGTAAGTGATGCTTTATAGACAAGGCCTAAATGATTCTACTCTTGTTGGGCCAAATAAAGGGACAAGAAAAATGCTAATAATTAAAAAAATGAAAGATAGGCTGGGTAGGGCTCTAATGGGCTCAGTAATAGATAGGAAGAAGTTTATTCATCTTTAACTTAATGAATAAGAAAAATAAAATATATGGATATAACAATGGTAGAGAATGAGCTCAGCTAAATGGTAACATGGCTACAGATTAGGGCTATATACATATTATGACCATAAGATTAGGTAGGAAGTGAATGAACCATGCAGGCTGGCTTAGGTTTGAATAAAAAGGTTTGTGTCATGAGACATTTTATATTTCTCTTATAATTAGTGGTGGACGTGATCTTAGGTGTACAAGAAATCATTTCAAAGGGGAAGGATGACTTAGGGACAAATAAAGAAACAAAAAGGAATAGAGAAATAAATTTAGGGGCTTGGGTTGCTTATCAGATAAGTTAGCTCATATAATCTCTAATATATAAATAGGATTTTTCCTATATTATATAGAATAATATAATTATTCAACGATGGATGTTTAAACCCATATATTTATCAATATTAAGCTATTATAAATATAGTCACATATATACAAAATTGTATTTAACCCTATTTGGCTGCATATCATCCCAAAACAGTTCTAGTAAGTCATGACAACCTTACATGGCTCTACCAAATGGGGGGTTGGCTAGATTAGGGTTCAAATAAATTTTTTAGTCAAATCAAACTCGAAAAGTCAACCAATAAGTCTCTTGTGCCATTCGCAAGTAAATAACACATGGGAACCCGATTGAGCGGCACACCCTAGGCATATGAGTCGTAGGCTCAAAATGGATCAAAATCATATATTGGATCAAATGATTTTGATCTAAGTCGAGTCCCAAAACTCAAGTTGGAAGTTAGGTCTAGGGTTACGATAATCGGTCAATTTGTCTAAATTGACCAGAAGGTTGTGCGATACAAATAAAGTGCAAGGGAACAAGTTTGAGTGAGACATGATGTATCAAAATAAAGTTAATCTTACCTACTACAAAACTCATAAAGGATGTTCCGAGAGATTGACATCCCTGGCGCTCCAAAAATTAAAGTCACAAAAAAGTACATTTAATGATCAAAACTATTCAAAATAAGATTATTTATTGAAAATAATTCATTTAATTTTTTTTAAAAAAACCCTAAAATTTAGGGGGCTCACAGTACTGTCGTTTAGAACATTGCTAGCGAGCAACCGAGAAATCAAAATCAATAAAGACTACTCTGACTTGGAGAAAGAACGATCAGTTGATTGTCATTTTTTTTCCATCTATAAACGTTTACTGCATATTCATTCAATCAAATTGCAATTGATATGCACATCATACATATACACAAACGAAGAAATGAAACCGACAAGATTTAGGCTCTGCTTGACAATTGTTGGAATAATAGTTAGTTTTTTTTTTTAAATTATCGCTTATGAGAGAGCCTAATTTTTGTGGCTTTAAATAACAGCCTTTAAATCAGTCCAAGCATGCTTTGTTGATTCATTAGTGATGAATGTTTTAAGATATTTGGAGGTTGATTCATTAGCGAGCAGTTCTAAAATGAATTAATTATAATAAAAAACAAAATAACAACAAAATAGTAAACTCGGCCATAATACCTCATAAACCAGCACAAATTGGTTCAAAGAAAAATGCTTCTACTTGTATTTTTTGAAACAAATTCTTCAATTAAATGATCATACTTAAACTTCTGTAGTAGCTCATTTTCAATTGAGATCATCGTTAATCCATTTAATCTTTCTTGTGATATAGTAGTCCAAAGATAAATTTTTATCAACATCTTCAACCTATAAAAACTCCTTTCCACCGAAACAACCATGACCGGATGTCAAGAAAATTCGATAAGCAACCAAAGTATCCCGAAAACTACCATATTCCCAATAAGTTTTTAGTCAAGGATGTCAATTGATTTTGTAATTCCTTTGGACAATATTGCTTTCAATTCTCTAAGGTCACCATAAAACTTTTTCCCATTTATATCACATTGTTGGTCATGTTTTAAGAAACTTTCTAGTTTAGTGCAATGCTCCATTTTCATCACCAACACTTTTCAACTTTGCATTAAACAAGAATCCAAAGGTTTCTTCATAAATCCCAAATTGTTCAAATCGATCGTTAAGTGATGTAAGAGCTTATCTATAATGTGGATAAACTATGTAATTCTAAAATTCTCCTCCGATGTTTGGCTTATTTTGGTACCCACCTCCATATCCTCATCAAAATATTTATTTTATGAACTTTTTTTTGGGAAGACCGGATCAATACCAACTTCATTAGCAAGTTCTTTGTTTGGCTTCTTTTGGCACCCAACTCCATATCCTCGTCAAAATGCTAGTTTATATGAACTCTTTTTTTGGAAAGACGGGATCAATACCAACTTGATTAGCAAGTCTTTGCTTCCTTCACAAAGTCTTCAAACCATCGTCTCTAAACTCTAGAAAGAATACGACGAGCTTTTTTATTCTTGAAATTGCTTCCTCTAAATTCACCTATTCTTGTTGAAGTACTTTACTAGCCCCATTAATTTTATCAAAAAGTTTGTACCAAACAAATAAGCTAATCAAGAACTCAAAATCCCCTAAAGCATTTTTGTACAAACTTTTAGCTTCCGCATCACAAAATTCGCTTTAGAGCTATTTGTTATTTCAATCAAAACATCTCTTAATTTCAGTGATTCATTTCTTATTGCTCTAACGCTTTCAATATGACTTTTCCAACGAGTTACCGACAACGACTTTGGTGTCAAATCCTTCACATATCTTCTAAGAAAATTCTACGGTTGTGTTGAAACCAAAAACAAAGTACAAACCTTTTGTACATATGCAAAAAACTTTCTAGCATTCACACAAGATTTGTTATTCCCGAAACAGATCTAGATGGAAGAACGATAAAAAATTAGAGACATCTTGTGAATAAATTTGCTCTCTATTCTAATATGGCAACTGTCAGAAGCAGAGACTTCTTACAAATAAATTTGTTCTTTGTTCTGATTTTGTAGGATTTCAGAGACTTCTCGCAAACAAGTTTACTCTCCTAATTCCCTTAATCTACTCGGAGAAGAAGAAGAAAGAGAGAGACAACTCTGTTGGGGAGATAAAAATCACTGTTGCTCAAAGCAAAATTTGTCCTACTGTGATCTGCTTCTAGGAACCAGCAAGTTCTGAAGAAACTTTTGGAACGCTCATCATCACCTCATGTTTGAACTCGCCGAACTTCTCTGGACTCTGAAGGCAGCTGCCAAACAACTTTCTTCGTCTCTCAATTTTGAAGTAAGTCCTCAAATGAGGCACGAAGAGAGTATTTATAGAGTTGGGTGGAAGCCCTAACCCTAATCCTGGCTGCCAACTGATTGCTAAAAGATAGGAGAAAATAATAAAAAGATATAACTGAATTAAATTCAAATCCCACAAAAATTGGATCTGAATAATTGACTCAATCTTTCTATAATCGCTCAAATCTTCCAATTAGCCTAATTAACCGCCAACGACACCCATGCGCCCAATAACCCATCAACCCATGTGCCTGCATGTGTAACCACCCTAGAGAGCAGGTGCGCAGCCCTGCATGCACGCAACAATGCATGCAGTAGCGCAAGCGCGTAGCCCCATGGCACATGCACACATACGTGTAAATGCGTATATGTGCATAGCCCGGGCAAGCCCCTATGCATGCTCCAGCACATGCACCTGTGCATACCCTCGCCCATACCCCTGCCCATGTGTCTCGCCCATGTACCTAGTGCATGTCGTGCATAAGACGAGCGTACGAGCGCAACAATAATGTACAAAGTGCCATGTGTCCATGCTGACGTACTATGTATGCCAACAAAGTGCCACTTTGCGTCTGAGCTCGAGCCCGTGCTCGAGTCAGAGTCCGAGTCGCTAAGCCCCTTTGAGGTTAGCGCCTAAGGGAATAATCCCATGAGGATAAAAAAAAAGCATAGATGCTTCATTAAGGAGTTAATCCATTTTCTACTAGAAAAAGACCCCCACAAGGGACCAATGTGCGCTACCACACCCCATGTGCACATCTCAACACAAACAAAGCTATATATTGAGATACTCAGTTTTTTGAGTGAGCTATGTGGAACTATCTTTCTAGTTCTAAAGTACGTAAAAAACACCAACGATCCCTCACATATCTCAATATATGGATTGAGCATTCCCCACAGTGACTACCCATCATACATTAGGATAGATGTCGCTACGACTTGAATCTTCCCGTATGGGTTAAATAATAACATGATACAAGAATAGACTAATCCTTGAATTCTGCACCATAACTGTAATTCTTTCCACTCACATAATGACAACAACTGTGCTTCTGGCTGCACATTAATGGCCCTGTGGCTGTCTGGTTTTGGTGTATGTATATTGGGTGTGTTTCCTTCAAGAGACGGCCTATATCTCTATCCATACACTCTAATTGAGTTCTTTTAAAGAGTCTTGGCATGAAGCATTTTCCTTCCTTGCGGTGCTATGCCGCTATGACATGGCCCAAAGCCGAGGCTATACCTTATGTAATGTCATACCATTGTTGCATGAGGCCCAGACTCTTTGTAGTGCCAAACTACCATCATGAAGCCTTTTGCCTCCTTGCGTGTTACGCCGTAGTGATATGGCTCGCGAAGCCGAGGCTTTACCCTTTCTAAGTACCTCATATGGTGTCACACCACTATAACATGAGGTCCAGCCTTTTTGTAGTGCTGCCTACCACTCTTCATTGTACAATTTAGGCCCACTTGCTTATGTACGGTGCTACGCTGCTGTGACTTGGCCCGAAGCTGAGGCTTTACCCTCACGAGGTACCTCATATGTTGTCGCCCCCACTATAGCATAGAGTACTATGCTCTTTTGTAGTGTTGTTCTACCCGTAATTGCTGTAAAGCACGCCTGATATTCCAAATACCCGAAAACTTATTATGGCTTCCAAGCCAACCTCTTATAGGACTTTGTTCTATACAAAGAATAAATAGTAGACAACAGTGGTTCTGGGTCCGTAACTCCTCAATGTCCCAAAGGACTACCTACTATTTCTAATATTCTTCCAGTCAATGGTCTTTTCTTGAACCAAAAGCTAGATGCCTAGTAGATTTTTCTTTGAACTAATAGCATAAAACTTTATGGTAAAATTATAATGACACAATATCAGAATGTCTTCAAGTCTATTTTTATGCTGTATTTTCGACTAGCTGGCACTTGAGCCCTTTGGTGAACGGATCTGCTAGATTCTCCTGGCTTCGAACATTAACCACGACAATGACTTCTCTTTTGATAAGATTATTTATCGTCCTCTGCCTTGAATGCACAGTCCTCTTCTTGCCATTGAAGAGGTCATTCGATGTCACCGCTACATTTGCCTAGTTGTCGTAGTATATCGGTACCTCCAAAATATGCGCACCAACCATTGGAAGATCATACATGAGCTCCCGAAGCCATTTTGCTTCTTCTACTGCAGTTGCCAGTGTATAGAACTCAGATTCCATAGAAGAGTGTGAGAGCATAGTCTGCTTTTTCGACTTCCATGATATAGTAGCTCCACCCAAGGAGGAGACATACCCTCATATGGACCTTTCACTCTCTACTTTTGAGCACCAGCTTGCATCACTGAAGCCTTCCACTACTGTTGATATCTGCAGTAGTGCAATGCATACTTCTGAGTCCTCTTGAAATATCTTATTACTCTCTTTGCAGCTCTCCAATGCTCCATACATAGATTGCTCGTGATTCAACTCAGCATCCCCACAGCAAAAGCTATGTCAGGCCTTGTGGCAGTACTCGCATACATCAAACTTTCGATAACGTTTGAATGTCCCAGTCGTCTGACGCTTTTTCTTGGGTTTGGCTTCTTGTCACACCTATACGGCGTATCGATCCTTGGAAGATCCTGATAACCATAGCGTATAAGAATATTCTCAATGTAATGATACTATGACAATGCCACTTCAGTTTCCATCCGGATGATCTTTATCCCTAGGATAACATCAGCTTCCCTAAGTCCTACGTGCTGAAATTAAATGAGAGAAACTTCTTGTCTCTGTGACACATGTTAAATCTGTACCTATATTAGCAAGTCGTCCACGTATTGACAAACGATAACTTCTCTCCCGTCAGCGACCTTTGTTTACACACACTTATCCATCTCACTGACCTTGTAGCCGTTGGATCGTATGACTTTATCAAAATTCTCATGCCATATTTTGGGAGCTTGCTTGAGACCATTTAACGATTTTACCTACTTGTAGACGTTGTCTTCAAGGCACTTGACGACAAGTCCTTATGGCTGTTGCATGTAAATCTCTTCGGTCAACTCACCAATCAGGAGTACGGTCTTAATACCCATCTGATGAATAACCAGCTTGTAAATTGCATCCAGAGTAATCAACATCCTGATGGTAGTCATCTGTGCTACTGAAGCATATGTGTTAAAATAATCGATCCCCTGTTTCTGAGAAAACCCCTTGGCTACCAGCCTTGCTTTGAACTTGTCAACAGTTCCATTAGCCTTCATCTTCCTCCTGAAGTTCCATTTACATTCGATTGGTTTTGCTCCTTCAGGTAGATCTACCAACACCCACGTGTTGTTCGAGGTTATCGAGTCATACTCATCATTAATAGCCTCCTTCCAGAAGACAACGTCTCTGGTCTTCATTACCTCATCATAGGTAAGCGGATCTGCTTCCACATGATAGGTAACAAAATCCTATCTGAAGTCCTTTTATCTTCTTACTTCCTTAGATAAGATTATGCAAATTCTGGTTCAATAGTTGTTTCTGCAACAACAACTTTTTCTTGTTCTACATCTTTGTTATGAGCTTCAGCCTCCTGTGCACCCAAACTATTCTCTAAAATTGTTCGCGAGAACAATGTTCTTGTGCCTTGCAAATTTGTCTTCAAAGAATTCTACATCGCGAGATTCAATGATATAATTTGACTCAATATCAAGAAACCTCCGAGTATCACTCTTCTCAGCATAACTCAGGAAGATTGTCTTCGTAGTCCTCGTTTCCAACTTTTGAATTTTCAAATCTGAAATCTTCACATATACCAGACGACCCCACACTCGAATGATATTCAAATTGGATTTGATCTTAAACCAGAGTTCATGAGGAGTAACATTAGAATTTGCTTGTGATATTATATTCAGAATGAAAGTAACCGTAAGCACATCTTTATCCCAAAAGCAATTTGGAAAACTCAAAGTTAACAATATTGAGTTTATTATCTTTGTTAACGTTATGTTCTTCCTTTTTGTAATGACGTTTGATTGAGGGGAGTAGGAAGCAGTCGCCTCGTTAACAATTTCATATTCTCTGCAGAATGATGTGAATTCATAAGACCTTTACTCTCCCCCTCGATCACTTCTGAGTCTCTTGAGTTGTTGTCCGGTTTGACGCTCAGCTTCACCCTTGAAGTCCTTATATTTCATAAATGCTTTATCTTTAGACTTGAGCAGATAAACGAACACGTACTTTAAGAAATCGTCGATGAAGGTAATGATATACTTTATCTCGACCTTTGTAGAGAACTGTTTGAAGTCACAAATATATGAGTACACCAACTCCAGAAGATCTGTACTTCGGTTTACCTATTTGAATGATTTTCTAGTGATCTTAATCTGCGCAAAGACTTCACATTTCTCTACCTTACCCCCACATTTGGAGATAAGCCCTAAACTAGACATCTTGTCTATTCTTTTACAATGAACATGTCCTAGTCTATTATGCCACAACTAATAGAATAACCAGAAAAAGAGACTGATTTATTTTCTCTATTGGAGTTATAAGATGAAGTTTAAACATCTCTTCGATACAAAATACTTTTCCAAAGTATGTTTCTTTATAAGACATAACCACCCGACCAACGTTAATGTCTATTCTCAAGCCTGCATTGCGGAGCAGACTTCCTGAGACCATGTTCTTGGCTATCACCGGTACATCCTTCACATCCTGAAGCGTCAATGACTTCCCCGAAGTCAGTTTCAGTACCACTATCCCGATCTCCAGAACTTCAGCTTGTGTCTGGTTTGCCACAATAACTTTCTCAGACATAGGTTTGTATATGGTGAACCCCTCCTTCTTTGAGCAAACATGACTTGATGCCCTAATGTCTATCCACCAGTCCGTGTCAACACTAGTCGAGTCAACCAGCACAATCATAAGAACAAAGTTAGCCTCACCTTGCTCTTTTAGTTTAGGTTTTTCCTTATTGTCCTTCCTCCAGTGGCCTTTCTTGCCACAGTTGAAACAAGTCCCAAGGTCATTAGACTTTGGCTTGAACTGAGCCGACTTCACCTTCAGATGGTGAATGTCCTTCTTCTTATAGTAGGGAGCCTTCTGCTTTTCCTTAGAGTTTTCTTCTTACACTAAGTTGGCCTTAGACATCTATTTGGACAAGGTATCCACTTTGAGTTGAGCCCTCAACTCGTCTTTAACATGAATCCAGTGCAAGAGGCGATCAAGATCCACCTCCATCTTCTTGTAGTGTATGTCCACTATAAAGTTGCTCTACCCAAGTGGGAGCTTGGCGATAATACCTCCAACGATGAAAGCATTGGCCATGGGCATGTCGCCATCCTTAAGTTTCTGACGTAACTTGAGAAATTCCTTGACTTGAGGCAACAACGCCTTATCGTCCTCAAATCGCATCTTCCAGACCTTATCGGTCACATAGATCTTGTTTATGTTCTCAATTTCCTTGTAGAGATTCTCCACATAATCCAGACATCCTTGGCATTGACCGTCTTACTGTATGACTATGCCAGTGAGTCCTCCACCGAGTTCGAGATAAGCAACTTACGGAGGTTGGTATCACTTCTCCACTTGGAATGCAAAGCAGTGGCCCCAACGACCCTCCGAGCATTTTTACCTTCTGGAATTAAAGGCTCAAGATCTATCAACACGTAGTCGATGCTCGCGAGTTAAAAATTCAGGCTGACATTTCTCTTCCAGATGTTGTAATGCTCTCCGTCAAACTTCTTAAGTTTGTTAAAACTTGTATCGAGAAGGTTTGTACGGCTGTTCTCTATCAGATCTGGATCTTGTTCTGAGATTGTAATAAATTTTCTCTCTATTCTGATATATCAACTGTCATAAGCAGAGACCTCTTGTAAATAAATTTACTCTATTTGTTGATTTTGTAGGATTTCAGAGACTTTTCGCAAACAAGTTTGCTCTCCTAATTTCGTTGAGCCACTCGGAGAAGAAAAAAGAAGAGAGAAAGGCAACTCAGATGGGTGATAAAAATCACCATTGCTCAAAGTAAGATTCGCCCTACTGTGATCTGCTTCCAGGAACCATCAAGTTCTAAAGGAACTTTTGGAACGCTCACCGTCACCTCATGGTCAAACTCGCTGACTTCCTCTGGACTCTGAAGGTAGCGGCCACACAACACTCTTCATCTCTTAATTTTGAAGTAAGTCCTCAAAGGAGGCATGAAGAGAGAATTTGTAGATTTGGATGGAAGCCCTAACCCTAATCCTCGCCGCCAACTGATTGCCAAAAGATATAACTAAATTAAAATCAAATCCTATAAAAAATAAATCTGAATAATTTTCCATAACCCCTCAAATCTTCCAATCAGCCAAATTAATCACCAACGACACCCATACGCCCAACGGCCCGTCAGCCTATGTGCATGCACGCACAACCGCCCAACAACACAGGCGTGCAGTCCCGCATGAACGTAGTAGGATAGTAGCACAAGTGCACAACCCCGCAGTGGCGCATACGTGCATACTCGTAATTGTGCATAGCCCGCGCAATCCCCTATGCATGTTCCAGTGCATGCACTCGTACATGCTTCTCATCCATGCGCCTAGCATGTGATCTGTACGTGCAATAGATGAGCGCATGATTACAACAACAGCGCACAAAGCGCCATGCACCCATGCTGACGTGCTAAGTGTAACTATCACTTTTCCAGAATAGGGGTATTTTTATCTTTTCCAAATCTTATACCAATTAAAAATTGTAATTTCTATTAATTGTAATGATGGTATTTATTTTATTTTCCATGATAGGTATTGTTGCCTATAATTAATATATGACAGCGTTAGTTGCTAGTTGTAGCTACTAGTTAGACTAGTTGTTAGTAAACCTAAATGGACCCAACTAGACTTGTCATGACACCATTAGTGAACCCATTAGTTTGCCATGTTATACCCATTAATTAGAGAGCAATGATCAAGGAAAACCCTTCTTTAGTTAATGAAACCTTTCCAAATTAAACCCCTTCCTCAAATAAACCTTCATGACTAATTAGGAGTTGTTAGACACTTTACATGGCATTTAGGGTTAGGATTCTTGGCTGGTTACATCTCCTATAAAACCCCTCTTGAGTTCATTTATTAGGCTCTAGAAACCCTAATTTGCCTCATCTTCATTTCCTCTTCATTTGAGAAGAAGAACCCAACTCCACCATTCCCAAATTGATTCCTAACCTATTCCTAGTGTCATTTCAAGGAGACTAGAGCTTGGACTAGTAAGGAGGAGAGCTTTGAAAGGAGATAAGCTTGAAGGAGGTGTCCATTCTTGAACGTTGTGTCCACTTGTATCAACTAGTGCCATTTCATTGGGAATCCATCTCCCTAATAGGTAAAATCTGAATTTAACCCTTGCAATTGTTTCTAATTAGTGTCATTTGTCATTTAGGAACCACCCATGCATTAGGGCTACCCATGGGGAGAAGCTTGGGCTTCATTAGACCCATTTTGAGACCTTTACGTATAGTTTTTGTGTCATTTTTGGAAAAATCAGAGAACGAACACAAAGTGTTTACCATTGGGTAACCTAATTAGGTTTGTTAGAGTGTTGTGAGGCTAGCTATGTGTCCACAATTGGATACGGTAGGACACAAGATCAATTTGGGGGTTTTTGGGCCTCCAACACATGTTGTGTCCATGCTCTATTTCACATGGCACTTGACACTAGCCTAGTGGCTCACTAATTAGTTGTGTCTACCTATTTTAGGCTTGTCTATGAAGTTTGGTAGGATTCGGACAAGATTTGGTAGAGTATCTTAGGCGTATCGTAGACTTGAGCACCAAGTGTTCGACACGTGTCCCCAAAGGAATTTTTGTACCTGAGTTGAGATTTTGGGTACGTGTTATAAATAGGATATGTTGTGTGGTGTCATGGTCTCATGATTCGTACGATTAGGTTTGGGTGTGAGTGCGTATCTACTTATAGGAACACACACACACACACACACACACACACACACACACACATATATATATATATTGGCAATATATATATATATATATATATATATATATATATATATATATATATATATATATATATATATATATATATTGGCAAAACACTCCCCTTTTTATTCCAAAAAGCTGAAAAGCCGAAGCTGTACAAGTATACCAGAAGGCGCAAAATGCCGAAGCCTTTACACGTATACTAACAAAAGAAGGGAAGAAGAGGAACCCAGCTAGACCCAGGATAGGAGGGAGTTCCAGAAGGCCGTCTGGCCGTGTTGGCAGAGGGATCTCCTCTTGCTACACTGCCTGATGGTCTCCCTAATAAGCTGGTCTGCGATGAACTGATGGCCTTCATATATCGCCTTGTTACGATTCTTCTAGATAATCTATGTTGCAGCTGCTGCTACGATCTGGTGGCCATGGGATGCAGAACCCTATGACTTTACGAGGTCGTCCTAGCACCCGCCCCCTTGAACCATCCTGCAGCTTTGGAAAGAATACTCCAGGCCTTGACCGGTAGGTCTTCCTGACAGAAGATGTGGTCCACTATTTCCGAATTACGATCCGTACAGAATATGCACGCAGACGCAAGGCTGAAGCCGATAGTGTTGAGAGTGCCATCGGTGGGTAGGATCTTGCACAAGGCTCTCCAAATGATGAAGGACCACTTCTTGGGGATGCTTGTTTGCCAGAAGGGAGCAATGCTAGGGAAAGGCACTGCCGTACCTTGGATCACTCTTATGGGCGATCTGACCGAGAAGGAACCCATAGCATCTACCGACCACCGGATCTCGTCTGCGGTATTCCCGATCGTCAATTCGCAACGGCGGATTCGCTCTACGACCTCGGGACCGACCCAATCCCGGACCTTGATCCAACTCCAGGTATTAACATTGGGGTCCCACATGTCCTTGATTTTGCAGTACCTGTGGGCTTCTGAGAGATTTAGAAGTAAGGTGTCTCCAACCCATCGTTCCAGGAATGCTGATGAATCACCGTCGCCCACCTGGAGATGCATCACATGTTCGACAAGAGAGCGCCCGATGAGCATGCGACGCCACGTCACGAAGGATCTGCTGTTAGATATGGCTGTCGACGGGTGGATGTGCTTGAAGTATCTTGCCTTCATGAACCTGGTCCATAAGTTCTGAGTCGTGCAGAGCTTCCACCGCAGTTTCATTGAAAAAGCTTTAACGATGTGGGAAAGTTTGGTGAATCCCAGGCCTCCCTCCTCGGTAGGACGCACCATGGTATCCCAACTGGCCCAATGATGCTTGTCGTTGTCGTCATGTGCCTCCAAAAGAAGTTGCTAAAGATGCTCTCGATCGAATAAAGCACTTTCTTGGGTGGGAGAGCAAGCCGCTAAAGATGCTCTTGATCGAATAAAGCACTTTCTTAGGGGGGAGCAAGCCGTAAGGGTGTAGATGGGTATAGATGTGAGGACGTGCTTGATAAAGATCATCTTTCACCTGGGGATAGTGTAGCGTTATGCTATCCTTCAATTTTTTTCCTGATACGGTTGATCAGGTCCTCAAAAATGCCAGCGTTGGATTTTCCGTACACGAGGGGGCAGCCAAGGTAGTGGAACGGGGGATGCTTGATGGGGAAGGAGGTGGTGTTAGAGAGAGTGGCCGCATGCTCTCTCTTGATATTGTGGTGGGCGTAGATGACACTTTTATCCTGGTTGACCTTCTGGCCCGAACACCTGACGTATATCTGGAGAGTATTGTGGACAACATCTACCGACCCAACGTCCCCAGAGGTGAAAATAAGGATATCATCAGCAAATGCCAGTGGGTGATAATCGGGCAGCCACTGGCGGTATGATAGTGGTGGAAGTTGGTAGTGCATGCCATCTTATTAAGGTTCTTGCTCAAGGCATCCACCGTAATGATAAAGATGGTGGATGTTAGAGGATCTCCTTGCCTAACTCCATGACTCGATTTGAAGAAGCCGTCGGCCTGACCGTTGATCACCTTTGAAAACCACGAGTTGTTGATCGATGTCCACACGATGTTGGTCCAGGTTTCGGAGAATCCGAAGGCTCTGAAGACCCAGATCATGAATTTTCAATCCAGCCTGTCATATGCTTTCTCCATGTCCAATTTGATAGCTATATTGTCCCCTCTTGCCGGGAACTTCATACAGGTGATTAACTCTTGAGCCAACATGATATTATCCTGTATATTTCTGCCGCTAACAAAACCACTCTGCTCTTCAGAGATGATCTTGGGAAGGAGACATGACATGCGGGAGGCAACGATCTTGGATATGATCTTGTTAGTGAAGGTACAAAGACTGATGGGACGAAAATCTCAGAATGTCTTCGGGTTCTTTTTCTTCGGGATGAGGATCAGGTTGGTGCTCAAGATGGCTCTTGGGTACATGGCTCCTTAAAAGAAGGCGAAGACTGCTTTGTGGATATCCGCCTTGATGATGTCCCAGCATGTACAGAAAAATACCCTTGAAAACCTGTCTGGATCGGGAGCACTATGCTCGTCAAGGGCCCAGACGGCGTCTTTAACCTCAAGCTCGGACGGAGGAAGTTCTAGCTGGATGTTATCGCTGTCGCTGATATGGTGGGGAATCTCCTCCAGGAAGGTGGCGTCTCTGAAAACCTTCTCCTTGGAGAACAGTTGGGAGAAGAACTCCGCCGCCGCCGCCTGGATACTCCTTTGGTCTTTGATGATGTTTCCAGTTGCGTCTACTATTTGGTGAAGAGAGAGTTTATGTCTGTAACCATTGACGCAGGCGTGGAAGTAGCTCGAGTTTTTGTCTCCATCGCTGTCCCATTTAAACCTCGCTTTCTGCTTCAAAAAATCTGTCTCAACTTTTAGTCGAAATTTGAGGATAGCTTTGGCGAGGTTAAGGGCAGTCCTAGCTGCAGGGGATCTGTCGATCATGAACCTAATTTTTGCTCGATTAACGTCAACCTCAGCCTCACGTATGGCCTGAAAAATGTCCCCGTAGGCCTGCTTGCTCCAGACTGCTAGGGCTTTTCTCGTGGCTTTGAGTTTATTGGCCACATGAGTTAGGGGTTCGGCGGAGTCCGCACTGTTCTAAGCTTCCGTGACGATGCCCAAGAACTGGGGGTGCTCGCTCTAAAAATCCAGGAAACGAAAACTCTTTTTGTTCATGCCCGAGTTGCTAGTAATTCCAACTAGCAAGGGGGTGTGGTCAGATTTAGTAGAGTTGAGGTGGCAAAGCTTAGAAGTGGTCCCCATTCCGTACCATTGGGCGTTCATTAGGGCCCTGTCAAGGCAGAAATATTGACGGTGGTCGCCTTCCTGCATGTTGTACCAGGTAAAGGCGTTGCCGGTGAACGAAAGGGGGGAGAGATGGGAGTTAAAAATGAAGTTGCTGAAATCTTGTATGGCCGAAAGAGGGGGAGGGCGGCCGCCAGTCTTATCTTCTCTGTAAGTGATAGCGTTAAAGTCCCCAATGCAAAGCCACGGGAGATTGTTGTGGTGGAGGTAGATGTCCAGGAGATTGTTCCAAAGGTGTTTGCGCTCCGTGATGTCACAGCTACCGTAAACCGCGGACAAGATGGCGCGCTTGGGGAATAACGGGTGTTCCATCCAGCAAGATAGGGCCTGCTTGGAGTCTTGAATGACTCCGATTTTGATGTCCTTCGAGCAGAGGATCCAAATGTCGTGTCTGTCAGCTATGGCCGTAGGAAAGCCTAACTGCAGCTGAATAGATTTGAGTCTCTTATAGGGGATTTTGGGTTCAAGGATGATCAAAATGTCAATCTTGTAAGTTTTGTTAAGGCTGGTGATTCTCCTCTTGGTAGGTTTGTTCGCCAGACCACGAACATTCCAGGAGAGGATGTTCAGCATTAATGGAGCCGGAGGGGGGTTGGTTAGCCCGCTTGGCTGCGGACCTGGTTCGGATCGTCAGGGACTCTTCGGCTCCTTTCTGCTCTAATTTTCTGATTGTGGTGGTAGCCTCTCCCGCCTTTGAGGTGGATGTGCTGGAGATGAAATCCTCGGGGTGGTTGATGAGCATGTCTTCGAGGGGTTCGAGCAAGTCTCCTACCGAATCCAACACGGGTTCCTCAGGGGGGATGAGAATGGAGTCGTCCGTGTTGCCAAACTGGTCTCCTTCTAATTGGAAAGAGAATCCTGCGGTGAGGACATGTAGTCCTCTATGAGCTTGTTCTGGCCCTAGAATAGCAAGGGCTTCTATGACATCGACTTCGTGGGAAGGATGAACCTCGTGGGGGCAGTATGTGGTATGTAGAAGTTCTTGGAAGAACTGTCACGACCCGCACCCTGTGTAGAGGCACGAGAAGTGGGTACGTCCAGCCTACGCCGCAGTGTCGGTGGTAGAACGCTGTCCTAGGTTGCTAACTAATCTCATGCAGTGTATATAATGTACTTGCCAAGATCTCAACTCCGAAGGGAGGACAAGTAAAAGATATGATATACTCAATCACAGTCTAAGCACGATAAGATAACACAGAAATCTAGATACCAACTAACAACAACAAAAATTAAACTACTAAAATAATAACAACAATATCTCAAACAAACTCTAATACAACTCAATATCTCAAGTTTAATACAAACAAGCTCAAACATGAAAGCTAAGTAAGCCTACTAGCTAAACTCCTGAATCACTCCTGAGAGTCGGAACCAAAGGTAGCTAATCCCTCGCCAGGTCCATGGTAAGTAGGGCATGTGTCGTCAGGAGTGTCATCTGTAATATTTTCAACAGGTCCAATCAGGACAGGAACGAGCACATCTCATCTAGAAATCCCAAGTAAATGACAAAGACTATAAAGCAGTTTTTAGACAGTTATACAGATAAGCATGGCAGTTTTATACAGATAATGATGTAGAGAAACAGTGAGGGTACAAGGAAAGTAAAGTAACTAACAAGAAAAGAAAACATGGCAAAGAAGACTGTAGTAAACTAGCTGAACTAGAATAACATGGTATAAGTCCAGACAGTATAAAATGTAATCCCAGTATGAGTCCAGTCCATATAATCTAATACTAGATGATTCCAGTACAAGATGAGTCCAGTAAAAATGAGTCCAGAAGTGATCCATGATTCCAGGGTAAGTCCAGACTATACTCTAACAGTGTGTTTTAAAATACTGAGATCAACATGTAAACGGCTAGGGGTAATCAGGCACATCGCACACTCGGCCAAGTGTGGGATGGCTAGCATTCCAGAATAGTTCCAAGGGAGGCGGTTCCAGATTTTAGGTATGTTCACATGTCTACTCAAGTATTTCCCCTCCCACAAATGAATCCATAATCTAACACTACAACCAGTATGAGTCCAGCCAATGATTTCAGAAATGATTCCAGTAGGGTGATGCCAGTAGTGATTCCAGATATAGAGGCCAGACATGAATAAATGAGTGTCGCATGTAATGGATCCAGCAATACTAATCGTGTTTGTACAGAGAATCACATATAGCTAACTAGAACTGAAATACAGTAAATGACAAGTAATGAAAGAACTATCAGAGAATGTACTCGCCTGACACTCTGAAAAGAGTAGTGTAATATCAGATGTCTGTACCAGGGTCACAATGTCCTAAAATAGAGTAATACAGTTATGACATGTCCAAAATGAAGGTAAATAAAATCTATAATGCAATCTATATGAATTCTAAGCCAATCTAGGTCAAAGTCAAACTTGGTCAACTCTACAGTCAAACTAAGTCAAATCAAGTCATATTAGGTCACAAGAAGTTAAACTAAGTCATTCAAGGTTAAACAAGGTTAAACAAGTCAAGGTTAGTCAAATCTAGGTTAAAGTCAACTCTTGGTCAACATTCTAGTCAAATATTAGTCAACATGATCAATCTGGGTCAAGTCTAGGTCAATCTATCTAAGTTGGTCAACAAGGGTTAGATTAGTCTATTACTAGTCAATTTGGTTAAGCTTGGTTAAGTCTAGGTAAGTCTGGATTATCTAAATACTATACCAAGGTTAAGGCACAAACAACAACACAACACCATATTGTATATAACTCCAAACCTTAGTCTTTAACAAATAAACCTAAACTCTAACCTAGATCATGAAACAACTCCTAATTTCCCACTTGACCCCATACATATCTTAATTTACATAGGACTACCCATATAACTTAGGTTAATATTTACTCATATAGGTTAAACCTAAACCAACTAGTCATTAGGCTAAGGTTTAGTCAAACTTAGTCATTCTAGGTTAGTTTCAAGTCAAACTAGGTTGATTAGGTCAAGTTTGACCTAAGGTTGACCTTGGTCAACACTTGGTCAAACAAGGGATAAACTAGTTAAGTCATGGGTATTTGGTCAATTAGGGTTAGCCCTAATGGCCATAGGCTAATAGCTATAGCCCATAGGCTAGTAGCTTAGGTCAACTAGTTCTAGGTTTACCTATATAGATATATATATACATACACTATATAATGTAAAACCTATATATATAGCCACTATATATAAATACCCATATACCCCACATATATATATATAATATCACTACATGAGAACTAATACAAATATATATATATCATATATATATATACACATATATATATATATATATATAAAACCTATTTATATATTACATATATATATATATAGAGGGATATAGAGTGAGAGAGTGAGAATGAGAGAGGGACAGTGAAAGAGAGTGAGATTGAACAGTGACGGGGGAGTGAATGGGCTGGACTGGAATGGGGGGGGGGTTTCAGATTTCCTGAGACAGGAATCAGCCCCCAACCCAACACACACAAATACAGACCTACATATATACACATATGTACACACATGTAATTACACCCAAAACTTCATCTACACACACACACTAATATATATAACATGTTCACTAACTAATAACACATCATTATATGCAAAATCATCATTAAAATACAATCAAAATTCATTTTTTTACAAAACTGGAAAATTTACAGAAACTGGAAATAGGACAGCAAACCCTCGACTTAGGTTAGTTCAAACTCCACCCAAACCGAACTATGATGGCCTAAGGTTGGTTGGTAAAGATAGCCCCTAGGTTAGTCTAGGTCCCTAGTAGCCTGACACGGTGTCACGACACGACACGGCGTGTCCACGCGGGTTTAAAGTCGCACGGGTAAATTAGACACACACTGATACAGTGCGTATCACACACAATTTCAAATCGTTCTAGGACACGACACAAGGCGACACAGGCCTCGTGCTCGTGCCCAGAGGTGCGCCTAGGGTTGGGCTTCGTATCCATGGGCTTGATACGCGTCCACGTGTCGTGTAGAGGGGACACGACACACGTATCAGAAGCCCTAAAATACGTGTTCAGACTGCGTGTCAGTGTTTTCGCGTGTCTCGTGTTCGCGACACGGGACACGTGACACCACGTGGTTGTGTCCAATGTGTTCGCCTATGGATAGGCTTCGTGTCCATGACACTACGAAGTGTCCACGTGTCGTGTACAGTGGACACGACACGCTCAAAGTCGAGTGTCTGTGTGTGTACACTGTGTATAGACGACCCTTCATGAGTCGATTTCGTGTCCGACACGACACGAGCACACCCTAAATTTTGGGTACGACTTGTCAGTCAATGTCCCTACGTGCATGCCAAATGGCAAGTGTCCAAGTGGTGTATGTGTCGAGAAAACGTGTCTAGGTAGCAGGACATATTTACAGTGTAAATGCATATGTCCAGTGTGTTGTGCCCGAGAGCTTTGTGTCCAGTTTTGGACACGACACAAGCTCAAAATGTACTCAGTGTATAGGGGTTAGGTTTAGCTAGGTCTAGGCTAGAATTTGGTTCAAAAACATTTGGAAAACAGTGTGTATTTTATACTATGACAGTGAGCAATTTACACAAAAATTCAATGATTTAACAAATAGGATACGTGTCTGATACAACACCAAACAAACCCCAAAATTTACAAAACCTAAAAACAGGGCTAGGTTTACCTAGATGCATGCAATTGTGAAGAAAAACACTATATTAACAAGGTTTAGGAATAATTACCTCTTGGTGCACAAAGTCTTGAATTTCTAAATGAGGGTGTGTATCCTCTAACCTCAACTTTTCCTTGCTTGATGAAACTTGAGTAGCACACTTCCCTAGGCTCCCTTAGATTATAGGTGACCTAATGGAGAAAACTAGAGGTTCAAAGCTTGTGTAATGAGAAAGTTTGGTCAAAAGAGTGGAAGGTTTTTTAGGTTTTTCTTGGTTTTTGATTTCTCATGAAACTTGTTTTTTGAACTAAGTGTTAACTATATAGGAGAGAGGGGGGCAAGGGGCTGTCATGGGGTTACTTGGCCGGCCACAAGGCATGGGGGGGGGGGGGTTTCAAAGCTTCATGGTTAAGGCATAGACTTTGTTGCCAAACTTGATATTTTGAGTGATTTTAGGAAAAAATCCTAAAAGGTGATTTAGATATTTCTAATACTTTGACTAAAAGAAAAACATTCTCCTAGTCATTCTATGGTTATTGCTAACCTATAGATTAGGGTAACTAGGTTAGGGATTATCAAGTCACTAATCAAAAGTCCACGAATAGTAAAATCTCACTAATCCTACTTAATTTCTAGAAAATTACCAAAATACCCCTTAGGCTAAAATCACAATTTGATGTTCTAAAAGCTTGGGTAGGCTCACATGATCATGTTAGTCTCTAGGTTAAATAACCTCTATGGTTACACTAGGGTTTTACTAGTAAATCACCAAAGTCATAAGTCATGACTTTAGAAAATAGTTTTAATCAAACTAAAATTTGCCAAAAATCATACCATGACTAAAACACCATTATTAATTAATAAATTAATAAAATTTTCAAAAATAACCCATTTTTAGAAAAATTGGGTGTTACAAGAACTCCTCTGCGGCTACTGGATTAGAGTCGTTGGGGACCTCTGAGTTCGGCTTGGGAGCCACCGAAGAGTCTCCAATAGAAGCGATCTCGAGGGAGGGTTCGGTCGCTTCCGCGACGAGGATGTTAAACTGGTTGGAAATGGTCAGTTGGAGGGTGGTGGGGGATCACCGTTCTGTCCGAAGAGGCGCCTATTTTGCTTTCACTGGGGTAAAATCTGGTGTAGGAGTTCGGTAGTAGAAGCAGGGGGGACCGGGTGAGCGATTGAAGCTTACCTCTTTGGTGAGGGATTCTGGCCTAGAAGGTTTCTTCTTGAGCTTTGGATGCAGACGGTAACAATGCTTCGAGAGATGATCGTGCAGATGACAGTAGGAGCAGAAGATAATATGATTATCGTAGACGATTTGCTGGGTGTGGGACTGGTTGCAAAGTTCGATGAGGATGTGGTTGGGGGGCTCAGAAGAGAGATCAAGTTCCACAGAAATCTTCGCATAGTGAGCTTTGGTCAGGTTGTTGGTTTCTGCTGCAGTGGTCACATAAGTCCCAAAGGAGTTGGCTATACGCTTAAGGGCGCTGGGACGAAGCAAATGAGAAAGGTTGGGAAGGGTCACCCAGGCGGCAACCGTCGTTGAGTCTTTCTTGGTGCTAAACTCGCGACCATTTGATAATCTTCATCTGGTGGGATCATCCCGCTGGTGCCTTGGACCATACAGTCCTGTGGTCAAGATCGGAGGAGAGGTGGAGCAGGATATGCCTAGGGTCAAGGGTGCTACCCTGTATTCTGCAGTGAGCTCCAACTGGCAATAACCTCCTGAACCCTGGCGAGTTTGGGGCAGCCTGAAGAGAATTTGCGAACGAAGGAGTGGAGGAAGGAGGTAGCCAGGGAGATAAGCTCATGTTCGGAGAATGGAACTGTAGGCACAGGAGATGGTGACAATATTCAACTTCGGGGAGGTGGACGTCAGGGAACAGGAGTCCCTGTTTGGCCGTCTTATCCGGACGAAGCTCGTCGGCGTAGGAAGGCAACGGATGGCTCGTCGAAGAAGGGGGTCCCTAGGCTACGCAGGGCGGGCCCGCGCAGCGGAGGAGATGGTGGTTGGGGTAATGGCCGACTTGGGATCCCGCTACCAACAGGGGTAGAGAGCAATGAGATCGGCGGGAAGAGAGCTACCAGAGGGTTTGAGGGGGTTGAGGGGGACATGAATCACAGATGTGGTACCGAAGAGCTCGGCACTGTCGCTGAGATCGACCCCGGCTGGGAGGGGCAGCAGGGGCTGGACGTCGAGAGGGCCCCAGAAGAAGAGCGGCCATATGCGTCCCCAGAAGTAGAGCGGCCATATGCGTCCACATTGGCGGAGCTATATGCGCCCGCAAGGGCGGGGCCATATGCTCCCGCAGGAGTCGTAGGGGCCACCATGGACGACCACATGGAGGAGGAGGGGGATGCGCCCACGGTAGAAGAACCACCGTATGCGCCCACAAGGGCCTGACTGTATGCGCCCGCAAGAGCAGCGCCGCATGCGCCCGCTGAAGGAGGATGGGGGTGGTAGGGGTATGCGCCCGTAAGGGGGGCCTCCATATGTGCCCACAACAGGGTAGTCATATGCGCCCACGAGCGTGGGGGCGCATAGCTGCACGACCCCCGGCCTCGAGACGGCCCTGCTAGGAGAAGGAGCGGGTAATTCAAAACTTGAATTTGAATTCGTAGGAGGGAACTGGCCCGCGTCCACCATCCCGGATACGGACCGATGGGGAATCTGGCAGGGGCTGTCGACTCCCCCAGGGGGCAGAGGAAGGACGCCGCTCGCCACCCTGGAGCTGGCCTGAGCCAGGCTGCGCTCTGACGGACGGTAGGGTGGGAGCAGGGAGTGGATAGAGCGGAAGAGGGGATGACTGATGGAGCGTATGGGTGACGAGGGAGGAGGAGGAGGAGGTGGGCCATGGCGGACCGAGAGGGAGGACGGGGAGGGGGAAATTGTGGAGCGGAAGCGGATGAGGGGGAGGCTGCCCGATGACGGCGATAAGGTCGGGGGGAGGCTCGCATGGCCGCACCCGGGGGAGGGCCACTATGCAAAGAGGGGGGGTGGTAGGGGAAGAGGGAGGGAAGGGGGGCTGCCGGTCGCCGGCCTAGGCGGGGCCGGAGGGGGAACCTGGAGAGCTCTGAGCAGAGGAAGCGGAAGAAGCCATTTGAATATCCTATTCTTATATATATATATATATATATATATATATATATATATATATATATTATATGAGTACATAGGAGCATATAGATATAGGTGTGTATTTGTATATAGTGTACATGGTGCTGTTAGGGATTATGCAGGGGTGAGTTATGTATAGATATTTGTATGTGATCTTGATTAGATAGGTAGAGGATATGACAGTGTATTTTGGGGGTGCTTGTATCAGTTGTTAAGGGGAGGGAATGAAGTAGGTAGAGGGGGCTGGAGTGTCATGAAGAACAAGAAGGTGGTGTCAATTGACTGATAGGGTTGTTCAGTCACTTGACTGTTAACATGAAGGTAAGGGATTTCAATTTGGTATGGTGTTAGCTAGCAGTAGTAGAGGGGAGATATAATGATGCCCTGCTGCTTGTGAAACAACAACAATAAGCCATGTTTCCACAAACAACAACAGATATGAGAGAGAGGAGGGGTTTAGAAATATAGGTAGGTCGGTGATAAATGAGAGAAGATTTGAGGGTAATGGAAAAATGTGTTAATATTTGGTTGTGAAGAGAGGACTGATTTTGTATCAGTCTCTAACTGATTTTTGTATCAGTTATAAACTTATTTGGTATCAGTTTTCAAGCTGATTTGAGTCTCAGTTTTTAAACTGATTTAGTGATCAGTTAGACTGATCTTTGATATCAGTCATGGACTGATAGAGATAGTTAGACTGATCTTTGATATCAGTCATGGACTGATAGTGATCAGCTTGAACTGATCTTTGTGATCAGTCATGAATTGATCTTAGTGATCAGTCATGGACTGATAAACTAGTCTTGTTCAGTCTATTGACTGAACTATAGTTGGATGAGGTATGGGACTGATTCAAGTATCACTACAAGAAATTGCATTTTTAGTAACATGTTTTAGTAATATAGGGTCTTTTATGTCTCTAAAAGCTTTTTTTACATATATTGGTGACATAAGTTCTAGTATGTCATAGAATGCACATAAATTTCACTGGAGGAAAACCAAATATCAGTCCCGCCAAAAATCCTCTACATATTGCGACATCCATATGTCGCTGAAAGACATTAAAATGTTTTGCAACATGTGGTATATGTCGCAGAAAGACACTATACGTTTTGCGACATGTGATACATGCCGCAGAAAGACACTATATATTTGGCGACATGAGTGATACATGTCGCAGAAAGACACTATATGTTCGACAACATAAAGCAATGTAGGGAAATATAATTTTATAATTTGTTAATTGAATAATAACCTAAAAATATAAAACAAAACCCTGGAAAAAATACCAAGTACAGTATTTTGGGTTATTTAGCTCTGGCATGGTTCTCTTTTTCTCGAGCGAGCTGTGTTCTCTCTCTTGTTGGGTTGTCTCCTCCTATCGTCAGCTAAGAGCTTCCCTCCTCCCATTGTCAGCCGTGAGCTTCCACTACACCAAAACATGTAATTTGTAACACATTTTTTTACAAATGCAATTTGTAACACATTTTTTTTACAATTAGCAACGGTTATTACCATGATATGCTTGTAATGGTTATAACCGTTACGATAAATAACACTACCCCAGAATAAGATTTTTCTAACATAAGTTTTTTAAATTCTAACAATTTTTTACTATTACAATTTTCTAACGGTAAAGAACGGTTAGAAACTAAAAAATCGTTAGTATAAATAAGAAAAAATAAATTTTAAAATTTGTAACAAATATTATTTTTATCAACGGTTATACTCGTTACTAAAAAACTAAAAAAATTGTGTCACATGAGGTACATGTGACATGTAAAAATGGATTAGAAAGGATTTAAAACCCTCATTCCTATCCCCCAACCCTAGTTTTCTAATTCTCCTCCCACTCCATTTCTCCTCCTTCCAACCGAAACCCTAGGTGGCTGGAACCATCACAGGCATAGAAGAGTCGGGAAGCACAGTCTCATATTCAGGGCAACTTCTCCTTCTCCTCAAGATTATATCTTTTTTGGGGTTTCTAAGCCAATCCACTTCATTTCTGGTCTTATTTTCTCAATTTTTTTCCTATAAAAGGGCAAACTTGAGCGACGATTGTAATATCCCGCTCTGTACGGCGCATTATGCTGAGATGTTGACTCAAAGAGTCGCATTGATCGAATGAAATATATCGATGCAAGTCGATACGAAGAGTTACGTTGTCCCGAACAATGCATCGAATTGAAACGATACAAAGTGCTGCATTGCCACGAAGGATAAGTACGTTGAGTCGCTCGAAGATTATAAGAAATCGAATCTACCCAAGGCACAAGTCCGAATCGATGCAAGTATTGATTTTAGTTGGTTTCATGTGCACGCTATCCATTTACGCTGAAATATTAGAGGTCGACATTTTGCCTCATTCGCAACGGGTCCACAAAATCCAAATCACCGCCTCTCAACGGGTTGAGACTTGGGCACGGTAGGCCAGAATCGATCGAGTAGTTCAATAAAACAAGAAGTGCTCGAATGACTAAGTTAGAAGATTTGGCCGTGTGTCACGACTCGTACCCGCTTTTTTGGATATGAGACGTGTCCAAGCCAGCCTACGCCGCAGAGTCGGCGGTAGAACGTTGTCAAGCCCGCAAGAAATAAATGCTCAAAATATAACATTTGCTGCGCATTCATATTTCTAAGTTTATTACAACATTTATATTTAAAAAAAATACAAAATTCTCACAATAATGAAAATGATACAAGCTATCTATTTCTAGGTTTTTATCTGCAAGTACACTCGTATCTCCCAAGCTATGTGAAGCCACAGCTAACCTAAAAATGTTGGTTTCCAGTTAGGAATAGAACAAGTACACAAACCGACAACAATGCAAAAATAAAGAATTAACAAGACATGAAAATAACATATGAGAGATGAAAACTAGAAAGTAACTGATGACATGACAAGTTGTGAAGAAGACAAGGAAAACAAATAAAAGACAACTATCTATGTGGTTTAAAATATCCTTTTGACATGTGAACGGCTAGGGGTAAATACGGCACCCTTGTACGTGTCGTGTTGTCACGACCCGCACCCTGATTAGTGGCACGAGTACGTGGTTACGTCCAGTCTACGCCGCAGCATCGGCGGTAGAACGCTGTCTAGGTCATCTATAAATACTACAACTAAACAGATAAATGTACCTGTACAGTATATACACTCCTCCGAATGGACGTGACATAGCAATACAGCTCAATCACAAATGTAAAACTAAGGTAGATAGTATGGAAAGGAAAATACGAATGATGAGAACAGGAAATAAGTCCAAGATCCACACAAGTCCAGAGCTATACACAAACAACCCAGAGAATCACATAATATATAAAAACTACTACAGTCTAAAAAGTACTAGCTGGCTCGTAGGCCAGGCACATCTAACTAAGCTACACTACCCAGGGTGAGCAAAGTCTAGTGGCTCTACTAACAAACCACAGCCCGGTTCTACTCCATCAGACTCGACCCCATAATAGGTCGGGCAATCTGCCTCAGAATCATCTGTAATATGTCAACGATATCCTATCAGGAAAATGAGCAAGTACAAACCAATAACAGTTCCATATGAATTGACAAATACTATAAGAGACAGTATAATGAAATACAAGACAAAGATATAGGCGACTTGGGAACCATTTGAAAGCCGAGTTACAACCCTTGAACCAAACAAGGACCGGGGTTGTAACCCTTCTTTCAAACAGAACTTAGTCTCAAATCATGGTATGTATAAAGTAGGTAGAGCATGTGAGTAATGGAATCATAGCATGGTGAGAAGTACAAAAGTA
>JANAVB010022066.1:5000-148179 GCA_029216955.1 Iris pallida
TTTGGAGTGGGAATGTCCACCTGGCTATCTTTTGACTTCTTTTATTATCATTGAGACTTATTTATTCATTTTGGGTTGAGCTGTGGATGAGATATAGTTATTATATTGTGGCTTATCATATATTATTACTTACAGCTTATGTACCAATATGAGAATACCACATGTTGGTGTATTCCTCGTATACGTGCAGCTGGCATGCTGACGTACTTAGTCCTACGTATTATGGGACCGGGGCGTTACATATTTTTGTGGTGGCCCATGCAGGTCCAAAAATTTATATTGTTGGGTTATATGATGTAACACCCAGTTTTCCAGATGAGGGTAATTTTGAAATTTTGTAATTATAATTATTATTATTGATAATTATTTTATATTATGATTTTTGGTAATTTTTAATTATTTTAAACTATTTAAAAACTGTTTTAGTCATGACTTATGATTTTGATGTGCTGCCAGTGAAATCCTAGTGACTGCATGACCTAGAGCCTAACCATGTCATTAGGATATTTAATTATCATTTTTACCTAGGGGTAATTTGGTCATTTTTGACTTATTTGAATTATTTGATTATTTATTGAATTGGCAAATTCTAGTTTGACTTTGACTTGTTGAGACCTAGTGGACTAGCCTAGAACCTAACCCTAGCTATGGTAACCCTAGTCTAACTTGAGTTAACCTATTTTAGTCATTAGAGATTAATTTTAGAATGAGGGGATTTGGTTTAGTGAATTTAAGTCATGGCTTATGGTTTCATGAAATGACTTATGGCCTAATGATTTGATTGATCATGACTTAAGCCCATGGGCCATTTTAGTAAACCCTAACCCTAATTATTGAACCTATGACCAGCCATAGGAGAGCCCCTCCCTATTTAATGTCTTGTTGAGGAGTTCTTGCCTCTTTTAGAGCTTGACCTAGAAATTGAAGAAAATATATTTTTCCTCTTCTAAAAATTCCCATAAATTTATTTTTATTTCCTTTTTAATCCTAGTCTTTTGCATTAGGACCTAATTTCTGTATGTTTATCATTTCTGGAGGTTAATCTCAGTTTTGGGTTCATTTGGAGCATTTGGCCATCAAGGAGAACACCCCCCATTTGAAGCTCTTTCTAGCTTTTTGCACCTATAGGTAAAACTCCTCAAATTGATCTAATATTTGGTTTTCTTTGTATTTAGGGCTAGATCTAGGAGTCCCCTAGCTGTCCCTGAAGTTTGGGCCAATTTCGTGTCCGTTTGGTGTCCGTATCGGACACGTGTCATAGAATACGTGTAGGTGTTTGATAGAATTCCCCTTTGGAATTTATTTTCAATTTTTGTAAATGTAATTACATGAATTTGTAGATATAAATATGTACATTAATTTTTGTGAAGGGTGTTAGGTATTTCTGTGTCGTTTTGTGTCGGTTTTTAGTGTTGGACACACGCGCACTTGACACGTGCACTGTCCTGCATCACGGGCTCGATTTCTTCTTGTATCGGACACGAGGACACACCAAATTTTGGGAGAATGTTAGGGCACTGACTGAAATGGCTCTCCCAAAATTTGGGGCCATATGGTGCAGTGTGCGAGGAGTTCTCCTCCTCGCACTGGCCGTACTGGCCGCGCGCGCGGGTTGTGCACGCATGATTTTAGCCACTGACACACACGATTAACAACGACACTGCGACACCTAGACACATATCAGGGTGACACGAACCTAGCCCTATCATTGGCAAACATGTGTGCCCGAGCTCGACTCGTCTCGAGCTCTGTGTCGTGTCCAATCGGACACGACATGGCTGCACGAGGCTGCCTGCTGCACATCACTGAAACACTGTGTTCACAACTGTTTGACATGTCGTGTCCACTTATTTGGACACGACACGACCTGTATAACACCCTAACATGTGCTTCCATGTTTACCAACCTAATAATTGTCTTTTAGCTGTTAAATTCTAATTCGAAATAGGGAAATCCTAATTTTCTGATACCAAGAACTGTGATTTGATGTCCTGAGTTTTTTTCCAATGTGTAAACTATTTTTGTATGATCATTTGAGTATGGGTTCACCAGTACAAGTCTGGGAATTAACTTGAATGATTAGGGATTGTGATTAGCATGGAATTTTAGTTCGAATTTGCATTTTGGGATTTTCAAAATGGTTTTCTGATTTGAACTGTTATATACACTGAGTGTGGGTAAATTCCTGAGTTTTCTTGAAATACATTGATTTGATATTACACTCTAAATTTCTGGAAACTATCCACTGTTTTTATGTTCATATAGCACACTCCCACACACATGAAATCTGAGAATCACTGGAATTACATATATGTTCAAACACACAGGTCCTATATGTTCACACACATCACACCACTGCACTGAGTTTTTAACTGAGATTGGGTTAACTGATTACTCACTAAATTCTTGAGTTATCTCACTATTTATGTCACATTCACACACTGTTTTTGATACAGTTACTTGAACTGATTTCCTGAGAATGTGTTTTATATTACCTGAGTTTGAATGTAAAAACCTGGGAATACCCTATCCACAGATTCACACACACACATTGCATAACATTGTATTACCTATATTTGTATCATAGCCTAAACTGTGTTATGTCCTGCACCCTAGCATGTACTGCCTTAACATTAGGATTCGAATTTGGGTTTTGGGTTGGACTGGTATTTATGAACTGTCAACTGATGGTTAATTTCTGAATTTGGTTTTCTTCTAAAGCTGATTTTGAATGTTAATTTACATGTTAGATTAGTGTACACATGTATTGTTTGTAGTTGAGATGGATTCATGTGAGATGGGGTTTCGTTTGGTCATTGCTTGATTTTCGAATAAGAAATGGATACGCAATACCATTGGACTGATAACTCCTATTGTTCACTGAGATTAGTTCACTATTTTTCCAGTTTTATACACAAAACTAAGCTCATCCCTATAACACACACATATAACTTCTCACATGTGCATATCTCCTAAACCTGTGACACTCTCTACTCACATCACCCTATTTAATTTCTGTCCACTTTAACTCCTGAACTCAGACTACATCATGGTCTGTTCAACCCTACTGCTAAGTTCATTCTTGAACTGAACCTACTCCTCACATCACCCAAATCATATTGACCTGCATATAACCCCGTATGTTGAGCATCAGATACATGTATGTCTTGCATTGCCTTGCATCTGTCCTGCATGAGGACAGATCCTTCCTTCCCTATTGGTCTTCCTATTCCTTATGTGCTCAGATTAGTGCATACATTCAATCACATGTCTTGATGCACCCTCAGATGTTACATGGGATATGCCAATCCATTCCTTGTAATGTCTAGTTACCTGCAGAGCCTTGGTTCAGGTCTTGGACACTTGATGTTCAGATTTGAACATCTATAGATACAGACTAGGGCATCTAATATTCTGTATAACCACCTTGTAGAGTCCAAGCCCTTGAACTCTCCACATTGTCCTGCTCCTCTATATGTGGAGTCCACCCCTTAGTCAATTTCATATCCATTGTGTAGTCCTCATTGGAACTAAGACCATTCTTGTCAACCCTGTGCATTAGAATGCCAGTCCCATGTCGAGTGATTAGTAGCAGTACATGGGATATATTTTTATGTCAATTATGGCATGCATGTACTAGCCATAATGTTCACTGCCTTGCCTAATGGTTTGTCCATATCACATTAGATTTCTGTCCCTTCTTGCTTATCTTAGTTATGATGGGATCAGTTTCCTCCTTGTTCAGCATTACTATTGGAGGCATGCACAAGGTAACTCATATGACAAACCATCTCAATTCTGTCCAGATTTGACTTTACAGTTTCCCCTCTCGACTGTCCTGTACCATTGATCATGGGTCATGACCACCGCCATCCTTGAGTTCAATCCTACTTAGTTTTAGTTCCAACTATGAATTCATATATGCTATATATTTATATATATTGTGGTTGCTAAGGGTAGGGGTAGTATACCCTATAGTCACAATGAAGGATGTAGTATATTCATTAGTTGAACTACATTAAGATGGATTGGTACTATTTCACCTATCTAACTTGAGACCTAAGACTTAGTGAACAAAGCCCAATTAGCCAAACGCCTAGATTGGCAGTTGACCAGGCTGACCAAAATAGCTTAGTTTGGCTAGATGTTGACCAAGTACCTAGAAGTTGACCAATATTGACTAATTGACCTCATTAACCTAGATGTTGACCAGTAGTTTGACTTTGACCTAGTTTGACCTAGAAATTATGTAGATTGCATTGTAGCTTTCAATTCTCTTGTATTTTATATATTATAACCCATATCACTCTGTTTAGGACTTTGTGACTCCGATGCAGACATCTGATATTATACTACTCTTTTCAGAGTAGCAGACGAGTACATTTTCTGATAGTTCTTCCATTTACTTGTCGTTTACTATATTTCAGTTGTAGCTAGTTCTATCTGATTCTCTATTTCAAACACGATTTGATATTGCTGGATCCATTTTATGCGACACTTACTTATTTATGTCTGGCCTCTATTTCTGGAACCACTTACTGGAACCACCCGAGAATCATTTACTGGAACCACCCTGGAATCATTTACTGGAACCATTTATGTACTGGCTGGACTTATACCTATTTTTGTATCGGATTATGGATTCACTTGTACTTGCTGGACGGGGAAATATTGGAATAGGCATGTGAACATACCCAAATACTGGAACCACTCCCTTGGAATTATACTAGAACGATAGCCATCCCACACTTGGCCGAGTGTGCGGTGTGCCATATTACCTACAGCAGTTCACATGTCGATCCTGATATTTTAAAGCACACTGTTAGAGTATAGGCTGGACTCACCCTGGAACCTTTGATCACCGACTTGACTCACCCCATACCGAACTCATCTTGTACTGGAATCACCTAGTATCAGATTCATGTTGTCTGGATTTACTTGGGTTTTGTACTTGTTTACATTCACATTCTGGACTTATATCATGTTGCTCTAGTTCAGCTAGTTTTTATTTACAGTCTTTATTGCTATGATTCTTCTCTTGTTTTACTTACCTTACTTTCCTTGTATCTTAACTGTTTCTCTATACCATCACCTGTATACAAACTACCATGTTCATCAATAAAACTATCTATAACTACTTTATAGCTCTCTGCCATTTACTTGGTATTTCTTGATGAATTGTACTCGTTCCTGTCCTGACTGGACCTATTGAAAATTTTACAGATGACTGCCATGAGGATACTTGCCCTACTTATTATAGACCCGGAGACGGGATGGCTACCTTTGGCCCCGACACTCAGGAGTGATCGGGATTTAGATTAGTAGACTTGCATCTGTTTTTCATGTTAAACTTGTTGTAGTTGATTTGAGACTTGTGTAGTATTTGAGATTGTTGAGAGTTGTTATTATTTTAGTAGTTGTCTTTCTATTTCTTAGTTATTTCTTCTGTGTTATCATATCGTGCTTAGACTGTGATTGAGTTACGATATCTTATACTCGTCCTCCGTTCAGAGTTAATCATGATGAGTACATTATATATTGTGTGGGTTGTTGGTTAGATAGTAACCTAAGACAGCGTTCTACCGCCGACACTGCGGCGTAGGCTGGGCGTTGTTACGCACTCGTACCCTCACAGTGGGTGCGGATCGTGACACATGATTATGCCCAACAAGCCTGCAAATTGGAATAGGATATGGAATCTCATCCACTTATTAATACCTTCCTTGACCTCTTCTCAACTTCTCATTTGATTGCTTGATTACATCTAGTTTGAATTTGTTCTAACTAACTCAATTCTCCGTGCCAATATAGGATGAATCTTCGTGGTGGACGCGCTACTCCCCTCGCCATTACTAATAGGAACACCACTGCTCAAGAAGGACCGATGAGTTAGCCACCCATGTCCCCTACCACCCCAGTACCATCCGGATTGCAGCCTGTGATGACACCCCCCCACTACTCAACATCAAGCCCCGACACCCCAAGTGGGGCAAACAGACCCCAGAAACCCTGTAACTCAAGAGGAGTACCTACCGCCTCCGCCGCCTTATCCACCCCAGCTCCTACCACAGATTCCACCCACATATTCATCATCATAACCACCACAACTGCCTCCACAGTATCCACCATCTTATCCACCCAGCAGCCCCCACCATATCCATCACCATATCCACCATTATATCTACCCCAGTAACCTCCACATAATCTACCTCAGTATCCACCCACATACCCCCCACAATATCCCTTTCTATATCATTCATATCCTCCACAGTACGGACCACAGGGTGCCCCACAGATCATGCCCCAGATGTCATACATACCCCCACAGCAGCCCATGCCTCAGGCTGGTGGGACTACTACAGATCAGATCCTCCAGAGCTTAGTACAGGCTCAGATGCAGCAGAACGAGGCTATTAGGAGGAGTTTGGAGACAGCACTGACCCGAGCACCCCAAGCCTCTGTGGGTACTATCGAAGGGTTCCGCAACATGAATCCTTCATACTTCAATGGCACAGAAGACGTCATCGGGATCACCAATTGGTTGGTTAAGATAGAAAATCTCCTGAAGGCTTCAGAGTTATCCGTAGATCTATGGATGACGGCAGTGAAGTTACAGTTGGAGGGAAATGCTTATGATTGGTGGGCCACAGAGGTGAGGCGGATAGGAGTTGATCAAACGTGGAAGGAATTCAAAAGACTGTTTAATAAGAAGTTTTTTTCCGACACTGCCAAGGATGCTCTGTATGACCAGTTTCTACACTTGGAACAGGATAACATGACAGTTGATGAATATGACGCCGAGTTTAGTCGACTGAGTCATTTTACACCGGGATTGGTTATGACAGAGCAGGAGAAAGCTAAAAGATTTCATAGAGGCTTGAGTATAGAGTTACAGAGGTATACCAGCTCCGAGTCGAGGGTCTCCCAAACAATTATTCTGGCAGATGCTAGTACTCAGGAGGCCATAAGCAAGAAGGCAAATCGACGAGTTACATCGACTATGGGATCAGCTAAGACCACTACAGGAGGGCCAGTGAGACATCCTCCCACACATCAGCATCAGCAGAGGACAGGGCCATACCAGACATAGGAGAAGGCCACTTGCCATTACTTTGGCAAAGTTGGCCATATTCAGAGAGATTGTAGACGCCGGCTGGGACACTGTTTAGCTTGTGGATCGAACCAGCACCAGAACAGAGATTGCCCATTTCAGAGGAATGCTCCACAAAATCAGCAGCAGAGGCCAGCGATTGCGGGACCGGGAGCACCATGACCACCTTTACCCCCTCAGGCAGCCCAATTTCAGCAGGCTAGAGCACAGACGGGCAAACAGAGAGTTGGGAAGGCTTTTGCACTAGCTACAGAGGAGGCAGAAACGGAGGTGGACGTCATAACAGGTATGGTTTTAGTTGCATCATTTCCTGCCATCACATTATTTGACACTTGAGCCACCCATTTATTCATAACCACTAGTTTTGCTACTAGACACAGTATACCCATGTCATCTTTATCTAAAAACATTAGAATCCTCACTAGAGGAGGAGTAGTACATGTTAGTGGTGTTTGTAGAGATTGTCCTGTAGTGATAAATGGTAGAGAGATGAAGGCACGACTTCTTGTATTTCCTATGCCGACGTTCGATGTGGTTCTCAGAATGGACTGGTTGAGCCAGCATTTCTCTCTCATTGACTTCCATAGGGGCAGTATCGTCTTTAGACCCCTGAGTGATGCGGAGTTCGAGTTCACCAAAGAGGAAGCCTTGTGGAGCGATGCACCTGCATTGGGGACTCACATGATGATGCAGGACACCCCTCAGCACCCTATCATCACCGAGTTCGAGGATGTATTCCCTAAGGAATTGCCAGGACTGCCACCTGACCGAGACATTGAGTTTTCTATTGAGCTTATTCCGGGAGCCGAGCCTATTTTATCTCGTGTTTATCGACTAGCGCCCAAAGAGTTGGTAGAAATGAAGACGCAGATTGATGATTATTGGAGAAGGACTTTATTCGTGCCAGTGCGTCACCGTGGGGAGGAGCCATTCTTTTTATGCCTAAGAAAGACGGGACTATACGCATGTGCATCGACTATAGAGCATTGAATGCAGTGACGGTAAAGAACAAGTATCCATTGCCGCGTATAGACGATCTATTTGATCAACTGAGTAGAGCAAAAGTATTCTCCAAGATTGACTTACGATCAGGCTATCACCAATTGAAGGTTCGGAAGGAAGACATTACAAAGACGGCTTTTCAATCAAGGTATGGACACTACGAGTTCTTGGTCAAGCCTTTCGGTTTGACCAATGCTCCCGCAGTCTTCATGAATTTAATGAACAAGATCTTTCACCAGTACTTGGACAAATTTGTAGTAGTCTTTATAGATGATATCTTGATTTACTCTAAGAGTCAAGAGGAGCATGAGCAGCATCTACGGATAGTTTTAGGAACATTGAGGAATGAGCGACTCTTCGCGAAGCTTAGCAAGTGTGATTTCTTTCTCAAGGAGGTATCATTTCTTGGTCATGTTTTTACGGGTGATGGTATATCAGTGGACCCAGAGAAAATCACAGCAGTCAAATCATGGCCCGCTCCTACATCAGCTTCTAAGGTAAGAAGTTTCCTCAGACTTGCGGGTTACTACCGACGGTTCGTAGAAGATTTCTCTCAAATAGCGGGGCCTATGACTCGATTAACTTGCAAAGATCAGGAGTTTGTATGGATAGACGAGTGTCAAGCCGCATTTGACGAGCTGAAGAAGCGATTGACCACAGCATCGATCTTGACACTACCATCGGGCCCGGGAGGATTTGTGATCTACAGTGACGCATCCGGGAAAGGATTAGGTTACGTATTGATACAGCACGGCCATGTAGTAGCCTATGCATCACGACAGCTGAGGGTGCATGAGAAGAATTATCCGACCCACGATCTAGAGCTTGCAGCGGTTATCTTTGCTTTGAAGCTTCGGAGACACTACTTGTATGGCGAGAAGGTTGATATCTACACTGATCATAAGAGCCTCAAGTACGTGTTCACACAAAAGGAGTTGAATATGCAACAGCGACGTTGGTTGGAGTTGATGAAGGATTACGAGATCGAGCTACATTATCATCCGGGTAAGGCTAATGTCGTGGCAGACGCATTAAGCCGTAAGCCCATGGCACACTTTTTGACTACGCAAAAGGAGTTGATTAGAGACTTGCAGCAGCTTGGTGTTGAGGTAGTATTTCCGGGGGCAGATGGCGTATTAGCCAACCTCCAAGTGCAATCATCATTGGTAGAGCGCATCAAGGCAGCATTGCCTACTGATGCTAGATTTTGATGGCTCAGAGAGAGGACTGACGCAGGAGAGCAGACGGGATTGAGGATCCATCTCGATGGGACACTACGATGTGTGATCGTATTTATGTTCCTAATGGAGAGCTACGGCAGGAGCTGATGGCAGACGCTCACAATTCGACTTACTCCATCCATTCCGGAGGAACCAAGATGTACCGCAACTTACGACAGTATTATTGGTGGCACGAAATAAAGCAAGAGATAGCTCGTTTCGTTGCCAAGTGCTTGGTATGTCAACAAGTGAAGGCGGAGAACCAGAGGACAGCTGGTCAGTTGCAGCCGCTACCCATTCCCAAGTGGAAGTGGGAGCACATTACTATAGATTTCGTCACGGGCTTTCCTCGGAGTCCTAGGGGACGTGATGCAGTATGGGTGATTGTTGATAGACTTACAAAGTCAGCCCATTTCTTACCTTTTAGAGTGGGCCAGTTGACAGAGGTATTGGCAGAGATGTATATGGAGCAGATTATGAGATTACACGATGTGCCTATTAGTATTGTGTCGGACCGCGACTTGAGATTGACCTCACACTTTTGGTGGGAGCATGCAAGAGAGTTTGGGCACCCAATTAAAGTTTAGCATGGCGTACCATCCACAGACAGACGGCCAGTCAGAGCGTACCATTCAGACGCTAGAGGATATGTTGAGAGCGTGCATGCTTGACTTTGGAGGTTCATGGGAGGACCATCTTCATCTTGTTGAGTTTTCCTACAACAATAGCTATCAAGAGAGCATTCAAATGGCTCCGTTTGAAGCGTTGTATGGTAGAAAGTGTCGGTCTCCTGTTTGTTGGAGTGACATAGGAGAGCGACAGCTATTGAGACCCGAGTTAGTCTTGAGCACAGTGGAGACAGTGAAAAAAATTCAAGGCCATCTGCGAGCAGCACAGGATCGTCAGAAGCAGTGGGCGACCATGTGTTCTTGAAGATATCCTCCACTAGATGCACGATTTGAATCGAAGGACGTGGCAAATTGAGTCCTAGGTACATCGGGCCTTTCGATGTCTTGGAACGTGTTGGAGAGGTTGCCTATAGATTGGTTGCCACCGTTGCAGAGGGAGTGCATGACGTATTTCATGTATCTCAGCTGAGGAGGTACGTGGCAGACGACAATCACGTGCTTGATCACTCCGAGATCACAGTTGGACCGAGTTTGACGTACGAAGACCAACCAGTAGGTATCTTCGATCGCCGAGTGAAGACGTTGCAGAATCAATCTATACCATTGGTTCGCGTGGCATGGAAGTATCACTCGCCAGGGGAGTCTACTTGGAAGCGTGAGGACGACATCCGAAATCGCTACCCGCATTTGTTCGAAGACGAAGGTTTGTCCTGCATTTTAAGCTCGTAAATTATTATCATTTTCTTTGCATTGCATTTGATCCCCCGGCCTTAGTTTAATTTCGAAGACGAAATTGTCTTTAAGTTGGGTAGGATGTAAACCCCAATATTTTTCTAATTATTTTAGTACTTTAAAATTTATTTTTGCTATAATATTTTTTGAGTTAAATAAGAAGTTGGTATATATATATATATATATATATATATATATATATATATATATATATATATATATATATATTATTTTATACATATATATATATATATATATATATATATATATATATATATATATATATATATATATAATATATTTTATATATAAAATATATATATATATATATATATATATATATATATATATATATATATATATATATTATATATATATATATATATATATATATATATATATATATATATATATATATATATATATATATTATTTATACATATATATATATATATATATATATATATATATATATATATATATATATATATATATATATATGTATAAAATATATATATATATTTTTTTTCTTTATATATATATATATATTATATATATATATATATATATATATATATATATATATATATATATATATATATATATATATATATATATATATATGTATGCTTGTGTGCATGATATTTTAATGCTACTAAATATAATCGACAAATGTTATAAAAAAAATTTATACTTATTTACAATTTATAGGATTTTCATGTGAAAGTATATATATATATATATATATATATATATATATATATATATATATATATATGTGTGTGTGTATGTGTGTATATATAGAAGTAAAATATATATATATAAAAATATATATATATATATATATATAAAGCCGACACTGTAGCATTGCTATAGTGCCATATAGAACCCGAGCCCGAACCTATAGTCTTAGCCGAGAGGAAGGAGAAAAATGAAATTAGAAGATTTGATTTCCTCAAATCTTCACCATAAAATTTTAGAAAATTTTTCCTATATCCCTAAGGAGATTCTCTACGACATTAACCCATATCCAAGCGAAAAATGAATCGGATTCGATCCTAAATAAGGATTTAAATCCTAGTATAAAATCCATCAGTCGAGTAGGGTTATCGCAAAATTTTCTATCGAAAACTCCACCCCGACCTTGCACAAGAACTCAGGAGCCACCCGACGTTCACACGCCCCTTCCTGGTCGCCTGAGCGCTGCCGTCGACGGCCGTACCGTCGAGGAGAAGGCCAGCCGACCGCCGGGAAACAAAGGATACTCTGTTTTGCCGTTCCCAGGTACCCTAATGTCGAAGTTCATATCTCCTCAATTTCTCAATGATTTTTCAAACCACCACCTCACAGATACAGACCACATAACCCTCTTCGAATCCCTCCAGGGGGATTTGAAATTAACCACTGGATCGTGTCGGAAAATTTACACGAACTTGAGCAAAAACTGCTCGAAAAATCGTGTTAGGGGGCTGTCAAAACCTCAACTTAGAAGCCAGTTTTCGATCAGAATATTAGGGTTACCGAGAAACAAATTAAAGGCAGTTCAAGTTAACATAACCGTGATTAAAACACAACTTGTAGATATGTATTTCGATTTCTGTGCACGAATTTATTCGATGTTTAACTTTTGCAAAAAACTGATTTTTAAAATAGTAAAACTTAGAAATTTTCCTTATACGGCGTGCGCCCCGACAAACTGGGCAACGTGGTCGCACGCTATATCGAAAGGCGCATATGGACGTTGCTGACGTGTGGGAACTGACGGAACTCAGTTTCGTCGCGTGTGTGCGACGAAATCAGTCCGTATCCGTCAAGATAACCTCGTATCGCAATTTTACAAACTTTGCCCTAACTTCGTGTACAGTCGTAAAATCGAGACAAAACTTGTGCCAATAGGTCTGAATCAAAATTTTGGTCCTGTGTGCCAAGTTTGGTTCGGTTCTGAGAAGGTCGACCGGAAACCCTTTTTGGCGGGCCCACGACCCACTCAAACGGGCAATTTTGTACGCGGCTCATTGGAATCCAAAATTGGACAAACTGTTGAGTTCTTTCCTTAAACTAAATCCGTAGACATGTAGTTTGACAACTTTAGAGACCATAGATTTTGGCACGCGTTTCGGTGCAAAGCGGGTCCAACGGCGGACATCGTTTTGACCCGAAATTACGATTTTGCCCATGTTCCAGAATTAGACTTTTGGACAGGCATTCCTTAGGTATGTCTTCTTCACTGAGAACATTTTTGATGTTTGTTTCAGCATTCGGAGTCATCCGTGAATTGTTAGTTTTGTGTTGACGCTTGCGACATTGGATTTTTCCCTCCTCGCACCGCAGACAAGTATACCTTGCCATAGATTCTGATTGTGCTCATTTATTTTCAGTATATTTTATTATTGCATATTTATTTCTCTTATTTGTTATTTTGTTTATATTGGACGTCCAAGTCATACTTGGGTGCGGGCGACTAGATTTAGTCGTTTTCGTTATTTTTATATTTTATTATGCATATCGACCTAGAGTTAGACGACCACCTTATGAGTATGGGATATTTTCATATCTCTTATGGCCTCAACACATGTGTATTACGTGATGAGTGAGTTCATATAGGACACGGACCTTCGTACTCGACTGGCCATCGATACGTATAGGTCGTGCGACGGATAGGAGGTAATTGCTACTAGTGTATTGAGTTAGAAGTCGTAGCAATTGCCAACTGTACAGGCTGTGGATACATCTTGGACATGAGCATTGGGGGAGAGGACAGCTACTAGCGTAGGTGCTACATTTACTTTTTACACACATTTGTGGGCCGATAGTGACTCGTATGAGCGCTACTTCTGCCCCTGGCCGATAGCGACTCGGATGAGCGCTACCTACTGCCATTCTTTATTTACTCTGCTGATCCTACAGCCCCTGCATAGAACGTTTTCCTCAAAGTGCATCTCACATAGACGGTTAGGAGATCCTACAGAGTCATAGTTGCATGTTTACACATTCAGTTATTTTGGCTTGTTTTCTGTGTCTTGTTACGTCCCTCTGAGGACCTGGTGATCTCTCCAGGATCAGACGAGCAGGACTATCCCGAGGAGTACGGTGCAGCGTTGGATCCTTCATACATCGGTGATGAGGCATCTCCTACTCTTGCTTAGTTTTTATTCTTTATTATCTGAGACCATGTATTGGACATCTTTTATCATCTTTCTTGCTGTTTGAGGAGGTTGGAGTCCATTTAGTTGAGACTATTTTTCATATATGTTTTGAGTGGGAATGTCCACCCGGCTATCTCTTGACTTCTTTTATTATCATTGAGACTTATTTATTCATTTTGTGCTGAGCTGTGGATGAGATATAGTTATTATATTGTGGCTTATCATATATTATTACTTACAACTTATGTACCAATACGAGGATACCACATATTGGTGTATTCCTCGTATACGTGCAGCTGGCATGCTGACGTACTTAGTCCTACGTATTATGGGACTGGGGCGTTACAATATTGATGTCAATTTTTACACCCAACGTTACTTAGAAATTCTAGATAATTTCGAACCTCTCATCTTATGAGCAATTCAGCCTCTTCAGGATGAGATATCATTTGAACCTGTACAAAACTCGTTCTTCGTAGTTCCTCCTCGGAACGATGATGAGCATCCAATTCTCTTCAGCAGAGAACGAAACCAAAGGGCTATACTCTATAGCGATTCTGAAAATGATAATTTTGGAAGAATACAACTACGTCGTTATAGTCAACAATCTAAGAACGTCATTCAAAAAATGGGTTACAATTTCAGGTCTGGACTCAATGGAGGTATAGGTAGACAAACTCATATTCGACTACCGGCTCCGAAAGGAAGGTCATCACAATATTATAATAAAGACTAAACATGGGTTAGGCTATACTACGTCGATCACAACCCCAGACAGATCTGAGTCGGACGAAGAGATACGATCTCACTCTTCCGGTTCTTTCTCATGGGACTCATACACCAACATAGGGGATGTCTATCGATTGACTCTGTCAGTCAATATGACTGAATTTTCGGGAGGACAATGACGACTTTAACAAGGCTTATGCGAACGAGCCTTGGGCATAAAGGATGGATACTCAGTGGAAACTTTGCTTTGAACAACGTGAACCACCCACTGAGTATGAACTGATCCAGATCGATGTCGGAGACGAAGCTTCTCTAAGGCCTATCTTCATCAGTAAAAGTCTCCCTGAGACAGACAAACAAGAACTGATCCAACTCATTAAGAGTACATTGACGTATTCGTCTGGAGCTATGAAGATCACAACTTATAAGCTCAATATTTTGCCAAACTCTAAGCCTGTTAAACAGAACAACGAAGATTTCGACATGATATTGTAACCTCCGTTAATCAATTTCTTGAATTTTTTTCAAAAATTTTTATTTTTCAAAACTCTGAATTTTCAGAATCTTCGAAAAATATGCAATTCTAATATTGAGAAAACATTTTCGACCGTAATTGGTATTTGTGCTTGTTGGTCATTGGTTTTGTAAAAAAACAACTAATTTATGTGATTTTACCATATTGGAATTTTCCTGTCCATTTCTTTAAATTCATAAGTTATAAATATTGTTTTATATAAAGTAAACATTTATCGAGTCATGATTTGCAAATGAATATATATATATATATATATATATATATATATATATATATATATATATATATATAAATATATATATATATATATATAAATTAATTAACTAGTTGATGATATCTAATTAGCTAGTGATTAATTCGTCCAACTTGATATGACCATATGAAAGTTTTATATTGTGAAATGTTGTGCTTCGGGAAGAGCACAATAGTAGCAGCATTAATTTTCTATTCGATCAGTTGCTATGAATTAGCAACGTATGAAATCTTCTAAATAGAAACATATATTATCAACTTTTGTTACAAAGTTTATATTTTTTTTATTTTCAGTAAACATATATTATCAACTTTTGTTACAAAGTTTATATGCATGTATATTATCAGTATAATTAATTAACTAACCGAATTTAACAGATAGCTAAATTGTTAGAAGGTAGCAGTTAGTAATTAGTGTTAGCTTTCCACTAAGTTCTCATAATCCTATTACATGTACATTTGCATAATTTTAGGGTTACTCCCACTCCCCTATATATAGGCCGACTTTCTTATGTGTAACAACCTAAAATTTTCCCTAAAATATTCATAACTATTGAGTCGCCATCCATCCTCCCCTGGATATCCCGACCCTCTCGCGTCGTGGCCAACTGGCCAGTAACACACCACCAACTCCTCTGCCCTCTCCGGCCGACTTTTCGACTCCCTGGCCGCCAAACACAACCACTGGCACCACCAGTACGCAGCTACCACATTCCCGACTCCTCCATACACCACCACCTCCATTGCCAACACCACCACTGACACAGCCATAATCGGTCGGCCGCACCATCCTTCTAGTCAACACCACACACCACCTCAACCGTCGCCATACTCCCATCGATAAACCGGCAGCGTCTCCATCACCATAACAGCGCCTCCACCATCGTAGCCAAACAACCACCACACAAATACACCACCATCCACCAATGCTGTCGACCGCCTCGGCCAACTCCGAAACTTGCCATCACCGCACTACCATCTCGGTCGACCTACGGCTCCCAAACACCGCCACCACCATTGTCATCCACCACCGCCGTTCATCACACCCGCCACCAAACCACCATCAACATAGAAGAAGAAAGAGTAAGGAGGGGACGACCTGACCTGACCAGACCGTGTCCCCGCCCGGCGCCACTTCGGCTGCCACCGCCCTCGTGCCGCCGTGCTGTTCCCAGAGCCGTCCTCCCCCCTGTCTAAATCTTGGTGCCGCCCTAGTTTCACACCACTTCTAGCTGAGCGCCCAGCTTCCGACACCAGCCGGCCTAACTCCGTCGTGCCTAGATTCGACCGTCGAGCAAACCCCCACTGTAAGTCCCCGTGTCTCCTCCCCCTTCTCGATTGGACTTCTCTGTGAGCCTTAGAGAATTTGGTTTAGAGAGAGAAGGACAAAGCTCACTGACCCGTTTGGAAATTTATGAATGAGCTCAAACCTCATGACCCCATTTCTTGATTTCTAAGTGAAGTTAATTTTTCTTTGTGGGTTGAGCATAGCTGGGCTGAGCCCACAGTGGGCCGGCCTTGGGCTCAATCCTTCTTATATATTTTTTTGTTTAAGTGAGTACGTTGGGTTTTAAGCCCAGATATTCAAATGATTAATGGTTGTCCAATTGGACTTGTTATGTCTTGGAATAATTAGTGTTTTAATTATGAAATTGGTTTTAATTAATATCTTTATGATTGTTTAATATTAATGATAATTGCTAGTATATGATTAAGGGTTTATTATTATTATTACCATTAATATTATTATTTGATTTACTGTGGTATTAAAGAAACAGTATAAGTATACATATATATATTTTATCTACTATATCACTTTATTTTGTGTGAGAGGGTGTATGTACAAAGTGTGTGTGTGTGTGTGTGTGTGTGTGTGTGTGTGTGTGTGTATAAATATATATATATATATATATATATATATATATATATATATATATATATATATATATATATATATATATATATATAAGTCATGCATATTTTATATAGAATTTTGGTAATAGTTGATTTACTTTATAAATAATATTATGTTATTATGACATATATAAAATATTTTTAAAAATATTTTCAAGAAAAGATATTATATCTAGTATACTAAACTTATACATCTCGAGATATTTTAAATGTGGTTCTAAATGCTTTAAAGAAATTATTAGTAGAAATGGTTAGATTAATAGAATTGTTAACTAATTGTTACCGATTGATTATGTCGGCTTATAAATATAACTATTGATACTACTAGTATTATCATTGTATTAGCTTCTATATTATAATTAATATTGGAATTAGTGATTAGACATTTTAGTTTATATATATATATATATATATATATATATATATATATATATATATATATATATAAATATATATATATATATATATATATATTTTTTTATATATAAATATAAATATATATATAAATATATATATATATATATATATATATATTTATATATATATATATATATCTTGCAACAAACATTGGGTTTGGGTCTTAGGCCCTACTTCTTTTCAATTTAGTTTTGGAGTTTTAAAATATATTATTATATTAAACTTTTGAGACTAATTTATAGTTAACAAATTAGAGTTTTATAAATAATTTTAAAATAGTATATTTAATTAGTTATACTCTTCCTTAAATTAATCACGACCAATATAGTCGTTTTCTCATTCTTGATTCGATTATCGTGCCAAACTCTAACTTAGAGCTTCTATATACCAAACTAGGCTATTTGGACTATTTTGGACTCAATGGAACTACATGTGCCATCGTTTGGGACTATCTTATGGAACATAGCATCGTACTTATCCCGTTTTAACACGTTCGTGTCGCGCACGTCAACTTCAACCAAATCGAGATGAGTACATTCTCTAATCGTTTTCATCATGATAGTACTTATATTGCCTACTCTAGACAACTTTACTTGATGCTAACACATTGTTCACACGGATTGGTACTATATGGATCTTGTCATACGATGTTATCCCCTCATCGGGTACATCGGATATTTATGTTTATGTACTTTATCATGTACATTGTGTACTCCTTGTACTTGTATCATTCATGTACTCTCATGTGCTCTCGTGTACTCTTATGTGCTCACATGTGCTTCATGTTCAAACTAACAATCATGTACGTAACGTAACGTGATCAGATCCTTGTGTATTGATTGGGGTAGGGGGAGTAGAAGTGGTTATGTGATTAAATCCCATTAGTGTAATCATGTACATGCCGATTATGCCTTCACGTATAATCGAATTACCGTAGAATAATAATGTACAACCCAAACCGATCACATAACCATCTTGTGCTCTGAAATACTTATATTATTTACAGTTCATAAATACTGTATCTTATTTATGTACTCAGATTCTTTGTTTATATTTCTTGTATTCATGTACTTTCATTTACAGCACGTCATGTATTATATTCTATTGCTAGTTCTATATTTTCTACCCTATCATGGAACTGCTTTTAAAGTTATGTGCTTCGCTCCAATCCTGACTGGATAACCACATTTTTAGGAATTGTTACACCCCCACATTATTGGACCACAGGATGACACTAGCTGAGACGGATCTCGATGTTATTTCAACGTGAGTTGTCTTCCGGGAGTTTTAGGCCATTGTATTTTATAATTCTTTATCGGATTAGTCTCCAATGTTTTCTGGTCTTATATATTCATTGGTAGACTCTGTTTGATTCAGTGTTTTGATATCTTTCCTATTCATGTCTTCCTTAGTTGTTTGTGATATGATTGGAGTATATTGTGATTATGATCATGTAGATGTTGTAGAAATTTATTGGGTACTTGACAGCATTCTACTGCCAATACTGTGGTGTAGGCTAGGCATTGTCCATGTACTCGTGCCCGAATATCCGGGTGCGAGTTGTGACACGTTTTTGTGGTGGCCCATGCAGGTCTGTCTTCATAACTAATGCGAAGTCCTGGTACTACTTAGGCTTAGCCGTACTACTGCGAGCTTGCCCTAGGATTAAGATTTGATTCATGGAATATTTTAGGATTTTGGTACTCAATCATATATTAGGACCTCTTGATAGATTTCAGGTATGACTCCTGAGAATCTTATTTTAAAACTCTTTTGAGTCTATTCCCACTTGCTCTTGCTCGTCCTGATTTTGAATATACGTCCGTTATCGAATCCTATTCTTGCATTAGGATGAGTTTATGGACCCTAGAGAGAACTATAAAGTAGAAATTGAACTTATATACCATTTAGGTTGAGGAGAGAATGATTGGCCAATCTTATATATAAAGGTTGAGATTCGTTTTAGATTATATTCAAGGAGTTTTGAATTTTGACCAGGATAGTATCTTAGAAACGACCCCTGTGATCTCACTCTAAACTCTATCTCAAAACTGTTTTTGTTTTTTTTTCCATTTACTTTTCCTTAAATGGTTATTGAATTTGAATCTTGATGTTCGTTGTTGACTTTGATTTTGTATCTAGATAAATTTTATGGATTGAATTAAGGTATAATCTAATAACATATTTGATGATGACAGTGAGAAAGGTAAATGTCTGCTTTATTTATGGAGTTTAGAATTTATCGTAGCCATACTAGCTAGCATGACAAGCACATAGAGCCTGATTTTAGATATACTTATCTTAGTTATGGAATTTAGATATTTCTTGCAGCCATAGCGGTTGGCGTGGCGAGAATTCTAGATAACATGATTATAGGGTAGATACCTTAGTTATGGATTCTATCGTTATTGCAGCTATGCTTACAGACGTAGCGAATATTCTGGCAACATGATTTCAGGAAGACGTGTATGGTTATCAGATCATATCTTAAATTGGTTCACTTCTTTACAACCAAATGAGCAAGAATAATTCCTATCATTATTTCTGTCTTACTATTATTTTCTTATCTTACCATTATTCGTTTGTCTTAATTAACCTTGTCCTAATTACATCGATTAACTATCTCGTATTTTATTCTGTCAGCTACACTTTGAAATCTTTTGAATTCTCGTATCTTTTTACTTTGGGAAGGCCGAGGAAGTATTGTAGTTATCTAGCTTGAAAGGGACAGAAATTATTATCATGCGATAATCTTGGTAGGAATATAAATATGGGATATTGATATAGAATTTTGGGATAAAGATATGACTGAGAATGGAAATGAAATCGAGAGGCCGATGTTATCAATTTAGAAATGATTACACTAGAAGAATTATTATGAGTATGAATTATTTTGGAAAGAACGTAGGAGGATTTCGAGTAAGAATGACAGTAAAATATACATTAATGGTGAGAACTACAATATTTTGTAGTTGAACTTTTAGAGCTGATAAGGATATTTGAGGGCATTGATTCTTGAGAATTAGATGCTTGTTGTTACAAATTCTTGGAATATTACCTTAGGGAACTAAGAGAAGACACCAAAATTGGAATTCGAATATATGAAGGAAGCTTATGACTACATGCGGTGACAACATAAAATTGAACAAACATTGGTAAGAATGATTAGGAATCGGAAGAACACAAAATTTTTTAGTTCTAAAAATATTTTCTTTTTTTAGATATTTTGTGGAGATTATTTTAATTAAAGAAAAGATAACATTGAAGGTATGAAAGTTGAAGGAAATTTTAAAGGCTGATAATTGAAATAATAAAGAATAAATTTTATATGGTAGGGTGGCATTATATTTGAGTAATATGAGGGGTATAACTTGAACGGATGTTCAAGGATATTTCATAAGCCTGATTTAGAGATTTCAGATCCAAATTAGGACAAGGTGGAGGAATTTGAATTTCAAGATGATTAATTTGATAGTAGCGTACGAAATCAAAAAAAAAAGGAGTTCTAACAAGAATATACTTCATGGGTTAGTGACCTTGGAATAGAGGTCAAGCCTAAGGTATTATATAGTAGGGTTCAATCTTCATGACTGAAGAGTATGATTTTGGTAGTAGTCACATAAAGGTTGGATTTTCATGATTGAAGATCATGATTTTGTAGTGGTACGCCTGGACTTGTAAGGTAAAAGTATATTTGGAGAAAATGTCAAATGGGTATACTTGGTAGCAGTCAAACAGAGTAAAGTGATTACTTGACTTCCTTAAGAAATTAATTTTTCCTATCCTAGTACAAAGAAAATTTGACTTCCTTATCCTTGAATTATTTCTTAAATTCAATATCACCGAAGTTTGATCCCCCTTGATCGTGACCAACCAGTTTTGGTCATCTTCCTATATTGCGATGACCTTCTCGATTCTTGACTATATCTAGGTGACTAAAATTCGATCGTGACTTGGATTTAAATCCTTTATTGCTCGTGCCTAGACTTCGATTATATTCCTGATCATATTTAAATACTGTTGACCAAGGTTAGACTGACCTTATCTATGATCGTATCGAAATTTCGATTATGATCATGTTTGAATTTTAACAATCATGCCTAAACTCTTTTCTGACCATGATTTGATTTCCTGATTATATCCAAAACTCTCATGATTAGACGTGCGTAGAAGACTTGGCTTGACTATACGACTTTGATTTTCATGATCATGACCATAACCCACAAATCGTGCTTAAAACCTTTGATCTCTAAATCACGACTACGTTAGAATATGTAATGACCATTGTTCGTATTACGTATTTTGGTATACGTGTACGTATTTAGACCCGTATTGCATGTCTCCCTGCTTGATTTATTTTGGCATTTCATTGATTGGTTTATCTTGGTTCGGTTCGGTTTGTTTGGCTTGGTTCGATTTTGTTGTGAACCCACCTACCACCACCCTCTCCATTTATATCCCACCAAATATTTCTCCCTCCTCATTAACTCTTCTTCTTCCCTACCATTACTTCTCTACCAACCTGAAAGTGGAAGGTTTAGGCAAGTACATCTTGCTTCATGGAGGAATTCTATTTTTTATTGTTCCACTACCTTTATCATGTGTTTCTAACCCATTTTAGTACTTAGCATTTTTCATTTCCATGGTTAATTCCTTGTAAATCTAGCGTTGTGGTATTTTCGGTTTTCATGAGTTTTGATCTATCAAACCTGTATATTTTTGTTATTTGATGGTTCCATGATGTAGAGAATTCCATTTTGCCCAAATTTGACCTACGGGAGTTTGGATTTGGGTTTCTATTGTTGTTTGGAGGAGCATGGAGGCCATGGTATTTTCCATGGACATATTCTCTATAGGAGCCATTAATTGCACTTTTGGCCGCATGCAACATTGAGTTGCGGAGCCGCATGAGCATTTTTAGCTCTGAGCCGCATGAGCATTAATAGCCTTGGCCGCATGGCCATTTTTCAAATATTTGCTGCATGCATTTAATTGCATGGCCATTTAATTAATTGTATGCATGGCCGCATGGAAACATTGCTGGCCGCATATGGAACCATTTGTTTGGCCATATATGGTCATTTGTTTGGCCACATAGGCCATTAACAATTGATTTGGCCGCATAGGCCATTGGCCATTGCTAGCCGTATTTGGCCTTAGCAATTTCATGGCCGCATGAGCCATTAACATTTGCTAGCCGCATAGGCCTTTAATTAATTGCCAGGCCATTAATAATTGCCTTGGCCATTTAAATACTCACTTAGCCGTATATGCTCCCCCCTCCTTTTACTGTGGCCGTATGGCTCAAGCAAAAGCTTGGCCGTATATGATTCCCCCTCCATTTAATTGCCTTGGCCGAATGCTTGCATGCAACAATTGCATGGCCATTATTTAATGGCCACTAGTAAATTTCATGGCCTTTAGCTAATATTAATGGCCTTTCCATTTCAATTAGCTTGCATGCATCAGCAACATGCATTAGCAATTCATTGCATGGCCTTTCCATTTCAATTAGCTTGCATGCATTAGCAACATACATTAGCAATTTATTGTGGCCGTATGGCCATTGCTTTAAGTTGCATGCATTGGCCGCATATGGCCTTAGCCATTGCTGGCCGCATATGGCCTTTAGTTAATTTACGGCCGCATGGCCATTTGATTGTGGCTGCATGGCCCTTTAATTAAGTTGCTTGCATGCAACTTGTCTGAGCCGCATATGGCCAAGTGAATTGCTTTGGCCGCATATGGCCAAGTGACTTGCCTGGCCGCATATGCTTATTTGCTTTGGCCATTAAATATTTGTGCACATAAGCAATTTACTTTGTGGATGGTCAGGCCGTATATGCATTTGTGCATGCTTAATTGCTTGGCCGCATATGCACTGTTGCATGGCAATTTCATGCGACAAATTTTCCTGAGCCGCATGAGTCCTCCATAGCCCTTGCCCCTGCTAATATTTAATTACTACATGTACGCTTGTGCCATATTAATTTTAAGTGTATTCCCTGACACGATGGTGACCCATTGTGGTGTACTTTTGACAGATGACTTGACAGGATAGTGGCCCGACGTGGCACCCTCCTGACAGTGAACATGACATGATATATATATCGAAGGCTGTTGCGACGGCTAGCATGTCATGACAAGATTGAATGGCCTGGCCACCGTGGACGATTGTGTTTGTACAAGCGAACCGGTAATGTTTGCATCATGTCTAGGATAGGGATCCCTGAGTACCACGGTCAGGGGTACCTACTGTAAATGGCTAAGGTTAATAACTAGAATAATTCAGTAGTCATATGAGATTTTCCCAGTTACAGGCGATCCCGTTATCCTGGCCACCATTGTTGGACTTGCAGCCTGCCGACGAGTGGAGAACAAGTCTAGATTCACTGATATATGGAAAATAACGAGGCATTGCTTAAATGAATCCAAGTCGCCTGGATAACCTGGATTAGCTGCAGGGCTTGTGGCTGGAGGAACATCTCACTGCATGTTGCTAGTAACTAAGGCTTGTGATAACCTTAGTTAGCTAATGTAGAAAGCCGTAGTCACAGATTGGTCGTGAGTGATTGTATGGTGTAGTTTCAGTGCTCGATTATTGCAGGCTTGATCGCATGATTGTCACTTTTAACAATAAAGATCAGAGGCTAAGTTCTGTTCTGGTGAAGGGTTACAACCCGGATTCTTGTTTGGTTTAAGGGTTGTAAGTTGGCTCCCGGAGCAGTTCTGAGTCCTCTCTTCCTTTATTGTCTTATTGCACCCCACGTCATGCTTATTATGTTTTACCTTACCAACAAGATTTGGAGACGAAGTTCTGTTCAGGTGAAGGGTTACAACTCTGGTCCTTATTTGGTTTAAGGTTTGTGACCTGGCTACTTGAATGGTTCCCTCGTACTCTATTATGACTGTTGTTATTCTTTTCTTATCGAGCTCTTTTGTAACCACTTTAATATTTATTTCTGATGTGCTGGTTTTAGTTCTTAAGTGGAGCCTCCTTTGTGGAACTTGCTCTTTCTAGGATCTGACCCAACTGGTTTTGTATAGCCAGATTTCGGAGCAGCTCCAGAGGATCTACCGACTTTCCAGCCCGATGGTGACCACCAGGCGTAACCAGGGCAACAAGTAGGTTTATTTTTGGCTCTTCCACTCTATTGTAAAATTCTTATTTTGAGGCGTTTAGCCGGCGAGCACCTATTAGCTCGTATTGCATACCTTATTACTGTCTGCCTACGGGCTATAACCTGATTGACAGATCCTAGGGTTGATCATGTATGACTAAACTCTTGCTAGTCCTCATATTTTGTAACAACTAGCTTCATGATTAGCTGAATATGTAATGTTTGGGATGCCTTAGTATTGTATATTTGGTGATCTTACATCTTGTAACTTTACTTGCTTGCTTGAGATTGAGACATTTAGGCTTGTTATTGACCATAGGAGACTGATGGATTATAGTAAAACCCTCATATATCTACACAGCCGTGACCGTATAGTGAGGTGTATTCCATTTTATTATACGTAGCTTACTATGTATGCCCCCGCTCTCTAGTATTCTGGTTCTGGGCATTACATGGTTTAAGTGGTGGCCCATGCAGGTCTTGTAAATTAAGATATGTGAGGGTTTATCGAATAGATGTCTCAATCAGCACTCGCCCTTGATCTCTGCCCGTATCTTCTAATCCCTGAGATTCTTGACCTGATCACATGCTTGTATCGTTGATCTGTCTTGGTCCTTCCTTATTATTCCCTATGTCATCTTCTCCAGCGGCATTGTTCCTGGTCCTACCGATCGGCAAGGCGAAGTACCTCCCGTGGACCAGCAGCAACCAAAAGATCAGGCCCAGCACTCAGGAGCAACCTCTCGGGTCATGTCTCCCAGAGATCCAGAACCCCCGGTACAGCCAGCCCAGCCCGCCAGGCAGGATGATGGAGCCTTGGTTGGACTTATCATGGAGTTGCTTGCATCGTAGGATCGTAGAGGAGATGCCTTGCATCAGGCAGTGGCAGATGCTCTGGACAGAGGTGGACATCATGGGAATAGTGCAGCAAACAGTTTCAAGTGCCTGAACCCTCCATTCTTTGATAACAGCGAAGATGCTATCGCTGCTGATGCATGGCTTCAGGACACAGAAGTAAAATTGGAGCCAGCGAAGACCCCAGAAGTTGAGAAGGTGGCCGTAGTACGCCTACAGTTATTGGATCTAGCCCGCAGCTGGTGGGCGGCGCAGGCCTTTGGACTAGTGGCACCTGTTGCCTGGACAGTATTCCGTGAGAGGTTCCAGACCAAATACTTCGATGCTGTAGCTCGGTACGATCTACAGACCAGGTTCACCAATTTGAAGCATATGGGTAGGACGGTCGATGGGTATGCGGCCGAGTTTTCCAGGCTTAGTCGGTTTGCTCCCACCTTGGTGGCGACCGAGTTAGATAGAGCCCAGCGGTTTCAGCAGGGACTCCACCTAGAGATTTTGTTGGCGGTGGAGCAGTTTGAGCATCAGACTTTTGATGCGGTATTGAGGGCAGCTAGGAGGCATGAGTATACCTCCCAGAGGATTGTGGACAGGACCGGAGGTCGAAAGCGATCTCACGGCAAGATGAATCAGTCGTCAGCCCCAGTCCCGGCAGCTAGGACTTTGACCATTGGAGCTCCGAGAAGGACAGCTTCAGTTACGTTGGTTCAACATTCAACCCCGACGTATCCTCAGAAGCAGAAGCAGTCTTCCCCCATGGGCTGCTCTTATTGTGGGAAGCCTGGACATATTGTTTCAGAGTGTCACAAGGCTTGAGGATTGTGTTTGCTTTGTGGAGCGTCGTACCATAAGGTAGGGTCCTGCCCGTTCAGGACTGACTCATCACCAGCCATGACCAGTTCATCAGTTAGGGGACCAGCCCCAGTACCAGTCCAGCAGCAGTTTCTATCTCCGAGGCCGTTGCCAACGCAGACCCAGGCTTTTCAGCAACAAAGGCCTCAGCAGTATGCCCTGGCGCAAGTTCAGAATAGGCAGAGAGGATTCCAACAGAGAGGGCCGGCACCCAAAGGACATGGACAAGTGTTGGCTTTAACCATGGGAGAAGAAGGAGTGGCACCAGGTGAGGTAGTGGCAGGTACTATTCTCGTTAACACTTTTTCGGCTTCAGTGTTATTTGACTCTGGTGTATCGCATTCATTTATGTCTACACGATTCGCGACACGGGTAGGACTGGAGCCCGAGTCATTATCAGTAAGGCTCAATATACTTACTAGTAAAGGTCTTGTGGGTATAGATAGAGTGTTTTCCTCGTGTCGGATCGTGGTTAGCGGTAGAGAGTTTCCAGCTAGGCTGATAGAATTCTCGATGGCCGATTATGATGTGGTCTTAGGAATGGATTGGTTGAGGGACCAGTATGCTAGGATATACTGCCATATTGCCAGAGTTGTTTTTAGCATTCCAGGTGAGACGAAGTTTTCCTTTTCTCGAGGCAAAGTTGAACCTTCTGTAGTGCCTCGCTCCTTGCGGTCCACTATGTAATACCTACGGCTTGATGACTCAGTCTTGAGCTGAGTATTTGGGAAAACCTTTGCCGGTATCGATTGATCACGGATGAAATGCAATGAGCCTTTCCAATTGATGGATTGGCTTCTATTGAAATAAATCCAAGAGTTTTGTTGGATGTTTCTTTCGCTGCTTAGTTTTGATGAATGCATTTTCATGTTGGTTTTCGATGATTGGTTTTCATTGTTCGCTTTCATCGCATTTCGCATTCATTCCGAATCTTGAGAGAAAGAGACGAAGTATGCTAATCAACTGTTGCTGCCAATGTAGGACGCGTGAACTGAACGACGCGTGAAGTCCCTCCTTCTCTCGACTAAGATTTATCTCGGTGAGTTGCTTTAACCAGGCTTGTATTTATTTGTACGCCCTAATAAAAATGATCTCTAGTCCACTCTTTGTTGCGTCCCTCTGATCAACGATACCAAAACAACAAAAGATAAGAAAAAGAATGAATGCTAACGAATGACTGCAAAGGAATTGATATGCTATTGAATGCTATCGAATGACCGAATGCTATCTGAATGTTATCAAATGACCAAATGAGAACTGAATGCTAATGAATGACCGAACAATTAAGGCTAGTATTGAACTGGTCGCTATCTGTTGCACAGCTAGGTTTTATCTGATAGAAAGAACAAGTCATGCATTGGTCTCGGACAACTTGTTAACAAGGTAATAGTCTCTCGACGATACTGGGGGCACCCGGGATCGATCGGCCTAGGAGAGATTGTAATAGCACCCCGGGGTAAATGCTACACCTTGGGAATGTTGTGTCCTTAGTGACGAGCTGAACCATTGAGTCACAGCGGCTAATCATGGGGGATGGGCCCATGGACCACTATGTAGTTAGAATATGCATGTGAACAAATCCTTATTGCAAAACCTAACAATGAACGATGATGGTAAAGTATGCTTCTTATATTCATATGCAAATTGTGCTAACCTGTTTTGTGCAGGGATGACTGTCGGCGATGGGTAAGTTGGTTATGATTATTTTTACTGTCATGTTTCTTACGAATTGTTAAAAAGAACCTAGACAAGTAGAAAGATCACTAGTAAATATGTAGCTTCACATATTAAATTAGTGCAGATATTTGTGAGTTTCGGCGAAGAGCCGCTCGCCAGTACATGATGTATGCTGACCCACGTTGTGGGCATTCTTTTCAGAAAGCAAAAGGAGACGGGGATTTCAAGGAGGCACTAAAGCTCGTCTAGCCCAGTAGTGCTGTGGACTGCCTCGAAGCTTCATTTTCTTTCCAGTCAAGTTTCCAGTTTTCTTTCCCTTTGAAGGTGTCTTTCAATTCCAGCTTGTAATAAGGGATATGATGAATGGGCATTGTGACTATTTTTAAAGAGAGTTTCAAAAAGAATCATGTAGCCAATATAAAGCAAAATCTGAGTTCGCAAAGCTTTGTACTTGTATTCCTATCAAGTTTATGAATAAAAGAAAGTATTTTCATTTCAAATCTCTGTGTTCAATATTTGGTTTTCTACAATGAATGGGTGCGTGCGTGTGTTTTGCTTGACTAGTTGTTTTTGTGCAGGTACATGACCTTGTGCAAGCACAACTTAGGCTTGTATGGCATCACGTCATAGCGAGGACGATCGATCCCGCAAGGATCCAGGCAAGACGGACGACCCTAGCGGGATCGGGGCGTGACACCTTCTCCTCTAATATTGCGGATGGCCGTAGCAGCAGTACAGTTACCCCAGATAGTCGAGGGATTTCCAGATGTTTTTCCAGAAGAGCTTCCAGGAATGCCGCCAGAGCGAGAGATCGAGTTTACTATCGACTTGATTCCCGGGACAGTACCAGTGTCAGAGAGAGTCTACAGGATGGAGCCGTCAGAATTGGAGATATTATACAAGATGATTGAAGAACTCAGAACCAAGGATTCATTCGTGCTAGTGGATCGTCTTGGGGAGCTCCGATGCTTCTTGTGAAAAAGAAGGATGATACGTCCAGATTATGTGTTGACTATCGTACCTTGAACTCAGTAACAATCAAGAACAGATATCCTCTCCCAATGATAGATGACTTGTTTGATCAACTCAGAGGAGCGACAGTATTCTCAAAGATTGATTTGCGGTCAGGATACTACCAGATCAGAGTTAGAGAGAAGGACATCCAGAAGATTGTTTTCAGATCTAGATATGGGCATTGGGAGTTCCTTGTTATGCCCTTTGGAGCGACCAATGCGTCGGCTGTATTCATGGACCTCATGAATCGTATCTTCATGCCTTATTTGGATCAGTTCGTGATCGTATTTATAGACGATATCCTGGTCTACAGCAAGAGTGAAGCGGAGCATGAGCAGCATTTCAGAGTTGTCCTCCAGATTCTTCGAGAGCACCAGTTGTATGCCAAGTTCAGTAAATACGAGTTCTGGCTCGATCGTATTTCATACTTGGGTCATATCATCACCAGAGGGGGAGTAGAAGTGGATCCCCAGAAGATCGTGGCTATCGAAACATGGCCAGTGCCCAGCACAGTTGTAGAAGTTCACAGTTTTCTTGGATTGGTCGGCTACTACCGGAGATTTGTTTCGGACTTTGCTCGGATTTCAGCGCCATTGACACAGTTGACCCGCAAGGAGGTGCAGTTTGCTTGGACAGCAGAGTGTCAGGATTCTTTTGAGAAGCTGAAGCGAGGCTTAATGACGGCACCCATTCTCACACTTCCAGATGGGACGGGGGATTTTCAGTATACTGTGATGCTTCAGGCAGAGGTTTAGGATGTATTTTGATGCAGCACGGGAAGGTAATAGCTTATGCATCATGACAACTTCGTGATCATGAGAGGAATTACCCGACCCACGACTTGGAACTGGCAGCAGTAGTGTTTACACTCAAGCTTTGGAGACACTACGTGTATGGAGATAGGGTGAAGATTTTCACCGACCACAAGAGTCTGAAGTATGTGTTCACTCAGAAGGTTCTTAACATGCGACAGAGAAGATGGCTAGAGCTGCTTGTGGATTATGATGTCAACCTGCAGTATCATCCTGGGAAGGCCAACGTTGTTGTCGATGCATTGTGCAGGAGAGCCGGAGTTTATTTTCTGACAGTGCAGCCAGAGTTGTTAGCAGATCTTCAGAAGATGGGTATAGAAGTTGTCCTTCCTACCAGTGTGGCATTGATGGCCAGATGCAAGTTCAGTCCAGTATAGTTGAGAGGATCAAGATAGCTCAGTCCTCCGATTCTAAGCTTCAGCGGCTTAGAGAAGAATGTGAAGTAGGACGACGACCAGAATTATGTATTCATGAAGACGGTACACTTCGATATGGTAAGCGTCTTTATGTACCAGTGGAGATATCAGACAGGAGGTCATGGCAAAAACTCACAGTTCTAAATATTCGATTCATCCCGGTGGCACGAAGATGTACCGTGATATCCGTCAGCACTTTTGGTGGAATGGCATGAAGAGGAAGATAGCTCGGTTTGTCTCTCGGTGTTTGGTTTACCAACAAGTCAAGGCTGAACATCAGAAGCCAGCTGGACTTCTTCAACCCTTGCCGATGAGCATATAACCATGGATTTCGTGACGGGATTACCTCGATCCCTGACCAGTAGAGATGCTATTTGGGTTATAGTTGACAGGCTCACGAAGGTGGCTTACTTTTTCCCCTTCAGAGTTGGTCAGTCGACGGCTCAGCTAGCAGAGATGTACCTCAGGCAGATAGTCAGACTTCACGGAGTTCCAGTCAGTATCACCTCGGACAGAGATTCGAGATTCACGTCGCACTTTTGGCATAGTCTACAAGAGAGTTTGGGAACTCAACTCCAGTTCAGCTCAGCTTATCACCTGCAGACATATGGTCAGTCGGAGCGCACGATCCAGACTCTTGAGGATATGTTGAGATCTTGTACACTCGATTTCGGTGGTTCATGGGAAGATCACCTGCACCTGGTGGAGTTCTCGTACAACAACAGTTTCCAAGCTAGTATCCAGATGGCACCGTTCGAGGCACTGTATGGAAGGAAGTACAGATCCCTACTAGCATGGGACGATGTTGGAGAGAGGCAGATGCTTGGTCCAGAGATGATCACTCAGACAGTCGAGGTGGTCAGGAGAGTCAGAGATCATCTTCGCCTTGCACAAGATCGTCAGCGCCAATGGGCCGATTCTCATCGGCGTCCCCTTGAATTTTCTGTCGGCGACCATATATTTCTGAGGATCTCGCCTAACCGTGGCGTCATTCGTTTCGGCGTACGAGGAAAGCTTAGTCCTAGGTATATAGGGCCGTTCGATATTCTTGAGCGAGTAGGAGATGTGTCCTATCGTCTCGCTCTTCCGCCGTCTCTGAGTGAGGTGCATGACGTGTTCCATGTATCCTAACTACGACGGTATATCCAGGACCCGAGTCATATCCTAGATCATTCGAAATTGGTTGTTGGTACCAACCTTTCGTATGAGGAGAGGCCTGTATCCATATTAGACCAAAGAGAGAAGATACTCAAGAACAAGACTATCAAGTTAGTCCGTATAGCTTGGGGTTATCACTCTTTGGGTGAGTCAACGTGGGAGCGTGAGGATGATATCCGATCGCGATATCCCGACCTGTTTGACTCGTGAGGTATAATATCTTTCTTATGCCTCATGTCTTCGATTCCTCTCTTGCATGAATAATTGCTTGATTGCTTGACTAGTATAGCTTGCCTGTGAGTAGTATAGCTTGTCCTTGCATTTCTAGCCTCTTGATTAAATTCTGAGGACGAAATTCTTTTAAGGTGGGTTGAGTTGTAATGACCATTATTCATATTACGTATTTTGGTATACGTGTACGTATTTATACCCGTATTGTATGTCTCCCTGCTTGATTTATTTTGGCATTTCATTGATTGGTTTATCTTGGTTCGGTTCGGTTTGTTTGGCTTGGTTCGGTTTTGTTGTGAACCCACCTACCACCACCCTCTTCATTTATATCCTACCAAACATTTCTCCCTCCTCATTAACTCTTCTTCTTCCCTACTATTACTTCTCCACCAACCTGAGAGTGGAAGGTTTAGGCAAGTGCATCTTGCTTCATGAAGGAATTCTATTTTTTATTGTTCCACTACCTTCCTCATGTGTTTCTAACCCACTTTAGTACTTAGTATTTTTTATTTCCATGGTTAATTTCTTATAAATCTAGCATTGTGGTATTTTCGGTTTTCATGAGTTTTGATCTATCAAACCTGTACATTTTTGCTATTTGATGGTTCCATGATGTAGAGAATTCTATTTTGCCCAAATTTGACCTACGGGAGTTTGGATTTGGGATCCTATTGTTGTTTGGAGGAGCATAGAGGCCATGGTATTTTCCATGGATATATTCTCTGTGGGAGCCATTAATTGCACTTTTGGCCGCATGCAACATTGAATTGCTGAGCCGCATGAGCATTTTTAGCTCTGAGCCGCATGATCATTAATAGCCTTGGCCGCATGGCCATTTTTCAAACATTTGCTGGCATGCATTTAATTCCATGGCCATTTAATTAATTGCATGCATGGCCGCATGAAAACATTGCTGGCCGCATATGGAACCATTTGTTTGGCCACATATGGCCATTTGTTTGGCCACATAGGCCATTAAACAATTGATTTGGCCGCATAGGCCATTGGCCATTGCTAGCCGTATATGGCCTTAATAATTTCATGGCCGCATGAGCCATTAATATTTGTTAGCCGCATAGGCCTTTAATTAATTGCCGGGCCATTAATAATTGCCTTGGCCATTTAAATAATCACTTAGCCGTATATGCTCCTCCCTCCTTTTACTGTGGCCGCATAGCTCAAGCAAAAGCTTGGCCGCATATGCTTCCCCCTCCATTTAATTGCCTTGGCCGAATGCTTACATGCAATAATTACATGGCCATTATTTAATGGCCACTAGTAAATTTCATGGCCTTTAGCTAATATTAATGGCCTTTCCATTTCAATTAGCTTGCATGCATCAGCAACATGCATTAGCAATTTATTGCATGGCCTTTCCATTTCAATTAGCTTGCATGCATTAGCAACATGCATTAGCAATTCATTGTGGCCGCATGGCCATTGCTTTAAGTTGCATGCATTGGCCGCATATGGCCTTAGCCATTGCTGGCCGCATATGGCCTTTAGTTAATTTACGGCCGCATGGCCATTTGATTGTGGCCGCATGGCCCTTTAATTAAGTTGTTTGCATGCAACTTGCCTGAGCCGCATATGGACAAGTGAATTGCTTTGGCCGCATATGGCCAAGTGACTTGCCTGGCCGCATATGCTTATTTGCTTTGGCCATTAAATATTTGTGCACGTAAGCAATTTACTTTGTGCATGGCCAGGCCCTATATGCATTGGTGCAAGCTTAATTGCTTGGCCGCATATGCACTGTTGCATGGCAATTTCATCCGACAAATTTTCCTGAGCCGCATGAGTCCTCCACAGCCCTTGGCCCTGCTAATATTTAATTACTACATGTACGCTTGTGCCATATTAATTTTAAGTGTGTTTCCTGACACGATGTTGACCCGTTGTGGTGCACTTTTGACAAATGACTTGACAGAATAGTGGCCCGACGTGGCACCCTCCTGACAGTGAACATGACATGATGTATACATCGAAGGCTGTTGCGACGGTTAGCATGTCATGACAAGATTGAATGACCTGGACACCGTGGACGATTGTGTTTGTACAAGCTAACCGGTAATGTTTGCATCATGTCTAGGACAGGGATCCCTGAGTACCACGGTCAGGGGTACCTACGGTAAATGGCTAAGGTTAATAACTAGAATAAATTCAGTAGTCATGAGATATTTCCCCAGTTACAGGCGATCCCGTTATCTCAGCCACCATTGTTGGACTTGCAGCCTGCCGACGAGTGGGGCACAAGTCTAAATTCACTGATATATGGAAAATAATGAGGCATTGCTTAAATGAATCCAAGTCGCCTGGATAACCTGGATTAGCTTCAGGGCTTGTGGCTGGAGGAACATCTCACTGCATGTTGCTAGTAACTAAGGCTTGTGATAACCCTAGTTAGCTAATGTAGAAAGCCATAGTCACTGATTGGCCGGGAGCGGTTGTATGGTGTAGTTTCAGTGCTCGATTACTGCAGGCTTGATCGCATGATTGTCACTTTTAACAATAAAGATCATAGACGAAGTTCTGTTCAGGTGAAGGGTTACAACCTCGGTCCTTGTTTGGTTTAAGGGTTGTAACCTGGCTTCCAGAGCAGTTCTGAGTCCTCTCTTCGTTTATTGTCTTATTGCACCCCACGTCATGCTTATTATGTTTTACCTTACCAACAAGATTTCGAGACGGAGTTCTGTTCAGGTGAAGGGTTACAACCCCGGTCTTTGTTTGGTTTAAGGGTTGTGACCTGGCTACTTGAATGGTTCCCTCGTACTCTACTATGACTGTTGTTATTCTTTTCTTATCAAGCTCTTTTGTAACCACTTTAATATTTATTTCTGATGTGCTGGTTTTAGTTCTTAAGTGGATCCTCCTTTGCGGTACTTGCTCTTTCTGGAATCTGACCCAGCTAGTTTTGTATGGCCAGATTTTAGAGCAACTCCAGAGGATCTACCGACTTCCCAGCCCGATGGTGACAACCAGGCGTAACCAGGATAATGAGTGGGTTTATTTTTGGCTCTCCCACTCTATTATAAAATTCTCATTTTGAGGCATTTAGTCGGCGAGCACCTGTTAGCTCGTATTGCTTACCTTATTATTGTCTGCCTACGGGCTGTAACCTGATTGACAGATCCTAGGATTGATCATGTATGACTAAACTCTTGCTAGTCCTCACATTTTATAACGACTAGCTTCATGATCAGCTGAATATGTCATGTTTGGGACGCCTTACTATTGTATATTTGGTGATCTTACATCTTGTAACTTTACTTGCTTGCTTGAGATTGAGACATTTAGGCTTGTTATTGACCATAGGAGACTGATGGATTGTAGTAAAACCCTTATATATCTAGACAGCCATGACCGTATAGTGAGGTAGATTCCATTTCATTATACATAGCTGGCTATGTATGCCCCCGCTCTTCAGTATTCTGGTTCTGAGACGTTACAGAATGAATGTTCTATCGTACCTAAATTATGATTCCCTAGTCATTGTGCTCAGACTTCATTCCTAATTACGACTAGGTTTAAATTTTTTTTACCGCTCTAACCTTATCGAGCCTAAGCGATTTAAGTCATTTCAAAATCCTTCGGCATGTCCGAACCTCGATTTCATTCATAACCAAATGGTTTGATCCTTAGTCTTTGATCGTGCCAAACATTTCATTATTCCTAACGATGCCAATTGCGTCATTTTCGTATTTGAATGTGCCTATATAACCTTGAATCTGATCCTATCAAGCCTAGATCATAATGATCATTCTATATTTATACCCGATTCTAACTTGATCGTAATTGAATGATTTTGATTTTTTCTAGTCGCGACTTCGCACTTAAATAACTTGAGTTTATTCCAACTGTGCCTAAAACCCTGATCCTCGGTCTTGACTATGCGATTGAATAATCGTGCCAGAATTTAGACTTGATTATATCTGAACAATTTTCTATTCCTGCCATAAATTTGATTCTATAGATACTCGTGCTTAGGTTCCATTCCTAAATGTGCCTAAGGTTTGGTTTTCGTAATCATATCCTAGATCATGCGAAGTGAATTTAGATCATTCAAGTTTGAATTACGTCCGAGCTCAGATCAAGTTTCACGACTTATTTAATCATGCTTATTAAATTTTCGATAGTGCCTATAAGACGTTAATTTCAAACTTGATCGTGCCCAAATTATATCCTTGGGCATAACAAAGTTTTCATCTTAATCGTGCCTGTGCGACTTGAGCCTGATTTTTATCCAGCCAAAATTCTACTGACTATTCGGTACTTGAATCTCGAATTCTCTCATCGATTCTGCTAGCCATGACTAAGATTTGCCTAAAATGATTTATTTGTATTCCTAAATCGTGTCTGAACAATATTGTCCATATTACAATTTTATCGTGCCAAAATCACTAGTCGTGCCTCAATTTGAATTTGATTATCGTAATCTCGTATAGTCATCGTTCTTTGATCGTGCCAAAGTGGTTGTTCTTGATCGTTTATAGGATGCTGTCTAAACTTTTATCATGTTTCGATTTTCCCTGCCAACCTTAAATTTTGAGGACGAAATTTCTTTAAGGATGGTAGATTTGTAACCTCCGTTAATCAAATTTTGAAATTTTTTGAAATTTTGTATTTTTTTCAAAACTCTAAATTTTCTGAATCTTCGAAAAACGTACAATTCTAATATTGAGAAAACATTTTCGACCGTAACTGCTATCGGTGCTTGTTGGTCGTTGGTTTTGTAAAAAAAAAAAAACTAATTTACGTGATTTTACCCTATTGGGATTTTCCTGTCCATTTTCTTAAATCCATAACTTATTAATATTGTTTTATATAAAGAAAAAAATTTATCGAGTCATGATTTGCAAATATATATATATATATATATATATATATATATATATATATATATATATATATATATATATTTATATATATATATATATATATATATATATATATATATATATATATTGATTGATTAACTAGTTGCTGATATCAAATTAGCTAGTGATTAATTCGTGCAACTTGATATGACCATATGAAAGTTTTATATTATGAAATGTTGTGCTTCGGGAAGAGCACAATAGTAGCAGCATTAATTTTCTATTCTATCAGTTACTATGAATTAGCGACATATGAAATCTTCTAAATAAAAACATATATTATCAACTTTTGTTATAAAGTTTATATGCATGTATATTATAAGTATTATTAATTAACTAAGCAAATTTAACAGATAGCTAAATTGTTAGAAGTTAGTAGTTAGTAATTAGGGTTAGTTTTACACTAAGTTCTCCTAATCCTATTACATGTACATTTGCAAAATTTTAGGGTTTCTCCCACTCCCCCTATATATAGGCCCACTTCTCAGTTTGTAACAACCTAAATTTTTCCCTAAAAATATTCCTAACTAGTAACTATTGAGCCGCCACCCATCCTCCCCTGGGCATCCGGACCCTCTCCGTCACGGCCAATCGGCTAGCAACATACAACCAGCTCCTCTGCCCTCTCCGGCCGACTTTCTGACTCCCTGGCCGCCAAACACAACCACTGGCACCACCAGTGTGCAGCCACCACATTCCCGACTCCTCCATACACCACCACCTCCATTGCCAACACCACCACTGGCACATCCATAACCGGTCGGCCGCCCCATCCTCCCAGTCAACACCACGCACCACCTCAACCGTCGCCATACTCCTATTGACAACCTGGCCAACGTCTCTATCTGTTGGGTTTTTGGTTTTTCCTTTAGAAAGGTTTAGTCCCACATCGGAAAAAACAAATGGTTTGTATCTCTATATATTAGCTTTGCTATTATTGGAGATGCACATGTGGTGTGGAGGTGCACATGGGTTTGCCATGTGGGATTATTTTTCTAATGGGAAAAAGGCTAAAATCAATAATTAAAGCATTCATGCTTTTTGCTCTTGGTAAATTTATTTCCATAGGAGCTAAGCCCCGTTGGGGCTTAGCGACTCGGACTCGGACTCGGACTCGGACTCGGACTCGGGCTCGGGCTCAAGGGCTCATGAGGCGTAATGTGGCGTTTTGTTGGCGCACTTTGCACTTAGCACGTCAGCATCGTCGCTAGGCGTAGAGTGCGCTTAAGTTGCACTCGTTGCACGAGCCACTTGCGTGACCACGTTGCGCGGCCCGTTACACGAGCCCAGTTATGCTGGCCCAGTTACGCAGCCCAGTATGCCCAGTACGCGCAGTGTGTGCAGCGTACGCAGCGTGCGTTGAGTGCACAGTGTGCGGAGCGTACGTAGTGTGCGTAGAGTGCGTAGTGTGCGTAGGGTACGTAAAAGGGGCTGTGTGCATAAAGTGTAAATTACGCTGGTGGCACAACTTTCAGCAGAACGTGTCATTGCATGTTCTGAGCGGTTGCTCCATGTTCGGGGTGGTTACTACCACGTCCCTAACATTGTGCTAACCGGGCAGTTGTTGCAGGGGCTTATATAAGGCCTTCTCCTCCTCTCTCACAGAACAGAACATAACAGAAAGAGAAGCCACCAGAAAGTTTACGAAGTGTTCTTTAGCACAAGTAAACATAGATTTTCAGACGTGTTCTTTAACACAGTTCTGATCTGCAGCCTTCGAGAGAGAGAGGAAAGGCGCCGCACCGGCATTGCTTTTTGCACGGGAGATCGTATCCATCCGAGGAGTCAGAAGAGCAGTAGTGTTCCAAGTTCTTCGACGAACTTGGTAGTTCCTGGAAGCTGTTCGTGTAGGGCGAATAAAGCTTTGAGCAACGGTGATCATTCACCCCCGCAGGCATTTTTCTATCTTTCGCCAGTCACCTTCTTCGTTGCTGCTAGTAACTCTGATTGTATCTTCTTTTTAGAAGTACTACGATCTGATTGCTGTGATTACAAAATCTTTTTAGATTCTCGTAAGATCATAACGATATCTTTTTAGATCTTCGTTATCCTTGCGCAACCTTCCTAGAAGTGTTACGTTGGAACATTGTTTTTACAATTGTTTCATATTCTCTGTTTTCCATCGAAAAATTGCGCCCCGGCAATAACAATCTCAAAGCTTTATAGCTACGATGGAAAATATTAATGCTTCACTCCTAAACATTAACTTTTGTAAGTTAGAGAAGTTTGATGGAGAGCATTATCAAGTCTGGAAGAGAAAGGTTTATCTCACTCTTCAACTCAGAGACGTGGATCACGTGCTTCTTGAAGTGGAACCTACCATTCCAGATACTGGGTCTGTTGCCGCAATCTCTGTGGCTACTAAACTTCAGGCCAAGTGGAGAAGGGAGAATAGCATTTGCAGGTTGCTTATCCTGAATGCTATGGAGGATTCCCTAGCAGAATCCTATTCTAAGAAGAATATCACTAGAGACATATGGGAGTCTCTAGAAAAACTCTACGAAGAAGACAAGAACCGCAGTAAAATATTTGTGGTTGAAAAATATCACAAGTGGTTCTTTGAGGATGAAAAGTCTATGCTGTCGCAGGTAAAGGAGTTCCTGAAACTGCGACAGAAGCTGGAAGACGAGGCGATGCCCCTCCCCGACAAGTTTGTTGTTGGAGGGATTGTCTCAAAGCTCCCCGCTGGGTGGAGCAAGTTCTATGCAAACATGCATAGGAAGAAGTTGGAGATCACCCTTGAAGATCTCCTACAGGAAATCTATGTTAAGGACCAGATACGGGCTCAACTGAAGGTGGACACACTGTCCAAGCAATTGGCTAACGCCAATCTGGACCAGACCAAGGAACCAAAGGGAAAGCATGCGGCTTTCCACAGCAAGAAGAAGAACCCTGACAATCTAAAAGTCAAGGGAACTTCTATCAAAAAAAAGAAGCCAAAGTCAGAAATGCCTTGCTTCAAGTGTGGCAAGAAGGGCCACTTTAAGAATGAGTGTAAAGCAAAGACCAAGCAATCAGAGCAAGGAGAGCCTAGTAAGGTATCTATGATCACTGACGTAGTTGCTATGATTGTACAGGTTGATGCAGTAAGGACTGACTCTGACTGGTGGGTAGACACTGGAGCCTCCTGCCATGTCTGCTCCAGTAAGGAGTGGTTCACCACCAATACACCTACTTCTGAAGTGGTTATGATGGCGAACCAAGCACAAGCTGGAGTGCTCGGGATCGGCACGGTGGTGTTGAAGCTGACTTCGGGGAAGTCTCTAACGCTTCAAGGCGTAAAGCACGTACCTGCTATCGCCAAGAACCTGGTCTCGGGAGGCCTACTCTGTAATGCAGGCCTCAGGATGGACATCAATGCTGGCCAGATGGTGATGTCTATCAAGGAAACATATTTCGGGAAAGCTTTTTATACCGAAGGAATGTTCAAGATTCAGCTTGTAAATCAGTCCAATGTAATTAATGTAATTAATGAAGTCACTCATTCTGCTTATACTCTTGAGTTGTGGCATAATAGGCTAAGACATGTTTATTGTAAACGAATAAACAGAATGTCTAGTCTAGGACTTATCTCCAAATGTGGGGGTAAGGTAGATAAATGTGAAGTTTGTGCTCAAACGAAGATCACAAGGAAACCCTTTTCTCGGGTTAATCGAAGTACAGATCTTCTAGAGTTGGTTCACTCCGATATCTGTGACTTCAAACAGTTCTCTACAAAGGTCGGGATGAATTATTTCATAACCTTCATCGATGACTTCTCAAAGTATGCGTTCGTCTACTTGCTGAAGGCTAAAGACGAAGCATTCGAGAAGTTTAAGGAGTTCAGAGCCGAAGCTGAGCGGCAGACTGGACAACAACTCAAAAGGATAAAAAGTGATCGAGGTGGGGAGTACAGGTCTCATAAATTCGCATCGTTCGGTAAGGAACATGGAATTGTCAATGAGACTACGGCTCCGTACTCTCCTCAATCAAACGGAGTAGCTGAGAGGAAGAACAGGACGTTGACAGAAATGATAAATTCAATGTTGTTGACTGCTGGCCTTCCTAAGTGCTACTGGAGAGAAGCTGCATTGACGGCCACTTTTATTCTAAATAGAGTGCCTCATGCAACTTCAGACGTTACTCCTCATGAACTCTGGTTCAAGGTCAGACCTAACTTGAATGTCATTCGAGTGTGGGGGTGTCTGGCGTATGTCAAGCTTCCAGATCTAAAGATTCAGAAGCTTGGGACAAGGACTACAAAGACGATCTTCTTGGGGTATACCGAGAAGAGTGATGCTCGAAGATTTCTTGATATTGAGTCAAATTATATCATTGAATCTTGCAATATAGAATATTTTAAAGACAAGTTTGCAAGGCACAAGAATATTGTTCTTCCGGATGTTCCGAAGAATAATGAGGGTGCACAAGAAACTGAAGTCTTCAATGAAGATGTGGTCCAAGATGATGTTGTTGTTGAAACAACGGTTGAACCAGAACAAGCTGAGCCATCAGCTAAGCGTGTTAGGAGGCCGAAGGACTTCGGAAGTAACTTTGTCACCTATCATGTGGAAGCAGATCCGCTTACCTATGATGAGGCGATGAAGACCAGAGACGCGGTTTTCTGGAAGGAGGCGATTGACAATGAGATTGATTCCATCACCTCAAATAACACTTGGGTGTTGGTTGATCTTCCTGAAGGAGCGAAACCCATCGGATGCAAATGGATCTTCAAGAAGAAGATGAAAGCAGACGGAACTATTGACAAGTTCATGGCTAGGTTGGTAGCCAAGGGATTTTCTCAGAAGCAGGGGATTGACTATTTTGACACGTATGCTCCAGTAGCCAGGATAACCACCATCAGAATGTTGATTGCTCTCGCAGCAATACATAAGATGATGATACATCAGATGGATGTGAATACGGCTTTCCTAAATGGCGAGCTGATCGAAGAGATTTACATGCAACAGCCAGAGGGATTTGTCATCAGGGGTCTTGAAGACAAAGTCTGTAAGTTGGTGAAATCTTTGTACGGTCTTAAACAGGCTCCCAAGATGTGGCATGAAAAATTTGACAAAGTTATAAGGTCAAATGGCTACATGGTCAGCGATACGGACAAGTGTGTTTACACGAAGTTCGCTGATGGAAGAGGTGTGATCATTTGTCTGTACGTGGACGACATGCTTATCCTAGGTACGGATATTAGCTGTGTCACGGAGACAAAGAAATTCATCTCAAGCAAGTTCAGTATGAAGGACTTGGGGGAAGCTGATGTGATCTTAGGGATCAATATCATCCGGACAGACACTGGACTAGCGCTGTCACAGTCTCATTATATTGAGAAAATGATCACTCGTTATGGGTATCGGAATCTTCCAGGGATCGATATGCCGTACAGGTGTGATCTGAAGCTGAAGCCTAATTCAGGGAAAAGTATCAGGCAGCTGGAGTATGCAAGCGTAATGGGAAGTTTGATGTATGCTACTACTGCCACAAGGCCTGACATAGCTTTCGTCGTGGGAATGCTGAGTCGTTTCACGAGCAACCCAGGTGCTGAATACTGAAAAGCTGTGAAACGGGTTATGAGATATCTCAAGAAGACTCAGACATATACATTGTACTACAGCAGAGATCCGTCGGTAGTGGAAGGCTTCAGTGATGCCAGTTGATGCTCAGAGGTGGAGAGCGAAAGGTCCACAGGTGGATACATTTTCACAATGGGTGGAGCTGCTATATCGTGGAAGTCGAAGAAGTAAACTATGCTCTCGCGGTCATCCATAGAATCTGAGTTCTTTGCACTTGATACCGCAGCCGAGGAAGCAGAATGGCTTCGGGAGCTCATGTATGATCTTCCACTGGTTGGGGCGCAAATACCGGCGATACCGATATACTGCGACAACCAGGCGACTGCGGCGGTGGCATCAAATGACCTCTTCAACGGAAAGAAGAGGACTGTGCGGTTGAAGCACAGGGCAGTACACGATCTTATCAAGAGAGGTGTTATTGCAGTGATTGATGTTCGGAGTCAGGAGAACCTAGCGGATCCGTTCACCAACGGCCTCAAGCGCCAGCTGGTCAATGACACAGCTTGTAAAATAGGCTTGAAGGCATTCTGATATTAGATTATTGTATTCCTACCATAAAGTTTTATGCTAATAGTTCAAAGATTTATCTACTAGGCATCTAGCTTTTGGTTCAAGGGAGGACCACTAATCGGAAGAATATCAGGAACAGTGGGTACATGTTCTGTTGGGCATGGAGAGGTTACGGACCTATAACCACTGTTGTCTACTATTGTTTTCTGCGGAAAAACGGTTCCTGTGGAAAGGTTGGCTTAATTGCCTTAATGAGTTCTCAGGCAGAGTGAATGCCTGGAGTGCTTTACAGGAAGCACGGTAGAGCAGCACTACAAGGAGTGAAATTCCATGCTACAGTGGGGTGACTCCACAATGAGGTTCCTATATGTGGGGTGCTGCCCAGGAATAGGATAAAGCCTCGGCTTTGCAGGCCAAGTCACAGTGGCGTAGCACCGCAAATAGGCAGTTAGCCTAATGCTGTATGTTAAATATAAAGAGGGGTGTAGTCAGCACTACAAAGAGGAGGAGTTCCTCATGTTACAGTGGCACGACACCACCATGAGGTACCCGGTTAGGGATAAAGCCTCGGCCTTGCAAGCCATGTCGTTGCGGCGTAACACCGCAAGGGAGCCTAAGGCTTCATGCTGGGTAGTTTGGCACTACAAAGAGGCGGTTGCCTCATGCTACTGTAGTATGACACTACGATGAGGTTCCCGGTATGGGGTAAGGCCTCGGCTTTAAGCCATGTCATAGCGGCGTAGCACCGCAAGGGAAGCGCAAAGCGCTTCATGCCATGTCTCTTTATAATGAACTCACCTATAGTGTATGACAGAGATATCAGGCCGTCTCTTGAGGGTAAACTTGTAGACACCCAAAATTATACACTGAAACCAGGCTGGCACAGGGCCTTTAATGTGTAGCCAGAAGCACATGTAACTACATTATGTGAGTGGAAAAAATTTCAGCTATGATGTAGAATTCAAGGCTTAGTCCATTCTTGTATTATAGTTTGATTTTTGACCCATGCGGGAAGATTCAAGTCGTAAGCGACATCTCTCCTAATGCATGATGGACAGTTACTGTGGGGAACACTTATATCCATATATAGAGATATGTGGGGGATTGTTGGGTTTTTGGTTTTTCCTTTAGAAAGGTTTAGTCCCACATCGAAAAAAACAAATGGTTTGTATCTCTATATATTAGCTTTGTTATTATTGGAGATGCACATGTGGTGTGGAGGTGCACATGGGTTTGCCATATGGAATTATTTTTCTAATGGAAAAAAGGCTAAAATCAATAATTAAAGCATTCATGCTTTTTGCTCTTGGGAAATTTATTTCCATAGGAGCTAAGCCCCGTTGGGGCTTAGCGACTCGGACTCGGACTCGGACTCGGGCTCGAACTCGGGCTCAAGGGCTCATGAGGCGTAAAGTGGCGTTTTGTTGGCGCACTTTGCACTTAGCACGTCAGCATCGTCGCTAGGCGCATAGTGCACTTAAGTTGTGCTCGTTGTGCGAGCCACTTGCGCGACCACGTTGTGCGGCCCGTTACGCGAGCCCAGTTATGTTGGCCCAGTTATGCAGCCCAGTACGCAACCCAGTACGCCCAGTATGCACAGTGTGCGCAGCGTACACAGCGTGCGTAGAGTGCGCAGTGTGCGCAGCGTACGCAGTGTGCGTAGAGTGCATATTGTGCATAGGGTGCGTAAAAGGGGCTGTGTGCGTAAAGTATAAATTACGCTGGTGGCACAACTTCCAGCAGAACGTGTCATTGTATGTTCTGAGCGATTGCTCCATGTTCGGGGTGGTTACTACTACGTCCCTAACATTGTGCTAACCGGACAGTTGTTGCAGGGGCTTATATAAGGCCTTCTCCTCCTCTCTCACAGAACAGAACAAAACAGAAAGAGAAGCCACCAGAAAGTTTACGAAGTGTTCTTTAGCACAAGTAAACAGAGATTTTCAGACGTGTTTTTTAACACAGTTCTGATCTGCAGCCTTCGAGAGAGAGAGAAAAGGTGCCGCACTAGCGTTATTTTTTGCACGGGAGATCGTGTCCATCCGAGGAGTCAGAAGAGCAGTAGTGTTCCAAGTTCTCCGACGAACTTGCTGGTTCCTGGAAGCTGTTCGTGTAGGGCGAATAAAGCTTTGAGCAACGGTGATCATTCACCCCAGCAGGCGTTCTTCCATCTTTCGCTAGTCACCTTCTTCGTTGCTGCCAATAACTCTGATTGTATCTTCTTTTTAGAAGTACTACGATCTGATTGATGTGATTACGAAATCTTTTTAGATTCTCGTAAGATCATAACGATATCTTTTTAGATCTTCGTTATCCTTGCGCAACCTTCCTAGAAGTGTTGCATTGGAACATTATTTTTACAATTGTTTCATATTCTCTATTTTCTATCGAAAAATTATGCCCCGGCAATAACACTATCACCATAACAGCGCCTCCACCACCGTAGCCAAACAACCACCACACAAATACACCACCATCCACCAATGTTGTCGACCGCCCCGGCCAACTCCGACACTTGCCATTACTGCACCACCATCCCGGTCGACCCACGGCTCCCAAACACCGCCACTACCAATGTCATCCACCACCGCCGTTCATCACACCCGCCAGCAAACAACCATCAACACAGAAGAAGGAAGAGCGAGGAGGGGAACGACCTGACCTGACCAGACCGTGTTCGTGCTCGACCCCACTCCGGCTGCTACCGCCCTGGCACCGCCACATTATTTCCGGAGCCGGCCCCCGTCCAGATCTGGGTGCCACCCTCGTTTTCACACCGATTCTAGCTGTACGCCCAGCTTCCGACATCGACCGACCTGACTCCGCCACACCTAGATCCGACCGCCAAGCAAACCCCCACTTTGAGTCCCCGTGTCTCCTCTCCCTTCTTGATTGAACTTCTCTGTGAGCTTTAGAGAATTTGGTTTACAGAGAGAAGGACAAAGCTCACTGTCCCCTTTGGAAGTTTATGAATGAGCTCAAAGCTCATGACCCCATTTCTTGATTTCTAACTGAAGCATTTCTTGATTTCTAACTGAAGTTAATTTTTCTTTATGGGTTGAGCACAGCTGGGCTGAGCCCACAGTGGGCCGGCCCTGGGCTCAATCCTTCTTATATATATTTTTTGTTTAAGTGGGTAGGTTGGTTTTAGGCCCAGATATTCAAATGATTAATGGTTGTCCAATTGGACTTGTTATGTCTTGGAATAATTAGTTTTAATTATGAAATTAGTTTTAATTAATATCTTTATGATTAATTAGTGAATAGTATGGTTGTTATTAATATTAATGATAATTGGTAGTATATGATTAAGGATTTATTATTATTATTAACATTAATATTATTATTTGATTTATTGTGGTATTAGAGAAATATTATAAGTGTACATATATATATATATATATATATATATATATATATTTTTTTTTTTAAAATATATATATTTTATATAAATATATATATATATATATATATATATATATAAGAAAAAATATATATATATATATGTATTTGCAGATGATATTCTAATATTTTCGTCAGGAGATGTCCGCTCTGTACAGCACATACATGGTTTATTGCGACGATATGAATGTGTCTCTGGACAGCAGGTCAATGCAACAAAATCCTCCATTTATGTATCTCCTATCTTTGATAGACAGGAGGCGCTCCATGCCATTACTGGATTCAGGATCAAAACCCTCCTATTTACATACTTGGGATGTCCAATGTCAGTGGGTATGAGGAATGTGTCTCTCTATGAAGAGCTAATTCAAAAAGTGCAACGAAGACTGGAAGGGTGGCAGTAGAAAACGCTATCTTATGGAGGTAAACTAACCCTTATTAAATCAGTTATATCATCAATTCCTATATACACTTTATCGGCTTGTAATCCTCCCCAGACAGTTCTCAACCGTCTAAAGGACATGTTTGTGAGGTTTTTTGGGGTACTAATGATGGTGTTCAGAAACATATTTGGTCTAGTTGGAAAAATATGGCACGACCGATTGATGAAGCAGGTCTTGGCTTGAGAAGTCTACAAGAAACCATAGATGCATTTACAGCTAAGCTTTGGTGGAAACTCAAAACACAAGATGGGCTATGGTAGCGGTTCATTAAAGCTAGGTACTGCAAATATCAGCCTTTGGACTATGCAGGAGCCCCGCAGAAATGCTCTCATGTCTGGAGGAGATTACTTAAAGGTCGCGAGTTAACAAATCAGTATATAATCCAATCTACGAATGGTGACTGGGTTTGGACATCGACGACATCTGGCAGGTTCACAGTGTCTGCTGCGTGGAAGGCGATTAGGATCCCAAAAGCTAGACAACCATATTTCTCTCATATATGGAGCTCTTGCATGCCAGCGAAGTGGTCACTGTGAACCTGCCAGATGATAATGTGAGAAGAATCGGAGATGGGGATCTTTCAATTGGCTCCGACTTCTTCACTGTGAACTTGCCAGATGATAATGTGAGAAGAATGGAAGATGGAGATCATTAAGATCCCCATCTCCGAAGATATGCTCCAACTTCTTCACAATAAGCTACCGACTGATGATAATGTGAGAAGAATGGGCTTTCAATTGGCTTCGAAATGTCACTGTTGCAATGAGCTGAATGAGAAGAAGTCGGAGCATATCTTCGGAGATGGGGATCTTTCTTCGCATGTCTGGCAAGCTTTCAAAATAGATTTACGGGTAACTACGGGCCACTCTATTCTGCTCAATAACTTCAAGTCTTGGTGGAAAAGACCGAATTTGCATCTAAAGGAGGTTGTAGTCAGTGCGATCACTTAGGTACTTTGGAAGAACAGAAATAAATGGCGTTATGAGGAGTTTAAATTTTCGGTAGAGCTGCTTGAGAGAGAAGTTAGTAGACAAATCTCGAAGGCATTGACAAGATGCAAGCACAAGCCCGACGTTCCTTCAGCTTTGTTCTAGTCTTTTTTATGGTGGTTGTACTGCCGGACTTTTTTTGTTCAAGCATTCAATAATGTGTTGGTTAGTGAAAAAATGTGTGTGTATATATATATATATATATATATATATATATATATATATATATATATATATATATATATATATATATATATATTCTTTTTCTTTTTTTAAAACCAAAGCCGGTGGACGACTCCACCCGACCTTGGCCCGGAGGCCGTGGCCACCACCACCCAGCCACATCCGTGGGAGGGAGGGCTCGAACCCGGCCCTCACCTCTGGTGCACGGTGGTGTTACCAGTACACCACAACTCGATATATATATATATATATATATATATATATATATATATATATATATATATATATATATATATATATATATATAAAATATATATATATATATATATATATATATATATATATATATATATATATAATGTTATTATGTTATATATATATATTTTTATATATATATATTATGTTATTATGACATGTATAAAATATTTTTAAAAAATATTTTCAAGAATAGATATTATATCTATTATACTAGACTTATACATCTCGAGATAATTTAAAAGTGGTTCTAAATGTATTAAAGAAATTATTAGTAGAAATGGTTAGATTAATAGAATTGTTAAATAATTGTTTCCTATTGATTATCTCGGCTTATAAATATAACTATTGATACTACTAATATTATCATTGTATTAGCTTCTATATTATAATTAATATTGTAATTAGTGATTACACAAAAAAAAAAAAAAAAAAAAATATATATATATATATATATATATATATATATATATAATTTCTTGCAACAAATATTGGGTTTGGGTCTTAGGCCCTACTTCTTTTCAACTGAGTTTTGGAGGTTTAAAATATATTATTATATTGATCTTTTGAGCCTAATTTATAGTTGAGAAATTGGTGTTTTATAAATGATTTTAAAATAGTATATTTAATTAGTTATACCCTTCCTTAAATTAATCACGACCAATATAGTCATTTTCTCGTTCTTGATTCGATTATTATGCCAAACTCTAACTTAGGGCTTCTATATACTGTTTGCAAAAAATAAAAGTTTGATTTACAACCTAAGAAGAAAAAAGTACAATGAGTACACTTAAATTTTAGGAAGTATAACTGTAGGAATCTGATCAGACGATCACTTTATCCTTTGGACGATGTGATATTGAAGACACAAGCCTCTAGAGAAAGCAGCAGCATTTTTTCAGTAGATTATGATCATTAGTGATGCTTTAGTACTGATTTGAAACTCTATTTATAGAGTTCTGAAATAACTGTTTCTGAGTTGCACGCACTGTGTATTATGCGCCATCTATCCAGTTGCACAAACGGTTACTTGAACTGCTGGAGACGCATGGCATCCTGTGAGTGAGATGCGCGTGGTCATGGGCAACATAGTGGACACGTTCTTCGAAATTAGTGGCATACCCGCCACGTCATTTTGCTTCTGGATGGATATTGGTTAAGTAGCGCCAGTTTGATAGTTGCGTCGGGCACAACCTGATGACTAGCACCCCTTACTATTCATTCTTCATTAACTACCTCGTGCCATTTGATGACTGGTGCAAGACATCTGTCAGCATTTATTAAAAACTGATATAGTCTTCTCGAGCGTCGCGCTTCCCGAGATTTGAAAAGATATTCTTCGATTGTCGAGCTGTCAGTAATCATGACTTACGTTATAGCTTCTCGAGGAAGCTTGCCATGTGGGACTCGCGCACCCTGACTTTGGCGCAACTTGAGTATCGCACAACCTAATGACACTACAAGAAAAACCCTTTTTATAACGTTGAAAAAACGTTGTAAAAGGTCTTTTACAACGTTCAATAGAAGGTCGTTATATCCAGGGTTGTAAAAGGGGGGATATCTTCCACAATGTTCATTTGAACATTGTAAAAATGTTGTAGATGTTTTTCTCACAACAGTTTATAAACATTGTTGAAATTTCTAAAATCTGACCAAAACTTTTCTACGACATTTTTTAAATATTGTAAACAATACTTTTAAAACAAATTGCACATGTTGTAAATATAATTTCAACAACATTATGCAACTGTGGTAGAAACAATATCTACCACGTTCAGTAAACATTGTACATATATTTTATACAACATTGTACAAATATTGTAAAAAAAGTTTATACTACTTTTACAAAATGTTGTATATTTTATTCAATCATGTTTGCCTAACATTGAAATAAATATTTGTATGTTGTAATTATAATATCAACAATAATTTAAAAGTATTGTAAATAATTTTTACAATATTTAGAAACGTTGTTAAAATATTATCTTACAAAAATTTTGGCACGTTGTTGATAAAAAGAGTTTATACAACTTCTACAAAATGTTGTATATTTTATTCAATCATGTTTTCCAAACATTGTAATAAATATTTGTATGTTGTAATTATAATATCAACAATAATTTAAAAATATTGTAAATAAATTTTACAATGTTTATAAATGTTGTTTAAATATTATTTTACAACAGTGTTGAAACGTTGTTGATTATATTTCCACTTTAAAAAAAAATACAATTTACAAATAAAAATATATTGAATACAATTATAATACTAATACAAATACACAAATACAAATACAAATACAAATACAAATACACTTGTAAATATAAATTCAAGCAAAACCTCAATATGGCAATTAGACATACGGCCTTTAGACAAAAGCGAGCAGAAACATCCTGGTCGAACACGCCCAGAGCAATCACGGGAAGAGACGTGAAGAAGACGTTATAGAGCGATATGTACCAGTCGTTGTACGCCGGTTGGCCGGAGAACGATGTGTGGGCCTCGTACAGAAAGAGGGTTACACCAAACGTTATGCTCTTGTAGAAGAAGTAACATATCTGCAAGACAAGGGGGAAGAACATCAACACCAGGTTGAGTAAAGAATTTGGGGGCATAAAAGTTCAAATTTCGATTAAAAATATTGTAATATACCATTGATGAGATCCTTTAGTAGCACCAGTGTCCGTGTACAAGCAGTAACCTCTCCAGGAAACAGAATTATGAAATTGAGATGTCGCTCGACATGACCGCCTAAAATTTCGGATATAGCAGTCAAGTTACAATTGAAGATAACATATTTGGCCTGACAATTGCAACATTTATGAAAAGAGAGAGAGTAAGCAATAATTTTGAACTTGTACTGTAGCTATATTTTTATTGGATGCTAATGTCACAACTTCTTTCAAGTTAAAAGATGAGTAAAGATCATTTGAAGAACACGAAGATCGTATCTAAAGAATTCAAAGTTCCAGATTCATTTCTAAGATATAAGATTTGACACCAAAATTTTGCCTGGTGCAGTATGCAAACTAGTTGAAAATAATGAAGCATGGTGATGTAAACACATTCAAATGCAGTCTGAAGTTGAAATGATTATAGAGTTGAATGATTCACATTCTCAGCTCTTTCAGTCAATTGGCAAATTGCAGATTTTAACCTAAGAAACAGAGAACTCTGCACTATCGTATAGTTTGACAATACAAACCTGCATTCCTTCTGCGCCACTGATCCCAATCCCTATGTCTACTTCTTGAAGCATACCGACATCATTAGCCCCATCACCAATTGCTAGAGTTACCTTATTCGTGCCTTCTTTAACCAGCCTCGTTACCTGAATGTAGATCAGATTTGATATTAAATGGAGAATACACAGTATTACACAAAAGCGAGCAGAAACATCTTGGTCGAACACGCCCAGAGCAATCACGGGAAGAGACGTGAAGAAGACGTTATAGAGCGACATGTACCAGTCGTTGTACGCCGGTTGGCCGGAGAACGATGTGTGGGCCTCGTACAGAAAGAGGGTTACACCAAACGTTATGTTCTTTTAGAAGAAGTAACATATCTGCAAGACAAGGGGGGAAGAACATCAACACCAGGTTGAGTAAGGAATTTCGGGGCGTAAAAGTTTGAATTTCGATCAAAAATATTGTAATATACCATTGATGAGATCCTTCGGTAGCACCAGTGTCCGTGTACAAGCAGTAACCTCTCCAGGAAACGAAATTGTGCAATTGAGATGTCGCTCGACATGACCGCCTGAAATTTCGGATATAGCAGTCAAGTTATAATTGAAGATAACATATTTGGCCTGACAATTGCAACATTTATGAAAAGAGAGAGAGTAAGCAATAATTTTGAACTTGTACTGCAGCTATATTTTTATTGGATGCTAATGTCACAACTTCTTTCAAGTTAAAAGATGAGTAAAGATCATTTGAAGAATACGAAGATCGTATCTAAAGAATTCAAAGTTCCAGATTCATTTCTAAGATATAAGATTTGACACCAAAATTTTGCCTGGTGCAGTATGCAAACTAGTTGAAAATAATGAAGCATGGTGATGTAAACACATTTAAATGCAGTCTAAAGTTGAAATGATTATAGAGTTGAATGATTCATATTCTCAGCTCTTTCAATCAATTGGCAAATTGCAGATTTTAACCCAAGAAACAGAGAACTCTGCACTATCGTATAGTTTGACAATACAAACCTGTATTCCTTCTGCGCCACTGATTCCAATCCCTATGTCTGCTTCTTAAAGCATACTGACATCATTAGCCGCATCACCAATTGCTAGAGTTACCTTATTCGTGCCTTCTTTAACCAGCCTCGTTACCTGAATGTAGATCAGATTTGATATTAAATGGAGAACACACAGTATTACACAAAAGCGAGCAAAAACATCATGGTCGAACACGCCCAGAGCAATCACGGGAAGAGACGTGAAGAAGACGTTATAGAGCGACATGTACCAGTCGTTGTACGCCGGTTGGCCGGAGAACGATGTGTGGGCCTCGTACAGAAAGAGGGTTACACCAAACGTTATGTTCTTGTAGAAGAAGTAACATATCTACAAGACAAGGGGGGAAGAACATCAACACCAGGTTGAGTAAGGAATTTAGGGTTTAAAAGTTCGAATTTCGATCAAAAATATTATAATATACCATTGATGAGATCCTTCGGTAGCACCAGTGTCCGTGTACAAGCAGTAACCTCTCCAGGAAACGAAATTGTGCAATTGAGATGTCGCTCGACATGACCGCCTGAAATTTCGGATATAGCAGTCAAGTTACAATTGAAGATAACATATTTGGCCTGACAATTGCAACATTTATGAAAAGATCGAGTAAGCAATAATTTTGAACTTGTACTGCAGCTATATTTTTATTGGATGCTAATGTCACAACTTCTTTCAAGTTAAAAGATGAGTAAAGATCATTTGAAGAACACGAAGATCGTATCTAAAGAATTCAAAGTTCCAGATTCATTTCTAAGATATAAGATTTGACACCAAAATTTTGCATGGTGCAGTATGCAAACTAGTTGAAAATAATAAAGAATGGTGATGTAAACACATTCAAATGCAGTCTGAAGTTGAAATGATTATAGAGTTGAATGATTCACATTTTCAGCTCTTTCAGTCAATTGGCAAATTGCAGATTTTAACCCAAGAAATAGAAAACTCTGCACTATTGTATAGTTTGATAATACAAACCTGCATTCCTTCTGCGCCACTGATCCCAATCCCTATGTCTGCTTCTTGAAACATACCGACATCATTAGCCCCATCACCAATTGCTAGAGTTACCTTATTCGTGCCTTCTTTAACCAGCCTTGTTACCTGAAAGTTATCATGGTCTCGATCAGATGATGCTTAAGCTTAAGTACCAGTGGAAGGAAATAGAACCTTAGAAAGTGTCATCAACTCACCAGAGCTTTTTGTTTTTGGGAAGAGCGGCAACATATAACCGATGCACATACAACCGCCAGCTGTAAGAAGAAGTTCTTGACATCGCCTTCCAAAGCAAATGCAAGAGACTTCCCAGGTGGCCCAAACAATAATATTCCCCTGCAAGGCTTCAAGAGGCAACCTTTAAAGAGCTCTGGCCTCCGGAGAGGAAGCATGACCAGCTCCTGAAGAGATTCTTTGATATCACTTAAGGCACCTATATCATCAAATGTTACTCCAATTTTATTGGCTAGGATAACCTCAGGTCTAACCCGCTTTTTAAATTCATTATCTGGAACTTCCTATTTCATTACAATCTTAAATTCTTTAATAAGCATACATGAATTTCTTTAAGCAGATATGAGCAGACTTTCGTTATCCAAAACAGCATAAAGAAATATAATGAGAATTCGTTCATATTCTTAATCAAACATAAGATAATTCTGCAAGAATATCTTAATATGCAGATGCATAATTTTCATAAAACTGATCTTATAGATAATTAGCCAATATAAACAAAATATATCAAATTTATTCTGCATCAATGAATGGAAAGCAAATAAATAATAATCGACAAACTAGTCGACTATAAAACAATTTAATTGCTGATGAAGTAGCAGATAATTCTAAAATTCTTTATCATCATAGATTGCATTTTATAAGATAATGTCAACTGTTAAGTGTCAACCGGAAAAGTGAATACTCCATGTATTAGCACGCAATACCAGTGATTCATGATTTGAATACAGCTGTAAAACAATATCAACTGAACCGATTCCTTGCGAGAATCATGTGTAAGTTGGAACAGTCTAAGCTAAATTTTGCACTTGAAGAATATGAACTGACCACATACATACATCACGAGCAAACTTGCATTCAACATTTCAGTAGGCAGTTCTATGTTGTGTGCTCGGATGTCTCGGGAAGGCTGAGATGTTCCTACAAGGTTTTAACTGTTGTGTGTCCTGCAGATCAATCTAGTAACTACTAGAAGCTGGGGTGAACAAAGACTAATTAATTAAGAATTAAATAAGTATAAGGACACAAATGGTTCAGGGTTGAGGTCTCATTCCAACAACTCAGCAGTTGATGGAGAGAGCACACGTAAATACCACCAGCTTCATGGTACAGGTGTACTTGGCATATTTTACTAGCAAAGAATCATTTACCTAAAGGTATATCAATGTTCCATTGAAGGCTATCTAGGATCGCTCCAATATTAAGGTGAAATCATACTATATATCAAGGTTTCAAAAAATAAATTGGTCATGATGTGAAATAAAAGTGATAAGGTCTCGCCAGAGTACGATTTTCAAAGTTGTATAACTTGTATTAACATACTCCTTTGGTGTGAAAAATCCTTGTGAGATCTTTGATCCTAGTTTTCCTTCCATAGAGTTTTATGTAATAACTATATTGAGTTGCTCCACAGCAGTCCTTCTAATACAAAAAATGCTATTTGATGATGATGCACATAATCATGGGGCTGTATGAAACAAGTATATATGTTTCTGCATACAACAGAGGAGATTTTACAGGTGCTTTTGCTGGTGGTGATTTGTCTGCTTCACTTTTGTTTTCAGAAGTTGGAGCTTCAGCATTCTGTGATTTACTAGAAGCTGCATTTCCTTCATTACCAGCTTCAGCATTCGCCTCAAGCTTTAGGGTGTCCTTGCCGCTAATATTACTTTCTTGAAATAAACTCAAACCGTGGGACAAACTTCCATATGAAATGAAAAGTTCAAAGATGATAAGAGAAGGAATAAGAAGATTCAACAGAAATTACCAGAAATCCCAGGAAACATAAATATACCTCTTTGAAGAAATAACAAGCTTTCCATTTCTATACTCGGGTTCCTTGTTGTTCATCAAATGGTAAGACACTGCTGACACCACAATTTCTTCTACATAATTACTAAGAACCATTGTATCTGCCAGGCAAATCGAGCTTAAATCATCACAGTCGAGATCATTTGCAGTGAGTACTTCTGCAATATGGTTTCTATTATCCTGAATTTGAATCTTTTTCATGTCTTCTTCTATTTGAGATTTCCAACTAACTAGATGGGTTTCATCTTCTGGAGGCTTGATCTCTATGTTGTAAGGGAACAAGGCGGTAAGCATCTCATCAACTTCTCCAAAGTCACCATCTGCATCCAAAGTTCTTGAACCAAGTATCAAGACTGGTGCAGAGAGCTTCGTTAACATCCTCTCAAACAAGGAATATATCCTTTGGGACTTATACAGAAGGTTCTCAACATCTCTTATATACAGGACAATGGGATTGTTTTTGGATACTGCAACAAGAACCTACATAACATAATTAGGAACCCACTTGATTAGGAAAAAAAATCAAATTTAGACAACAAAAATAAAATGTATGGACTTTATCTAAGCTAGCTAATTCATTTTCATTATACAGTTAAGGCACAAAAAGAATAAAAACAGTACCTTGTAAATTGATTGTATGAGAAGCTTCTCATCGAAAGACCAGCTGCTTGTTCGTTTTAGAGAACCTAAATATCCAACCATGAAAAAAGTTAAGAGCCACAAGATATATATCGATGATCAAAGCAAGAGACTTCCCATCGATGATCAAAACAAGGCATTCTACATGAGAAATAATTAATTTTGAATAGCAAAAAACCATTAAGCTTAGGTATATCTTAGCCAACAGTACAACCAATTCTTCCAATATCTGACCAATAAGATAGGCTTGAGTTGGGGAGCTCTGAGCCAGGTAATTTCTTCCACTATGTTTCTGGAATTTATTCCACTATGTTTCTGGAATTTCTTTCATTGAAGAAGATTGAATATCTATACTTTACAATGTGGTAATTGGTACAAATATATATATGCATGAATACATGATATAGTTATTGATGTTATAGACTGAAAAGGGGTTGTGATAAGTTCTCTGCTTTTAGAATGGCAAGTAGGCCCTTCTAATCACAGGCTTCAACTCTAAGAACTTAAACTGCAAGACTAACTCTACAGTTTATACAAATATACTAGATATGTGGCATATGAGGCAGTTAAGGCTCTTTATGACTCATACCAGCAATTTATAATATATACATCTACTAAAGGGTCTGCAAAACTACAATTACATTAGACAAAGACATAAAAAACAAAACTACAATTACAATTATATTATAACTCTAAAAAATTTACCTTGCAGGTTTTTTTTCCTTAGAGATAAGTAAGCTCCTTCTCCCTCCTCCTTTATCCGGGCTTGGGACCGACAATGTAAAATTTACATTGGCGGAGTTAAAAAGGGTTGACAAAGGTATCCTGTCAAGATACTCAATAAAACATCCATACCATATAGCATCAAAATATTTAATAAAACTCAATACAATAAAAATTCTTAAAAAGGAGTCTAAACTGTCGATAATAGTCAAATAAGGATTCTAAATATCAAAAGAGATAAACGCTTTGCTCCATGCAACTGTAGATCCTATAGCATCCCTAACCACCTTGAGTTCATCTGTACTTCTCCACAAATAAGCTTCTTCACCCACCGCAATATCAACAGAAACCTTCCAAGCATCGAGTCCTAGAGGTTTGAAGTGAACCAAATCAGTAGGATTTGTAGAAAAGATTTCACCTTCAGCCACAACTTCTCCTTTCCTATACCAACTCAACAACTTGCATTTAGCTCCAACCAATGGCTCATGCATGTTATTGGTACCTTCCATGATGTTGCTAGCACGATTTGACTATACCATAATAAACATATACAATTAGTTTGCATGTGGACACCAATGGTCAATTAATAGACAACAAAAACTAACTTGGTGATTTACCATGGGAGTATCAACTTCGGGTGAACGTGCATTACCAAGTGAGCGATGATTTTCCTATCATAATTACAATAAGCATATGCAATCAGTTCACAAAATCTACTAAATTATGTTAATCATGAAAACCAAACCCAAGATCTTACCTCCAAAAACATATCTAGTCTAGCCTCCATTTTTCTTATTTTTCTTCAAGTGAAAGCACCACCTTATTAGTATGTGCTTGGGCTTTTAGCTTGGAAAGTGTAACTCCAAACCCTAGTCCTTTTACTCTACCAGGTCGATCTTCACCCAAAACATGTGAAAGAGCATCATGTTTTATTGATGTTTTTGTGGACTTAGTTCGTGATTCATTGAAATCTTTAATTTTTTTTCTGGAAAATCAATATGAAAAATATTTAATGTTAACTGAGGAAGATAGTAAGAATATACATATAATAATTATGTTTTTCTTACCATTGATGCTTCGACAGCTTTATTTGTCGGTTCTCGATCCTTGTTCAAATGTCCTTCGGTCCACAATAGAACTCTAGTTACTTCCTGATCCGGTTTTTCTTTCATCTGCAAATTATAATAAATTAGCATACTTCGAACAAATGTGGCTATCCATATAACCTAATTGCAGAAATACTAGAATGATTTTTTACCAATTTAACCGTCAATCGTGCATAGCCTCTCCGACTCATCGTGTGTGGTTGTGTATGATATTTCCTTACTTCCTTCATCAGGACGCTTTTAGTCTATGTCAAAGAGTAAATCAATAGCAGGTTGAAAAAAATAGGAACAAGAAGCATGAAATTAGTTGTATTATATTATTAATCATTAGACTTTTTAACCTACTTGAAATTTTGGAGAAGTTCTTTTTTTATGAATTCACTCCATTGGTGATCAGATAAGTTCATAGGCTTTAACCCAACAAGACTTGCCGCCTTTTCTTCATCTTCTAGCGTAAGAGCTTCCATCACTCCATTGCCTACACGGGATCTATACTCTCTCAAGGAAGTTGCCATCTTTTGCAATACGTAATCCTTTTGTGTTTCATCCAAATTGTATCTCAACTGTAATGCATATCATTTATAATATATTTAGATATAAAATTGCATTGACAACTAGTATCTGAATCAGATATATTTAATGGGTAACTTACCAGCACAAGTGTCCAGAGGTTGTCTTTATGATCCGTCGGAACTTTTCTCCAATCGTCAAAGAGTATCGGAACCTTGTCACGGACTAAGGCACCTATGAATGAGGATAAGGTAACAGAATTGTCACATATAGGTTGTCCCTTTTCATTGAATTCCACTGCTAAAGCTGCACGATGAGTATCTTGAACCCCAAGACCTTTCAGTTGTGTTTTGCCGCGTTTAATCCTTTTAGGTTTAGGATTTTTGCCATTATTTTGAGTAGAATTTCCTTCAGGTTCATCATTGTTTTGAGTTGAATTTTCTTCATATTCGTGATTATTCTGAGGACCATTTACTAAAGGGTCTGCATCAGGCAATGTTGGATCATCTAAACCCACGTCTTGGATATTATCATCATCGTGTTGAAGATCTACAATAGAAGGCATAAGCGATGGTGGTGATTGTCTTGTCTGTATTTCCGTCCTTTTATCCTTCTGAAATATAATTTAAGTTGAAAATCAGTATACAAAGTAAAAAAAAATTAACTAAATTCTACATTCTTGATTTTGTGTCTAAATAATGCAATGAAGAAAGACCCATACAATCAGATTATCACACCCATTGGCTCCAGTATTCACAGATTGCAATCTTTTTGAGGATCGCTTCGGCAACCTATTTGAATTCTGAAAATATAATACATTTTTGTACAAATCTTTAGACAGTAAAATCTAAACAAAGTAATTTTATGACAATGGAAATTGTAACTTTTATTACCTTCATTTGGCGTTGGCACTCCTAAATTTTAGTTACCGATTGTTCCAATTGCTGAAAGTGACAAAAAGGAACTAACATATACAATTAGATTCAATAAATATGAAATTAAATTAATATCCATAGTCGATTCATAGTCTGACACATAACAAGAATTAAAATACAAACAGAAAGATCAACTAAAACAACCAAAGTACTGCATCCAGAACAACTAAAACAACCAATGCAAAAAGAATTCCAAAGCAAACATAAGCAATCACTACTATAGTAAAATGCCTTCACAATCCCTTCTTTCAAAGCTATCATCTTCATCGTCCATATCTTCATTTAGCTTCGATACATCCAACGGTTGAGAGCTTATTTCAGTATTCTCGTCAAATGATTCTAATTCATGGAAACCTCTAGGTGGTGCTTTCAACACAACATACCAGTTGATGAATCAGACTCTCTTGAGTAGAAAACTTGCTTAGCTTGAGAAGCTAGAATAAAAGGATCACTTTGAAATTGATTTTGATATTGGTGGAGATTAACTAATATAAAACCATCTTCAACCTTTACGCCATGATCAATACTAGCCCAATCACATTTAAACACCGGAATTTGGAGAATATTGTAGTCCAACACAATAATTTCACTTAGCACACCATAGTAAGCCTTAGAAGCTTGTATCCTATTACTGGAATCATTCACACTGTTTGCTTCAATCGAAACACCACTATTTTGTGTTGCCCTTTGGACATCTTTGGTATGAAACCGACGCCCATTGATAACATATCCAGTATAAGTAACTGCTTGCTTTATAGGCCCATATGATAACCACTTTATCGTATCAGATATAGGCTTTCCTGTGCTAATTTCCCCTTGAACCTGTAAATTTGTTTGACATTAGTTATAATAATCAGTAAATATAAGTGAGTGTTTATTGCAAAGCTTAAATTTTGTATATGTGTTGCAATTTTATATTGGACTAATAAAAAAATTATATAATCATTACCTTTTCTTGGAACCAATCAGTAAATGTAATCGAGTGTTTTTTCCAAAGCTGGAGTTCATTTGTGACGAGACGACTATCTAAATGCTTCAGCTCATCCATATGCATTCTAGTAGAAAACAATATAGTAAAAAATGTAAGTGTTACCCTAACTAAGCTTATAATGTAGATTCTTTTCTTATTGAGTATGTAAATACTTACTTTTCATAAGGCTCCACTTCTACAGTATTAAATAGCACATAGCGGTGTACAACTTTTAACATTTCATCAGATATCATTACATGCTTTCCTTTACTAATTGGACGACCTACACTCTGAAATCCTTTATTTCGACTATGTCGCTCACCTATTTCAGCAGCTTCTTTCATGTAACCACTACAATATCTCATACACTCCTCCGTAAGATAACTCTCTGCTATGCACCCTTCATTTCGACTATGTCGCTCACCTATTTCAGCAGCTTCTTTCATGTAACCACTACAATATCTCATACACTCCTCCGTAAGATAACTCTCTGCTATGCACCCTTCAGGACGTGCGGGGTTTTTAACATACCCCTTTAGTGTTTTCATATATCTACAAAAAAAAAAATGTTTCCAAATATATAACATTTTTTATATGAATTCTACAAAGTAACTTTTAAGGAGTAAGAGGATATAGTGTTGTACTTTCAAACGGATACATCCAACGATAATGTACAGGGCCACACAAACGCACTTCTCGCACTAAGTGGATGGTCAAGTGTATCATAATATCAAAAAATGATGGAGGAAAAAACCTTTCCAACATGCACAATGTCTCGACAACTTGATTCTCGAGATTTTCCAGCCTCCTTCGATCTATTACCCTTTGGCATAGTTCGTTGAAAAATGAAGATAACCGAAATATCGCATTCCTTGGACCCTTTGGTAAGAGTCCTCTCAAAGCTACAGATAAAAGTTGTTGCATCAGAACATGGCAGTCATGGGACTTGAGACCTATGACGTTGTTATCCTTTGAGAAACATCTCCGAATAATAGAACTATATCCATCGGGTACCTTGAATTTCCTTAAACGATTATAAAAAATCTATTTTTCTTGTTTCGATAATGTGTGTTGTGCTGCTGGAAGGTATGTCTTTCCATCCCTTTCTTGAGGATGCAACTCATTCCTAATTTTCATATGTTGCATATCTTTTCGAGAATTAAGATTGTCTTTAGATTTTCCTTTTATATCTAAAATAGTGCCAATTATACTCTCGCAGACATATTTTTCAGTATGCATTACATCCAAGTTGTGGCGTAACAACAACTCCTGAAAAAAAAACACAAAAAAATTATTTTTCAAATTCCATATTAAATCTAAATTAAGAAAAACATAATAGTACTAGATTAATTTAGGTAACTTACCTTCCAATAAGGCAACTCGAAGAATATCGATTTTTTCTTCCATATCTGAATATTAGCATCATCTGTATCTTTTACCTTTTGTGATTTTTTTCCTTTTCTCTTCTTTGAATTTTTTTCCTTTCCCCAATCATTTTCAATATTACTTGTAGCTTTAAACACGTCCATACTGCTCATTACAACTGGCTTACCCCTCTCTTCATTTTTACCATTAAACCAACTCTTTTTTTTACGAAAAGGGTGGTTTGGAGGAAGGAATCTCCTATGATGCATGTATACGCATTTACTACTAAATGGTAACCAGTCATATAATGTATTAACACCACAAATAGGACAAGCTGCCCTTCCTTTTGTGGTACAACCAGCCAGATTACCGTAAGCGGGAAAATCGTTAATAGTCCACATCAAGATAGCATTAAGCTTGAACATGGACTTACTGAATGCATTTTATACCTCCACTCCATTATTCCATAGCTTTTTTAAATCATCTACAAGTGGTTCCAAGTATACATCAATGTCATTACCTGGTTGCTTTGGACCTGGAACTAATAAAGATAATATTAGGTGCTCTTTTTTCATGCATAACCATGGAGGAAGGTTGTATGTAACAAGCATGACCGGCCAACAACTATACGTGGAGCTAAGATCAGAAAAAGGATTAAATCCATTGGCTGCAAGTCCAAATCTCAAATTTCTAGAATCGAAAGCAAAATTAGGCCACTTTCTGTCAATTGTCTTCCAAGCTAAAGAATCAACTGGGTGTCTTAGTTTGCCGTCTGTGCTTTTATTCGTGTCATGCCATCTCAGTTGTCCTGCTATATCTTGAGATCTAAACATCCTTTTAAGCCTAGGTATTATTGGAAAATATCTAAGCACCTTCACTGGCACCCTTTTCCTATTCTCATTGCCATCTTTTTTATACCTTGAAGAGCCACATTTTGGACAAGCATCCAGATCGGAGAATTCTTTTCTAAACAGACAATAATCATTCTCACAAGCATGTATTTTTTCGTAATTGAGATCAAAAGACTTCAACAACTTTTTTATTTCATAGTTGCTTTTTGGAAGCACATTCGCATCTGGTAGCATACCACTAATTGTGGTTAGAAGTTCGTTAAAACTACTAGTTGATAGTCCATTCATAGTTTTGATCTTGTATAAAGCTATTGTAGCAGAAATCTTTGTAGACTTAGTACAACCTGGATATAAAGGAGTTTCAGCATCTTCTGGAACATTGACCTCTTGTGTTTCATTTCTATCATCTAGAATAATTTCATCATGTGCGTCTAGAAACATCCTATATGTATCAGAAAATAATTCTTCATCTCCATGAACAGTAGAATGTTCTCCATGCAAAACCCAAGTAGTGTAAGTAGGATCCATGCCATCACACACTAAGTGCTCAAACACAATATGACCAGGTAGGTTAGCACATGTGTTCCGACACTTTGTACATGGACAACTAATATTCTCAAGTTGTTCCTTGTTTCTGAGATTATCTTTTGCAAGATCTGACTTTCTAAGAACTTCATTATATTTCATAGCATTTTTAACAAAATTTGATGCTCCTTCTTTGTACTCGTTAGTGACTCTGTATAAAGAAATATATTTTAAAAAAAATGATAGCATAATATTGAAAAATAGACAATAATATAATATAAAAATTATGATGTTAATGTCAAATTTAACCTTGGCAGATGAACCCAAGCCTTATCCATCACAAGAATGATGCATTTTTTTCCTATCAGTCTATTACTTCTGTAAAGGAAAAGAAAAAAACAAAATTGTGAATTATGTTGCATTTTGAGTTAAAATCCATTAACTACAAGAAAACACACTTTTTGCTACAAAACTTTAGCAGCAGAAACATTTTGTTGCAAAAGACTACTTAATTGCAACCAAAGAACAATAGGATTTGTTGTCCGTGTCATGACTGCAACAACGTGTATTCGCAACATATAAATATGGTGGAAACTCACCTTTTTGATAAAGGGATGACTAAAACTTATACCAATTGAGTACATCATGGGGAAAAATTTGAACATACGACGATTCTTGACGATGATAGTGATGATGATGATGGTACAGGTGGAGAAGAGACTCTAACTGATAGTATTCATGAGATGCAAGATTTTTTTGAAGACTTACATGTTGGAACATTCATGAATTCTAGTTTGGGTGAAGCACCTAGTCAGGAACAAGCATGAATCAAACCACAAAAATCAGTCATGAATTCATGTATTCTGATAAAATTAGTCAGGAATCAAACTACAAAAATTAGTCATGTTATACATTCATGAATTCATGTATTCTGATAGTATTCATGTTATGCATATAAAAAAGATACCCATTTTACTTTGAATTAAACCACAAAAATCAGACTTTGTGCAAACTAGCAATCAAGTAGAGCAGCCCTTGTTCTAAAGTCCAAATAGAACTTGACATAGAAGAACAAATAGTCACATTTTGCATTGAAGTTGACAAGAAGATAAATTAGAACACACACAATATCAGAATAGAAGGCAACTCATACCAACCTTCAATATTTCATATTTTTCTCTAATGACATTAAAAACATCTAGCACTGTTAAATGGTCCCATCTTTGATAAAAATGATATGCTTACTCTTGTATGCCAAGTTTATCTCTTGGAACCTTGCAGTTGTCTTTCTCTTAACTTTTTTATTCTGTAAAACACAAGTTAAACAGCCAATAACTGAGTTAGAATTCGAAAATCCAAAGGCACTACATATTCCATGTATAAATGGATTCTAGGAACAATAATACATATTAATAGCTTCAAATGGAGATAAAATAAGAACAATAATACAAACACAAAATGTTATTCCATCCTAGGAAACTAAATCCTACACTAACTTTGCCAATTATATAACATCCCTACTTTTCTTTTTACTGCTATTCAAAAGTTGTACATTTATAATCTACATTACTTGCCTCGTTGACTGATTTTTTTTCTTTTTGATCCAGATACTTTGGAGGAATGCATGTTAATTGTTCGTTGCTATAGAGGCTACAGAGATTTTGACAGATTGAAATTAGACTACAATTGTTATAATCTATTGTTGACTGGAAAAAACTTGATTTTAGAACTTGCTTATTTTTGGAAGAACAGTTTTATTAGCTGAGAAACAGTTGTATTGGGTGAGAATGTACTTTGATGCCCTTACTTTTTTTAATAAAATGAATTATTGTTTTTACAATGATGTGTACTATATTAGCTTATCTCTTTCAGCAGAAAAGATGTGCTATGAAATAAATTATTGTTTTTACAATGATGTGTATTATATTATAGTGTTATGATAAGCAAGACAAGTTAGCTTTGGCGATGGAGTATCTATGCCAAAGCTTGCACTATACAAGTGTTTGGCATTAAAAAATTTAACTATGACATTAAAAAAACTAAAAGATTAGCATTTTGATAGCATTAAAAAATATTTGAGTATGGCATTAAACAAAAACTAACACGATTAAATATATTAGCTACTTAATCCAATTTATTATATCAAAGTAATCAATATAGTGAGATCTGTCCTGAATATTTTCCTCATCTTTGATAAGGACTTCTAAACTTTGTTGATAAAAATCAGCCACAAATTTTAAACTCTCGTTATAAAAAAACCCAAACAATATGGTGTATGGAAACTAATAAAATTTTGCAATAGCCTTCATTTTATTTTCTTGTTGCCAATTCCAAAGTTTATTCTTGCTTTATAAAAACCAAACAAGACCTTAACTTCCATGGAAGATAATTAAGAATCTCCAACTGTAATCACACATCCTAAACGACTCGACCATACCAACTAAAAGAAACATAAGAACTTGTAATGTAGCATATAACTCTGAATATTTCAACAACACAAACATATCACCTATTATAGCATATCACCATAAAATAGAACACAAACGTAAAGATTTCCCCTAGTCCGGTTGGCCCACCTTGAGAAACTTAACTTCGCTGGGGAAGATTGCTGCAACCGCAGGAACTTTCGACTTCGTTGGAGAAGATTGCTGCAACCAAAGGATATAGGTTGAGAATAGAACAGTTTCAGAGTTCAACGCGATAGAAAAAAAGTATAGAAGTAGTGAGGGAGAACCTATACCTCTTCTTTCAATTAATTTTTGGGGGAGGAGAGCTTCTGCGGGTGTCCGTCGGTTAAAAAGAGAGGGAAGATCAGATGATCGGCTATTTTTAGCATGGGAAAAGGAGGGAAAATTTGGTGATTAGGTTTTCGTTTCTTTCAATTGATTTTTTTGGGGGAGGAGAGCTTCTGTGGGTGTCCGTCAGTTAAAAAGAGAGGGAAGATCAGATGATCGGCTATTTTTAGCATGGGAAAAGGAGGGAAAATTTGGTGATTAGGTTTTCTGGAAGAAACGAGGGGAAATTTTGGGGGTCGTGGTCTTTTTGTGTGTCTGTTGGAAAGATGAGGTGAGGAGAAACTTTATAGGGATAGTCCCAATTTCATATATAAAATTGGTAACCAGTCTAAAAGAAGAAGTATTTTTGGTAATATAGCTTCTGCCTGCGCCTTTCTAAAAAAAGAAAAAAAACAATATATATATATATATATATATATATTTATATATATATATATATATATATATATATATATATATATATATATATGGATAGTCCCAATTTCATATATAAAAATATGCAAATCCTAATCGGGTTAGGGGTCGGTGACTTGAATTTTTGGTAATATGCAAATACTAATCTGGTTAGGATTTCAATATTGATGTGAAAAGAATACTCAAATCCGATTACCTCTATGGACTCCGTGAATCTTTTGTATACTCAATAATTTAAATAAATATTAAAATTTTCATCTGTCAAATCCAGTCTAGAATTATCTTTGTCAAATTTTTTTGGTATACTCAATAATACTACTCAGAAACGACTAAAAAATATGCCGTAATATATTATCAATTAGTAATATATATACCAATTAAAAAATTTAATTGTCGTATACATATACTATATATATTATAATATGACTTATAAACGACTCAAAAATAAGCTGTAATATAGAATATATATATATATATATATATATATATATATATATATATTTTATATATATAAATATATATATATATATATATATATATATATATATATATATTAATTACGGTATATGTTATCTTCTCGCTTAGTTGATGAAAAAATAAAAAATTAACTTGAACATATAACAAATTCTAAAAAAATATACGACTTATAAACGACTCAAAAATAAGTTGTATTATAGAATTAGTATATATAAATTCAAATTTTTAATTACGGTATATGTTATCTTCTCGCTTAGTTGCTGAAAAAAATAAAAAATAACTTGAACATATAACAAATTTTATAAATATATTCAATTTTTAAGTTATATTTAAGCTAACTCTATGATAGTAGGGCGATGATGAGCCTAGCCTGCACGGTGTGAGGCACCAGCAACGTCTGAGTACTCATGACAAATGGCCGTGATCTGAACTTGCGTGGGCCACGAATGGGAAGTCCGTTCATGATAACTCAACTAATAGGGTGTCGCGCAGGCTGTCGAGAATCGACACCATTCTACCACAGGTATAAACGACGGCCGACCATGCGGTCCATTGTGCAGTGTCGTAAGGGCGTCGAGAAGACGCCGTGCGCATAGAACGGTTGGCTGCAGGACGGCATCGACTGCCGTAGGCGTCTGAAGATGTCGGAGGGCGCCTTCGGCGAGGCGTTGAGTTGCGGGCGTCGAAAGACGTTGTGGCCGTCTCGTTGAGCTCTAGAGTGCGCGGAGTGCGTGAGGTGTGCGTTCGGGGCGATGATCGATACCGATATATTTTGTTTTTTCCTAATCTGATGTCATCGCTACTGATACTAACTGATACCGATGTTTGGATTCTCTTTCCAGTCAAGTCATAAAAGATAATTGAACAAAAAAGAGGCCATTCATCAAGGGAGTAAAAGTATATAAATGAAGAAAACTTATTTATCTCAATGATTAAGTTTTAGAAATTCGGATAGTTTGCTAGATATTTTTAATAGTTCATTAATTGAATATATGACATAATCTAAGCTAAAAAATACTTTAAAGAGTAAAATAGAGGTTTAGGAGTCATGACTTTTACCCGAATGAAGATAGAATGAGCAAGAAGATATTGCGTTAGTCTTGTCTTTCGAAGCTGTGGAAGGGATGGGTTTCAACACATGACAAATCCATTTAATCACGAGATGCTACCAAGTGAGGCATCGACCTAATAAGACCAACATTTCAAATAATATTATCCTATAAATATTTTATATAAATTTACAATATTGTCTAAACATTGTGAAATACACATCTTTTAGAATATTTTATAAAGTTTGTTCAATATAACCATTTTATAATGTTTCTTAAACATTGTCATGATATGACATACACAACGTTTATATATAGTGGTAAAATAAAATTAATTTTATAACATCAAACAATCATTATAAAATATATAAAATTATAACATTTTATAAACATTGTTGAACATGACATTTTTACAATATTTTAATACGTTGTCAAAATAAACAACTTTGACACATTTAAATAAATGTTGTCGAAATTAATAAATATTACAATGTTAATAAAATGTTGTTGAAGAAAGTAATATACAACTTTTTTGAATGACCAACATATTCCTTTAATAAATCGGAGTTTGCTTTTCCAACTTTACAATTTTATATTATGCAAAAAGTTGACATTTTTATATTTAGTAAATCGAGAACAAAAAGTTATAAGGAACGGAGGGTTCACGATGAGTATTGCTCTTTTGTATTCCAATTCTCAATGTCCTCTTATATATATTATTTATTTTAGGAGGGCCCTACCATAAATAATTATCAATTATTATATTTTTCGCATATTTAGTGCTTGTATGCTCCCTAGTGTGCAACTGTTTGGTCGGTGCCACAAAATATGTACATGTTGTTGCTAGCAACAAAGTGACTTTACTTTGGTCCATTACAATTCTTTATCAACTCAAGCTAATTTAAAGAATATAATGACACCATATAAAATAATAACTAATTTAAAGAATAGAAGAACACTTCTTTTTGGGAAGAATGAAAAATTTGGGGAGAAATTTAACACCACACTGACACATGTAAGAAACGTGTAACTTATGATGGACGAAGTGTGTCTCTTTTTTGGCCAAACACATGGATATACAATTTAAAATATTTAAAAGATAGATACATTAACGATATTTATTTATAGTGGCAAAATATAGATAAATTAATAACACTGCATAAACATTGTAAAATACACACCTTTTATAACATTTAATAAACGTTGGTGAATATAATCCTTTTACAATGTTTCTTAAACATTGTAAAATAACAATAAATACACAATGTTTATATAAAGTGGTACAATAAAATTACTTTTACAACATCGTACAAATATTGTGAAAGATAGAAAACTTACTACATTTGATGAACGTTGTTGAACATGATATTTTTACAATATTTTAAAAACATTGTCAAAATTAATAACTTTGACAACATTAAATAAACGTTGTCAAAATTAATACATTTTACATTGTTAATAAAATGTTGTTGAAGATAGTAATACACAACTTTTGTGAATGACTATTGTAGAAGCATTAACGTTTGAATATTAAACGTTGTTTGTACTGGTATTTTACAACGTTTCTATAATAAAGGTTATAGAAGACCCCCTATTTTTACAATGTTTTCAGGATGTGTTGTAGATGAAACGTTGTAAAAAGGGTTTTTTCTTATAGTGTGACCAGGCGCATACTGATGTTGGCACCTTTTTAAGAGTGGCGCCCATTTATTTTTGAGCTCCTACAAGACCCCCTTCAAATTTTGAAAATTTTCAAACTTTGAAATACTTTGAATTTAAAGGAGATTGACATGAGTTGCACCTGCCAACAACATAACCGACTCTGACTTTCGAGCGTAAGTTGCGCAACAGTTACAAAACGTTTCTTAGGCTATACATAGTCATTTTCGAGAAAGATTTTTTTTTTCTTTTTTACCAAAAAGTTTTGATTTCCCCAAACCCTTCATCTCCTTCTTTCCAACTTCAAAAGCTTCCCCGACCATGGCACCAAGGAAGTTTGTTGCTGACAAAGGTAAAGGCATCGTCGGGCCTTCGTCACGTGCGTCAACGATGAGGGCGCCTCGATATGCACCACCGTCGTCGAGAGATGAGAGGGAAAACCTGCTACTCGAAGGTGATCCTCGAAAAAAGAGTCGACTGCTCCCTAGGTGTCGGTCAGAGTCGACCATCTCTTCTTAGAGCTCTGGTCGACCTGCGCACACTATAATATGCGCCTCCTCTATTTAGAGTGCAGGCGCGCACTTCATTACTTGCGCCTCCTCTTTTTAGAGTATTGGCTGCATCATAACACACATTTTTCGTCTTTACGAAATGTGTTGCACAAGTTTCGAACTTGTGCCGTCTGAACTTGCATGATTGCGCATGTCGGACTTGCGCACTTTGAACTTGTGCCTTCTGAACTTATGCGATCGTGCATGTCGAACTTGTGCACTTTGAACTTGTGCCTTCTGAACTTGCGCGATCGCGCATGTCGGACTTGTGCACTTTGAACTTGTGCCTTCTGAACTTGTGCGATCACGCATGTCGGACTTGCACACCTTGAACTTGTGTCCAGCGCAACTCATAAATTCGCCCAATCTAATCATGCACAAAAACTCGTGCAACCTAGAGCTTGCACACTTTGCTTTAAACTGAGAGATTGTTGCCTAGACTTGTAATTGAACTTTGCCTCCCTTTCTTTTTGCAGTTGATCTCAGGGAGGACCCAGATGCTGAAAGATTAGCCTCGGCTTTCAGAGTATCAGAGTACCGAGAGGACTTATCCTACGTATCATACCCTCAGTATGATCTTCCTGAGTCTAGAAGAATCATGCTTGCAGCCGAAGAGAGTAGCACCTTATTATACCTGATGAACGGTGAACCCCTAGAAAGTTTGGACCATGTCATACACAAGAAACAATCTTTCTTGTTTGGAGATCTAATCAAGAAGATGGCCCAACCCAAAGCGAAAAAAGAGGATAGAATTTACCAATGTGGGGATAGAGTTATGTATCTCACTGAGATGTCGAGACACATGTCTCTGTCTCGATATACACACTCCAGTTCCCCCCGACGGATGGCATAGGATCTGACCCCAATTCAACAGGCCACGGTTGGAAAAATATGTTATAGACTGGGTCCCCAGAACAAGGATACATTCTACAACACTTCAGAGAGATACAACTCTCACCTGAAAGGTCTGAAACCGAACTGTGTGCCTCCTGAAGTTTTGTCGATGCTAATTCCCGTCAGAGTGCCCATTTTCGTGAACATATTTGCTAAGGCTAAGGGAAGATATCCAGATCAAACCATATGATTAACAGGTTTGGTGAATCCCGACATGAAGTACTGGAAAAGCATCGTAGTTTGGGCCTTAGATTAATTCAAAGACAAGCTCCTCGAAATAGAGCTGTATGATCCGATTTGGACTATAGCTCACGACATTCATCCTAATGCCCATATATTTTTGGCTCTGATAGAATGGTACAATGATATGACTGACATTTACATGACTCCTCACGGAGAGATTGGCTTTGCGCTTCATGAGATGAAATACCTTTCACACTTTCCAATGGGTAAAAACCTATATGAAGAGTACGTGCCAACAAATGAGGAGCTAGATATCTTGTCAACAGAGAACCCTCAGATGATGGCTATGTTTGAGGAGCTTTTATGCCACTACCTGGTGTATTCCCTTTATTATCAAAGTGCTTCCAAAGGGACTTGCTACACGAGCAAATGGCTGTCGTACTTATTTTTCGGCCATGTCCAAGAAGATAAGATTGTCGAGAGTCAAGCTTGTGACCCTTGTTTCTTTAAATCGGTCAGCCGCAGCGATATAGAAAAGATGATAGAGAAATCCAAGCATTTTGATAACATATTGAATGTAGATTGGCACTCATTCACTACTAGTTGCTCCCATCGAAAGTTACCTTAGGCAGGGTTATAGGCCTATGTCTCGAGAAGCCCATTTGGCAGGTTTTCTCTCTTTATGGCTACGGCGGTTCATGGTACCTGGAGCCAGTGCCGTTGACAGCTTCCATCGAGACATGTTATTCGCTGCCGTGGGTCTAGTATTCGGCTACAAAATGGATCTCCTTTCGGCGATGACTTGCAGCTTGAACGCAGGCCTGTGTTCTTTTATTGACACCATAATGCATGACAACAACGCTCGGGACGACTTCCCTCGTACCGAAATACCCTACACCTATTAATTTGGGTGGTTGTTGTTGCACTATCCAAGCTTGATAAATCCTGATATGGGTGTAGTCGGAGGAGACTTCATCAAGCGTTATTCCACTGCTCGATGGAATATAAACGCACTTTTAGAGTGCAGAAGAGCTCTGAACCGAGGTTCTGGATGGATATTTCAATGCGTCCCTCCTCCTCTAGGATATGAGAGTCTTCCAACCCATCTCATGGATTTAGAACCGATGTCTCTCCGTCTGTCACCAGATAATTTTGTATAGTTGAAGATGATTCGACCATCTCATCTAGTATACCGGCTTGAGGGTGATTGTTTTTTGGAACCATACCTTCCAAGCCGATTTGCTCAGCAATTCGGCTACGACCAGATGCATGTGGGTAACACCAGCACCTATTTATAGGCCAAGGGTTATCTAATAGATGGTGCCAGAGCTTGGAGATACTATAATACAAGAGGCACCCAGGCCATATTCTTAATGCCCAATGCTTCCCCTGAAATAGGTCCGCGTATGTTACATACATACGCGAATTTTTATACTTCAGCCAACACTTTGGTCGAAAATTTCAACTTGGCTAACAGTTTCGCAAGTGATAAACGGACAAGAGATGGGGTCCACACTGCACAATCATTTCGAGATGAAGAAATCATGACCACACTGATGAGCCTCTGGAATCTTCTCGCATGGGCTTTCCTGACGAAGTCCACGACCCTTTAAATGTGTCGCTCAGGAAGCATAAGGAAAAGTCTTCCAATAAAAAGGCCAGTAAGAAATAGAGGACTAGAGAATCGTCTGCTCCATCACATCCAGATGAACTCTTTTCTCCTCTCAAAGCTCCTCGTGGGAAGAAAAAGAAAATAGCAGTGGTAATTACTGAGCAGCCTGTGACCAGGACAACCAGGTCCCAAACCAGGCAGATGAATACTGGACTTTCTCATGGAGGAGGAGAGGCGACTCCCTTTTCAGTTCCAAAGAATAGTAGAGTTGTCCATGAAGTGGTTATCAGGGAACCCAATGTGCAAGACAATCTTGATGACGTTGAAGAAGAACCTCAGACACCTCTTATACATAAAATTAGAAGTAAGTTAAAGGTGACTCAAGCAGACCGTCAAAAAATTGACGCTTTACCCACTCCTTCCATGCCAAAAGAGTCTTCGAGTCGACCTGATGCATCGTTGTCTTTGTACGATCTGCCACCTCCACCAGGTGGTTTTAATACTCTTTTAACGTAATCATGATTGAGTAAAATATTGACATTGTTCTTTTTCATTTGCAGAGGCTACAGAAATCAGTGCTTCGGCTCCAGTTGTAAAACCCCTAAATTTCTATTATTTATTTTTTTAATAAATTTGGTACTGATTTTTATTTTGTATTTATACGTCGCGTGCAAAATTTCATTTTTCGTAATTGATCGATGAGTACGAATATGTGCGAGCGTACATATTTTAGAAAAACAATTTTTCTATTTTTGTAGTTTCAAAATAATATATATAATAATTATTTTTAGCTATCGTACCAAAATTTTCAAGTTTACGATTTTATTTATGAAAAGCCTTTCATTCATACAGTTATAATAATAAATAATATTCTTATAAAATGGTATACTAGAAAAGTATATTTATGTAAATATTATTTGTGGCATACATATATATTTCGTAATTATTTATTAGTTTATTTTTAAATAATAATGTAATTTTTGAAATTATTATTATTACTATTTTTGGAAAATCTATTTTAAAATTATTGTGGCGATTTAAATCTTGATTTGATTTTATGGATTTATTTAAAAAGTTAAATTAATATCTATATTTGAATTTTGATTGATTTTAAACTAAAGGATGGAATTTAATTAGATTTAAATTTATTTAGAATTGGATTTGAAATTTATTGAATTTGATTTAAAATAAATAGATGAATTATCTAAGGGGTTTTAAATAAATCCTAACACTTATCCAACTGGGAATTCCCACCTCCTATATAAGGTGAGGTACTTATCCATATTATTATTCCATAATTACTCCATCCATCCACAAACATGTCATGTATCGTGTCCATGTTTCCATATCCATAATCTTATTCCATCATTTACATATACATTTATTTTTCCGTGTCGACAACCCCGACACGATATATCACAAATTCCTAACCCTATCCCTAGCCACCGATCTGCCCCGACTACCACAGACAGACACCACGACCTATAGTCCGCACCCCCACTTCCTACTCTCCCGGCCAGACCCGAGCCCGACCCCAGCCATCCATCACCCGTCGCCACCACGGTGCTACCCCCATCGCTAACATCACCACTGCCATCACCAACCAATCGCCAAACCCATCTCTCCACACATCCCAGCCACAATCCTCTGCCACTGTAGGCGTAACCGCCACCATGCTGTACCAAACCCGCCACCACCATCTCCACAAACATCCGGCCAAAAAAATCCCAAATCCAGAACATTACAACCACCGCGGCCATCGCCGCAGCAGCCCACCCCCGTCACCACCATAAACAAGGAAACAACACACACCCCCCCGACCTTACCTGAACCAGAGCCCCGACCTAGCCGCCCGCGATCGCTCCTCCGTTGCGACCGGATCCGACACCCTGGCTGTCGGATCCGCGAATGCCGCTCGACGTCACACGTTCCCGTCGAAGCTCCCCGATGGCTGTGAGTCAGCGTGTGTCCCTACGAGCCGCGACCACCGACCAAGCCCAACGCGTCATCCCCACGCCGGGCCGACCCTCTCCTCGACCTGAGCGCTCCGCCGTGTTCGGCGTGGTCACTGCCCCGAGCAGCCACCGCGTGGCTCCCTTCCACCAGCCAAGCCCGACCGAAACCCTTACTATGCCGCCGCCCTTGCCACCTGAGCCTTTACTCCGGCCGCCGCACTTTGCCGCGCCCGTCCGCCGGAAACCTCGCCGGAAACCCTCTCTCGCAGCTCCCCGAGCGCCTCCCGAGCGTCGCCCTTCCTCTTCCTCCACCGTTGGCCGACTCAGCTCCGCTGCTCCACCTCTCCGTGCGCGCTCCCTTCTCCTTCAGCGCCTCCACCGCTCGATGCGCGCGGCAAACACCGCCGGCGACGCAAAATCTGCGACCGCCCGCTTCCCTCTTTATCTTAGCTCCTTCTCCCTGCCTCCCTCTCCGTTTCCTCTCTTTTCCTCGAGAAAATTGGGAGCCCCTCTCTTTCTCTCTCTCCTTCCTCTCTCTCTCACCTTTCTTCATCCGCTTCCTGCTGTTCCTTCTTAAGATTTTTCTTTTTTTTTTACTTTGGGAGCTTCCTCTCTCTCGAAAGAGAAGAGGACAGCAGCACTGATGATATCAGTTATGGTTTATTTTTTTATTATTATTTATTAGTAGTATTAGCATATTATTATAAGGAGTATGTGTAACATTATGTATGTATATTTTTTAGTTATTATTATTATTATTGTTATTATTATTATTATTATTATTATTATTATTTTCATTATTATTATTATTATTATTGTTATTAGTTTATTGATACTATCATTAGTATGGTCACCTTAATTTGTAAATTTTATTTTGGGGCAAATCATTATAATCTCTAAAATTTGCTAGTAATAAATTAGACTATTTTGCTTGGGTTATTTTTCTAAATTTGGGGAATAGAAACCCTAAACATATTATTTCTAATTATATAAAAATATAGGTTCCTACCAAAAGTTTATTTTAGAGTTAGCCTAAAAACGATTTTTATTTTTATTTTATTTTTCCTAGTATTTACCTAAATACATATTTCGACTAATAAAATATATTTTCAAGTATTTATCAAAAATTTATTTTTACTAGTAAGTATGGTTTTCAAGAATTATAAGTATTTCTAGAAATCGTATATATATTTTCTTATTTATAAAATTTCTTTGATTTTTCTCTTGTCCGTAACCAATCTTCCTATCCCTTGCCAATTCTTTCCTTCCACCTATTGACCCTAACTAATTTGACCCTTCTGTACCCATTGGAACTGTCCGTGCCACCAACAGAGGTCACCTTGTGTACTTGTTACCCGAAGTCGCAGTTCATTCTACCGTGATTATCGTAGCACACCAGGCATACTACCAGACAAGACACCTTGCCATTTGCTGTTTATTTATTTTAGCTCATATTTCATGCATTATTCATTATTTTCTTTATGCAAAATAAACTGTGATACATGGCATAACCTGTTAGAACTTACTGTTCAGTTATATTTTCTACTATGTATTATTTTTCTTACACATTAAACCTAGATTTAAGGGACCACCTTGTGTGTTGCATTCATTGGCCTTGACATGTTGTACCACGAAGTTGTGTGTCGCATGCAGAATACGGACATGCGTGACTGGCTGGCCACCGGTACGTATAAGCCGTGCGATAGGAATAACCGCTAATAGAGGTTGCATGTTTAGTTTGACTTAGCGGTTAATAGAGGTTTTATGTTGTGGATACAACATAATAGGCATTGAGTGGGAAGAACAGTTCCTTAATGTATGGGTCATATATGCACTGTCCTGATTGCCGGTTATCTCCAACGGAAGGTACGGTCCTGATAGCTGGTAATCTCCAGTGGGAGGTACGGTCCTGATTGTCGGTTATCTCTAGTGGAAGATACGGTCCTGATTCCTGATATTCCTGATCCGGCCCATGCGTCAAAGGTTTGTTCTTATTGCATTATCTCTGTAGACTGGTTAGGCACCTGATTGCATACATATTTCTTTCTTTATATTATATATCACAGTTATTATGGCATGATATTATGTGTCTTGTTACGTCCCTCGGAGGACCTGGTTATCTCGCCAGGTGTGTGCTCTTGTCTTTCGCAGGTGTTCTAGCCGTGGCCATGATCGTCTCTATTTCTTCGAGGATGATTGCACTTTGATCGTCTTCGCCTCGCTCTCCAAACTCATTTCATTTTTTATGTATTTTTCTCTTACTTGTTGGTAATGGATTTGTCTCCGCCCAACATATTATATCAAGACAATTCATTATCATTATATGATATCTTTTATTCATTTATTTTTGTGTGGATGAGATTAGTTATGGTTCTACTGCATTTTACAGCTTACGTATATTTATTATACGGCTGGCATGTCTACGTTCCTACTCCTACGTATTTTAGGACTGGGGCATTACACCAGTCACCATACAGATGACTATTCCTGCGACTGCACTAGCTGCAGCAGGAATAATGATGTCGTCTCCAACTCCCGAGGTCCCGGAGACTACACTTCCTGAGAAGGTATTGCCTTCAATGGACTCCAATTTCGATGTCATAGCTCCTTCCATAGCTCAAACTCCTTCCCTCTCTCCAGGGAATCAAAAAATGATAGAGGCTCTCACAGACTGTGACTTCGAAGATGATTCGATCGTAGGAGATTCTAGGGACGTTGTTCCTAATCCTGATAAAATTGGGTAAGATCCAGTTCTCGTAAAGGTTTTGAGAGATCAAGACTTGATGGCCGAAGAGGGCCATATTACTAACGAGGATGAAGAGCACCCTGTTGATGAAGAAGGGCACCACAGCCCAAAAGATTGTGATCATAACCTCATTGATCCATAAGATAATGAGAATAAAAACGATAACCCTGATGATAACCAAGAAGCTGGTGAAAATCAGGCTTTAACTGTTAAAGATATCGGGATTAATGAGAATCCCAAAACTGATGCTGAGGGGACTCAAACCCCGACAGAACAAATTTTTGAAACAGAGGGAACGAAAATGGCAGTCCCAATAAGTCAAGCAGAATCAGGGGCCCGAAGCAGCCATTTTCGATCAGGAGGCTCAGAGGCTAGAAGCAGTCAAGCAGCCGTGTTTGAGACTGCTATGACGAGGCTTCGCACAGATTTAGATCTGCCTTATGAGACCCCATACATGCTGTCGGGATCAGGTAAATTTTTGACTTTTTATTTACCCTAACTCCTTTGACGATGTATAATGATTATGCATCTTGATTACAGAGGGTCCCATGGGGACAATTGTAGTAGCTTCGTCTACTACTTTCAGCTTTAGCTCAACCATGGCTCCTTTGGACATGGGAACTCAGACTGGAGAAGGAAGCTCATCGATGATGCCAGTGCTAAGATCTTCTGATGCATAATCTGTGATTCCTCCAGCTGCTACCGAAGGAGGGATTCGGACAGAAGTGGCTACTCCTGGTATACCAGTGATAAACAAATCTTCGTTGAAGCTTACACCAATGCTTTCTTCACCTCTTTGGGGACTCTAATTCAGATGGCCTTGGAAAAGGGCCAACCTTATGAGTCGGTAAGGAGCCCTCCCTCTTTTATCATCAAAGCTATTCGAAAAATCGGTGATCTGGATAGAGTCAGCTACTTGGAACATATCTTGGAGAGCTTGAGGAATCTATCAAGCCTTATCAAGATCTGATAAGGGGAAACATCCAAAGGCTTGTAGATGCGGAATGTGAAGCGATGGCTTGCGAGTCTGCCGCATGACAAGCTGACTTAGAAGCTTCTGTAGTAGCTTTTTCACTGCTCTCTGCAGAGTTGGAGTCTATCATTGCCGACACTACTTCTTCTTTTGAGCGTTATAAGACTGAAGCTGTAGAGAAGGAAAAGGAAGAGACTGAATGTCAAACTCGCCTTCGGGAGTTAGGAATCGAGATGGCCCAGCTTCAAGAGGTACTCAAGGTAGCTCAGCAACGTGAAGAAGAAGTACTTGAAATACATCAGGTTGCCGAGAGCCAGCTGGATGATCTGAGGAGGCAGCGAGATAAATTTATTCGTACTCAGAGTGTGGAACTTAAACATCGGGCTATCTTCCTGCAACCTTTTGATCCAGAATCTGGAAGAGCTCTGGCTAGAAAAAGGGTGCTCGACTCTAGAACAGAGAGAGCCGACAATCTGAAGAAACTAATAATTGATCTTAGCACTCAGCCCCCCAAGTGAAGCTATCCATGACAGCTTTTTGTTATCTTTTGCATGATGTACACTTTTGATATTTTGCACATCATAAAAATAAAAAATTAATAATCTTTTTGTGGTTCCATTACATATCTATTATAGATATATGTAATAGATAAGAGTAGAAAATATGTTCAGAGGTACCGGACATAACATATTTTCTTAGAAAATAACAATACTTATTATATCCGTTCAGAGGTAATGTGGACGTGACAGAATATAATTTTAAGATATTGTCATTTTAAAAGACGAATTTATCAGAGGTAATATGGATGTGACAAGCCGTTGATATGGATAATAGAATTCAGATGTAATATTAACATGAATTCATATATCTATTGATTATCTTTGAGTCGACTGGGACTCAAAAATAGGATATCTTTTAAAACAACTGGGTTCTAAAAGATAATCATTGCGATAATGTGATATGATCAGGATATACTCCACTGGGGATTTCCTTCGAAAGTTTATTATTTGTGGTTTTTATCTACAAAAGAGTAAATAAAAGATAATAACTCAAAGATTTGAGACATATATAATATTGAGAAGTTGTCTTATATATTCTTCAAACATAGTATTTCTTTAAGAATTTACCGTTGATAGGCATCATAGCGACCTGGCCGTCCATCCCGGTCAGTTGATAAGCTCCGTTTGAGAAAACCTTGTTTACAATATAGGGACTTTCCCACTTTGCTTCGAATTTACCCTTGCACATGTGTGTCATAGTTATAGGATGTATGACAGTAAGTACTAGTTCGCCTTTTTGAAATATTTGTACTCTGACTTTTCGGTTGAAGGCTTTTGAGATACAGGCTTAATATAGCTCAATATGCTGTTGAGCTAGTAGCTGCTTCTCGTCAAGTGCTTCAAGCTCCGGAAGTCGAATACGATCATTATTTTTTGTTGTGAGTTCATTTGCAATTGCAATCCTTAATGAGGGGATTTGAATCTCCAATGGCAGGACAGCTTCGCATCCATACACCAAGGAAAAATGTGTACAACCGGTCTGAGTGCGTATGGTAGTACGATAAGCCCATAGACATTCTCCAAGCTTTTTGCTCCATTTACGTTTATTGGTCGAAACAAATTTTTTAAGAAGCTTGATGATGGTTTGGTTGAATGCTTCTGATAAACCTTAGCTGCTGGATTGTATACCATAGAAGCAACATTGTTAATCATGTTGTTATCGCAGAATCGAGTAAACTTTTGACTAATGAATTGAGGTCCATTGTCATGAATGATTCGCCGAGGAATGTCGAATCGATAAATCACATGATGTTTAATGAAGCTAATCACACTACTGGTTTTGACTTCAGCCAAAGGTATAGCTTCTGCCCATTTCGAGAAATAGTCGGTTATAACTAATATAAACCGATATCCTCTAGATGACGATGGGTTGATAGGACCAATGTCGTCCATGACCCAAGCTTCAAAGGGCAATGATGCTAGAGTATGATGCAAGAATTCTGATGGTTGATGAACAAAATCTGCATGGATTTGACACGCTCGGCATTTCTTTGCATATTCAATAGCATCTGATACCATAGTGGGCCAGTAGTAATCCATATGTCGGATACGATCCTGTAGCTTAGGACCGGGCTAATGTGCACCACAAACACCATCGTGAGCTTTAAGTAGTATTTGTTTTGCTTCATCTCCCGCAAGACAACGTAGGAGTAAACTGTCAAATGTTCGTCGATAAAGGGTCTTGGAGGTGTGATTGTAATAACTGGAGTGGTCGCCGACGGATTGTTGTAATTTCCTTAAGATCTTCATGTAAGATGTCATGTACCACAAAGTCTATGAAAGGAGCCCTCTGGTCTTCACTAATAGTGTCAATTTTATTTGAATTACTAAATTCAATGTTTGAGTTATTCTCAATGCAAATAACTCTCTGTTAGTGATGACAAAAATCTGTTGTCTTTTTACTGGGATTGCTAATACTGCTGTAAGATAGGCAAGTGCATCAGCCTCTGTATTGCACACCCGACGTACATGTTCAATGAAGAAACCTTTGAATGATGTAGCCAGTCTGACTACTGCATCATGATATGGAACAAGGTCTTGGTACCGAACTTCATATGTGCCTCTAACCTGATTGACGAGCAGCTTAGAGTCTCCATATACTTTGAGATATTCAATATCCAGCTGTTTAGCCAATTGAGCCAATAAGTAGAGCATTATATTCAGCCATATTGTTGGAACAAGACTCGTCCAAGGAATAAGCTCTTTGAATAGCTAATCCTTCCGGTGATACAAGTAAAATTCTAACTCCAGCGACAATGGTACCTTTGTGTCCAATTCTGGATGCACCATCAAAGAATAGACGCCAGGAAAGAACTTCTTCTGAAATTATGTTAGATTCCAGAGTTTCATCAGGAATCTCGTCATAGAGTTTAGATGTCTCTGGGATTGATGAGCCGCTAAGAAGTCTGCAAGGGCTTGACACTTGACCTACTTTTGTGGGACATAAACTATATCATATTGTGCTAGCAATATGGCCCATATAGCAAGCCTAGAATTGAGTGTACTAGGCTTCTTCATCAGAACTTGAAGCGGGTTGACTCTAGAGATGACATGAATGGTTTGACCCGTGATATAATATCGCATTTTTTAAACAGCAAACATTAGGGCTAAACATTCTTTTTCCATCGGACTCTATCGATGTTCGGCACCGATCATCGTGCGACTGAGGTAGTAGTTAGTTTGCTCGTGACCTTCCTTGTTCTTTTGGGCTAACAAGGCACCCAAGGAATGATCCATTGCTCGAACATACATCAGAAAAGGTATTCTTGAGACTGGAGGCACTAGAACTGGAGGGTTCATTAAGTACCGCTTTATGTCTTCAAATGCTTGTTGACATTCTTCAGTCCAAATGGAAAATACACCTTTCTTCGTGAGTTGAGTGAACGGTCTACAGCGTCCAGAGAGAATTGAGATGAATCTTCTGATATACGCAAGCCGTCCCTGGAATCCTTGTAGCTCTTTTAGGTTGCGTGGAGGACGTATCTCTTGAATGGCTTTGATTTTTTCGGGGTCAATGTGTATACCTTTAAAGGTAATAACGAATCCGAGGAATTTGCCACTAGAGACTCCCAGGAATGACTTAGTGGGATTCATTTTGAGTTGATGCTGGCGCATTAAATCGAAGATAGTGTTGACACAAAGTCACAGTCAACCAAATATTGACTACATTGACTAAATAATATTTGTATTAATTCAATACGACACACGACGACTGCATTCAGTTCAAGACAGATGACAGCTCAGTCTCCGGCTCTCAGTGTGTTCTGGAGTCTGTATTTTATAATTTCATTGAGTCTAGACTTGTGTACTCTGAGTCATGCTGAGCTCTTGGAACTTAGTCTATAACCTACCCAAAATCCCTAGCTCCACTGAACCAAACACTGCCCAAAAAGCCCCTTTGAACCACTCTGTGCTCTGGAGACAGAGTTCGGGCCGAACTCTGCCTCCACACAGAGTTCGGGCCGAACTCTGTCCCCTAGAAATCAGGAACCCTAATTTTAGGGTTAGCTGGTTGCTAGTTGTCCAACGGCCAAATTTTTGAATTTTCCTACCCGAATTCTGGCCGAATTCTGCCTATAAAAATACTATAAATAGGGCATGAATTCTCTCATTTCAATTCATCCAATCTTCTCTTCTCTTCTCTCTTATAAGCTCAATAAGCCATACCCTTCCCATCTACTAGCCACAAGCCTCCTAAGTCTCGAGTGCTCAGCATCTCTCAGTTAGGATTCTTGTGCAAGAGTCGAAGAAGTCGCTTGGACAATTCCAAGCAAATCGCCACTGCGATCCTCTGTTAGAAGTTGACGTGCTCTTCTGAAGAAAAGGCACGGGTTGTAAACTACTATTTCACAAATAGTGGATTTAATCCTGAGCTAGAGTTCTCAGGCCTGGACTAGTCCTCCACGAGGGAAACCAGGTTAAAATCGCTGTGTTTGCGTATGCTCTTCTGCTCTTCATTTATTTTCCGTACTTTACTCTGATTATTTATTGTTGGTGAAAGAGTTATTTTTAATTGGCTATTTTTCTATATAAACTCTATTCACCCCCCTCTAGAGTTGCCAAACTGTTCTTCAATTGGTATCAGAGCTCTGTTCTCTTTACAAGGACTAACATCCTAAGAGCTGATCCATGGCAACCACACAATCCTTGATTTCCAATCATGGTGAAGGTCAGTCCACTCATAGGCCTCCCCTATTTGATGGGACTAACTACACATATTGGAAAACAAGGATGAGCTTCTATCTTAAGTCTCTAGACTTTGACCTGTGGACTGTCGTCACTGACGGTTACAAAAAGCCCGCCAGAATAGTTGTCGATGGTGACCTCATTGAGAAACCACACGACAAATATTCTGTCGAGAAGAAGAAACAGGCAAGTCTAGATGCTAGGGCTATTAATGCTTTATTCTGTGCTATAGATAGGAATGAGTTCAACAGGGTCTCTACATGCACCACTGCTCATAAAGTATGGAGACTTCTAGAAGTGACGCATGAAGGAACCACACAGGTCAAAGAATCCAAAATAAGCCGTCTCACTCAAGAATACGAAGCTTTCAAGATGAAGCCAAGTGAGACGATCACTCAAATGTTCACAAGATTCCTCGACATCATCAATCCTCTATCCTCGCTTGGAAAGCAGTACTCAAACCACGAGAAGATTCGTAAGCTGCTCAGAGGGCTACCAAAGATTTGGAACCCTAAGGTGACAGCCATCATAGAAGGAAATGATCTCACAACAATGTCAATGGAGACCTTGATGGGTAAGCTTATGACTCACGAGCTTGACCTCAAGGACTTCGAAGAGCCTGCTCCGAAGACCAGGGAGATCGCACTCAAAGCTCATCAACGAAGAGCTAATCATGATGAGACCGAAGAAGATAATTCGGATGATGAAGACCAAGCTCTCATGGTTTGCAACTTCAGGAAATTCCTTCGCTTCAATCGAAGGAAGAAGGAATCTCAAGAAGACGATGAAGAAGAACCAACTTGTTACGGTTGCAAGAAAACTGGACATGTCCGAAAAGACTGCCCATTCCTGAAGAAGAGCAACCGCTATGAGAAGCCATACAAAAGGAACTCATCAAAGAAATATGCCAACACAGGCATTTGGCATAAAAGTGAAGCGAGTGACTCTGAGGAAGAAAAGGACTCTCCTCAAGATACAGCAAATATGTGCCTGATGGCAACTTCCAACAAGGTATCTAACGAAACTCTGGATGACTTCTCTTTTGATGAACTTGGCGATGCTTTCACTGATTTACTCGATGATCATAAAAAGGTCATCGGTAAATATGAACATGCCAAGGACAAAATCAAAAGTCTAGAAGATGAGATACAAAGAATTTCTTTACTTCTTGATAATGTTAGAAACACATCACCCACTAATGACACTGATGAAGTATCCAAGCTTAAATTAAGCTTACATGATGCTGAAGCACGTATTGAGCAACAAACTCAAGAAATCACTACTCTCAACACGTTGCTTGCTGAAGAAAAGAGTAGACACAAGATTTCCATGACTAAGATTTATGGCTTAAATATTAAGGTTGATGAACTGCAAGCTGTTTCTAAAAGATTAGAAACCAAATTGGGTAAACAGGTTGTTCAACCTCAAACCCAATCACATGGGCACAACACCACTCATGCTAGTCAACCACGTCATTCTCATACAGCACATAACCATGCATTTATATATACAAACTTTCACAAACCACGTGCACGTAAGAACAATTCTCACTCAGTACACACTCATCATGCACAAAGACACAATCAACATCACTCCACACATAAAAATCATCATGCCATGCCATATAGACAAAATCATCATGCAATGCCATATAGACAAGGTCCTCATATACCATATAGACAAAATCATCATGTCATGCAATATAGACAAAATCATCATGCCAAGCCATCTAGACAATATCAGCATGTCACACATCATAGACAATACCATCATTCTATGCCTCATAGACACCATCAACATGCCACTTATTCCATGCATAATCATCTTCACCATGCTAACTCTTCACATCATGTCCATGCTCATCCTGTTGCTTACAGATATTATTCTCATGCTCCTAGTATAAATAAGAATGCTATCTGTACTTATTGTGGATCACATGGACACATCTCACCACAGTGCAGAGTTAGAAGACTTGTAGATAAAAAGATATATGCTTGGTTTCCAAAGACTAACTTTTCAGGACCCTCAAGAACTCGGGTACCAAAGGTCACATCTACTCTTGATGCAGGTGGACCTTCCCTCCTCAACTGAAAGTAAGTGGATTCTCGATAGTGGATGCTCGCGACATATGGCGGGAGACGCAAATCTTTTTGCATCACTATCGATGAAGAGAGAAGGATATGTATCCTTCGGTAACAATCTCAAAGGGCACATTATAGGTAATGGTGTCATTGGTCATCCTCCTTCTCCTGTAATAAAGGATGTCTGCCTAGTGACCGAGTTAAAGCATAACCTGCTCAGCATTAGTCATCTTGCTGATCATGGATATGATATTAACTTTGGACAAAACAGTTGCTACATCTATGATAGGTCAACAGGAGATATTGCTTTTGAAGGAAAAAGAGAGGACAACATCTATATTTTCTATCTTTCTATAAAAACTAACAATGCAGGTAGATGTCTATATGCCCACAAAGACGAACGACTACTTTAGCACCAGCGTCTTGGTCATGCCAACATGGATGCTATATCCAGGCTTTCTACCAAGAAGCTAGTGAGAGGATTGCCTGACATCACATTCAAAAAGGACACGGTATGTGCCGAATGTGAACTAAACAAGGCAACTAAATCCTTGTTTCATTCCATCAACTCTGTAAGTACTACTAGACCCTTGCAATTACTTCATATTGATTTATTTGGTCCTAGTAGAATAGCTAGCCTTGGTGGCAAACTTTATGCATTTGTTATTGTTGATGATTTTTCGAGATTTACTTGGGTTTTCTTTCTCGCTAATAAGAGCGATGCTATTTCTGCTTTCAAAATTTTTGTAAAGAAAGTTCAAAACGAAAAAGGCTACATGATTACTCGAATCCGAAGTGATCATGGAGGCGAATTCGTAAATTATGATTTTGAAAGTTTCTGTAATGCAAATGGCTTTGATCATGAATTTTCTTGTCCTAGAACTCCTCAACAAAATGGTGTTGTGGAGCGGAAGAATAGAACTCTCGGCGATATGGCCAGAGTCATGTTGAATAAATTTTCACTTCCGAAATATTTTTGGGCAGAAGCTGTTAGTACAGCATGCCACATTTTGAATAGGGTGCTGATTCGTCCCATTACGAAGAAAACACCCTATGAGCTTTGGTTTGGGAGAACCCCCAATGTTTCTTATTTTAAAGTTTTTGGTTGTAGATGTTTTATCCTTAACACCAAAGACAACTTAGGCAAATTTGATGCCAAAGCTGACGATGGTATCTTTCTTGGTTATGCCGCCAAGAGTAAGGGATATAGAGTTTTTAATAAACGCTCACTTATTGTGGAAGAGTCAACAAATGTGACTTTTGATGAAGACAACAGTACAGCAAGTACTCTTGATGATGACGTTGAGCCATCAACTTCTACTCCAATGAATACTTCAACCGAAACTAATTCTCTGGAGGGTTTGCCTAAGAAATTCTCTTTCAAACCTTCTCATCCAGAAAATTTAGTTATAGGAGAAGTTTCACGTGGAGTAACTACTAGATCATCACTAAGAGACTCCGTTGCTAGCACTGCCTTCATTTCACAAGTAGAGCCTAAAAACATTTCTGAAGCTTTTAATGATGAATTTTGGATTTCTGCTATGCAAGAAGAACTCAACCAATTCGAGAGAAGCCAAGTATGGGAACTCGTTCCTAGACCGGTTAATCACTCGATAATTGGTACTAAATGGGTTTTTAGAAACAAAGTAAATGAAGATGGTTCAGTCACACGTAACAAAGCTCGTCTAGTAGCTCAAGGATACAACCAAGAGGAAGGTATCGACTACGATGAGACGTATGCTCCTGTTGCTAGACTAGAATCCATTCGAATGCTTTGTGCTTTTGCTAATTTTCAAAACTTTAAATTATTTCAAATGGATGTGAAAAGTGCTTTCCTGAATGGTTTTATTAAGGAGGAAGTTTATGTGAAACAACCTCCTGGCTTTGAAAATCACAAATTTCCCGACAACGTGTTCAAGCTAAAGAAAGCACTTTATGGCCTCAAACAAGCCCCCAGAGCTTGGTATGAAAGGCTAAGTAGCTTCTTACTTGAGAAAGGTTTTTCAAAAGGGAAAATTGACACTACACAGTTTATAAAATCTTTTAAAGACACCATTCTGTTGATTCAAATTTATGTTGATGATATCATTTTTGGTTCTACTGATGAAACCCTCTGTCAAGAATTTGCCAAGTGTATGCAGACAGAATTTGAGATGAGCATGATGGGAGAGCTCAACTATTTTCTTGGTCTGCAAGTGAAACAAATGGCTAATGGAACTTTCATCTGTCAATCGAAGTATACCAAGGACATGCTGAAGAAGTTCGATCTTGACAACATCAAACCAATCAGCACTCCAATGGCTACTTCAACCAAACTCGAACCAGATGAGAACGGCAAACCCGTTGATCAACGTAAGTATCGAGGTATGATAGGCAGCTTACTTTATTTAACTGCTAGTCGTCCCGATATCATGTTTAGTGTTTGCCTATGTGCTAGATATCAAGCAAATCCTAAGGAATCTCACATGACCACGGTTAAGCGTATCTTTCGATACCTTAAGGGTACGGTTACAGTGGGCCTATGGTATCCCAAGTCAACATCATTTGACCTCATCGGTTACTCTAATGCTGACTTTGCTGGATGCAAGGTCGACCGTAAAAGTACGAGCAGCACGTGTCATTTATTAGGAAAGGCTTTAGTCTCATGGTTTAGCAAGAAGCAGAACTCTGTCGCACTATCCACAACAGAAGCTGAATACATAGTAGCTGGGCGTTGTTGTGCACAAATTCTGTGGATGAAGCAAACCCTTGAAGACTATAAGTTATCTTTCATGCATATTCCTATATTCTGTGACAATACTAGTGCCATCAATTTGACTAAGAACCCAGTCTGCCACTCACGCACTAAACACATTGAGATCAGACACCACTTTTTGCGTGATCATCAGCAAAATGGCACGATTAACTTAGAATTTATTGACACTGATCATCAGCTAGCAGATTTCTTTACTAAGCCATTATCCGAAGAGCGCTTCAATTATCTTTGTCGTGAACTCAGAATTTTGGATGAAGCAGTTATAAGTTGAGACTTACTTGCGTAAATGTCGAGTATATTTTGATTCTTTTATGACAAATTTATTATGGGTACAAGCCGAAAGGGTCCTTCTGACAAAAAGGCGTAAAAGCCTAAGCGACACGGTGCACTAGTCCTCAGGACTACCGCTAGCTGGGATCCGGCCCCTGCAGCTAACCCATGGCAAATTTGAAATACTGAATTACAATATATTTCCTTGTTTATTATATGGTTTGTTCCGATTTATTATTGCCTAATTGATCTTTCCTAAAGTTCATTCTGACCTTTGTGTACCTCTCTATGTACTTCATTGTTTTCATCAAACTTTTATCCTCAAAATCCCTTTTGTTCAACACTTAATCAATTTTTCTATCTTTTCAGCCTGCTTTTAGTTCTGGACCACTGATCCAGAACTCGGGCCGAACTCTGCCCCTAACAGAGTTCGGGCCGAGTTTGGTCCCTAAGTTCCAGCGTCGGGATCTGGCTCTGCCGTTGGATCAATTTAGATCCTATGGTCAATATTTCATCCGACCAAAGACAAACCCCTATTTTATTTCGGGACTCCTTCTCTCTCCTTCACCATTGCCTCCTTCCTCACCTCTCCAAACTCCTTCCTTCAAACCCTAACCCTAGTTTTTGATCTAGAGTGCTCCATTGCTCCTCAAAATTAAGGAAAAAGGGTTTCTCATCATTCTCTTCCACTGTTTGGTATTATTTTCAGGTATAACTCTCTCCTTCTATCCATTTTCAAGTTCTCTATTTTCTTGCAAATGGCTCCTCGCTTGCCCAATCGTGGGAAAAGGGTTCGAACTGAGGGAGCTTCCTCTTCGAATCCTCCTCCTCCAATTGAGCAAGTAGGTGAACAACAACCCATTCATCCGTTGTTCAACCCGCCTAGTCCCCAAGATCCGAATACATATGACGAACGCCTATTTGTGTCGCTAGACGCGTCTAATGCATGGTTTAGCGATTTTCGTACTCGTCCGGTGTTCGGGGGACATCCGATAAATTTTACAATCTTTGCTCAATTTGAATCTCTATTTCGTGATATATGTTTGGATGCTTTAGTTGCTTCAAATTTTGTCATCTACCGTAGTGCAATCCAAATGTTTTATTGTAATTTAACTTTCGATGCAACCCACATCTATTCCCGGGTTGCCGGTATTGACATAGTTTTCAATGATTCTGAGTTGGGGGATTTTCTTGATCTTGTTAATCTTGATGCTTGGGATAAACTTGTGAAAGCACGTTAATTTTAATTTGTTGGCGATACTTCTCTTGAAGGATTCAAGGAGGAATTATGTGCTCCTAACATAAGTCCTCGTAAACTTATGGCCAAGCATCTCAACCCCTACTTCTATGAGCTTCATCGAATGATTTTTAACACCATCTTACCAAAAGCTGGTTCAACTGATGAAGTTACCTACTTTAAGATTTCTGCCTTATATCACCTCCATTATCGTATCCCATTCAATCTTCCTAGGACAATGATGGATTGGATGATAAATTATAGGAAGAAACCAAGAGCGTTGGTTTATCCTTTATACCTTCCTATGGTTTTTCGTGCATTCATCATTCCTATTCATGACTGTCAGTTCTTGTCTGCTCCTGCTTTTCTGTCCAAGGCACGCCGTACTCAGGCAGTTGTCGCCTCTCCTGAGGCCTCTGAGCATTCTGATGATGAGGAGCCTGACGCCCCTCCTTTTGGTCAGGATGCACCTCCTCCATCTGCCACTCTTGAGTCCATTCAGACCATGCTCCGGGATCGTTTTACTCTTGAGGACGATCGCTGGACACAGCTAGACTATCGTACCACTCTGCAGATGAGTGCTCTCGGCAACTCTCTGCATGATATCCGGTACTCTCTGTCTCAGCATCTGCACATTCCCACGGAGAGGGATCCAGCGCGCGCGGGTCATCGCATTGATGATCCGTGGGTTATGCGTTACATGGATCCGGATGATGCTTTTGTGGACCCTCGTCGCTCCTTCCCTGGTCCTTCAGATGTTCCAGGACCTTCTCGTGCTCCGTGATGGAGATTGGCTCGATCTGCTGCTGCTACTGCTGATGATCTTAGTTATTTTTTTGCTTTCAGTTATTTAGTTTATTATGGTTTTCTGTAGCTGGTTTTATGTACTCTGTTTATGAGTTGGCCACTTGGTTTGGTGGATGACATTATCTGTCCTTTATCATAGTTTTACTTTATGTCAGTGACTTATTTTGCTTAGTATTTTACTGTTTCTTCTCTGCTTGGTGTGGTTGCATTACTATTCGTTGCTTCTTTATATTGCTAACTGCCAAAAGGGGGAGAAATATGTATATTTTTTTGTGCTTGTTTTGCTTTTGGGAGATATTATCTATCAGGCCACAGGTTCTATGCATTCGTATATCTGTGTATATCTGTGCTTGTTCTTGCTCTGGGAAAATATTATCTATCAGGTCACAGGTTCTATGCATTTTGTACGGGGGAGAGCTATAGCTTCTAGCTCGACACCGTTCTTGGTTTACGGGGGAGCTATCTTTTTTTAGCTCAGGCATCGTTTATGGGGGAGCTATGTTACAATCAACTGTGTCCAGGTATGAATATTGAAATATACATATATTATTTTGCCAATTATCAATATAGGGGAGATTGTTGACACAAAGTCACAGTCAACCAAATATTGACTACATTGACTAAATAATATTTGTATCAATTCAATAGGACATACGACGACTGCATTCAGTTCGAGACAGATGACAGCTCAGTCTTCGGCTCTCAGTGTGTTCTGGAGTCTGTATTTTATAATTTCATTGAGTCTAGACTTGTGTACTCTGAGTCATGCTGAGCTCTTGAAACTTAGTCTATAACCTACCCAAAATTCCTAGCTCCACTGAACCAAACACTGCCCAAAAAGCCCCTTTGAACCACTCTGTGCTCTGGAGACAGAGTTCGGGCCGAACTCTGCCTCCACACAGAGTTCGGGCCGAACTCTGTCCCCTAGAAATCAGGAACCCTAATTTTAGGGTTAGCTGGTTGCTAGTTGTCCAACGGCCAAATTTTTGAATTTTTCTACCCGAATTCTGGCCGAATTCTGCCTATAAAAACACTATAAATAGGGCATGAATTCTCTCATTTCAATTCATCCAATCTTCTCTTCTCTTCTCTCTTATAAGCTCAATAAGCCATACCCTTCCCATCTACTAGCCACAAGCCTCCTAAGTCTCGAGTGCTCAGCATCTCTCAGTTAGGATTCTTGTACAAGAGTCGAAGAAGTCGCTTGGACAATTCCAAGCAAATCGCCACTGCGATCCTCTGTTAGTAGTTGACGTGCTCTTCTGAAGAAAAGGCACGGGTTGTAAACTACTATTTCACAAATAGTGGATTTAATCCTGAGCTAGAGTTCTCAGGCCTGGACTAGTCCTCCACGAGGGAAACCAGGTTAAAATCGTTATGTTTGCGTATGCTCTTCTGCTCTTCATTTATTTTTCGCACTTTACTCTGATTATTTATTGTTGGTGAAAGAGTTATTTTTAATTGGCTATTTTTCTATATAAACTCTATTCACCCCCCTCTAGAGTTGCCAAACTGTTCTTCAGATAGTTCTCAAGTCTTGGATGTGATCTTCCTTTAGACGACTTTTGACGACCATATCATCAACATAGCATTCGACTATCTTTCGCAAATATTCACGGAAGATGGTACTCATAGCCCGCTGATAGGTTGCACCAGCGTTTTTAAGACCGAACGGCATGACAGTGTACCAATAGACTCCTAGAGGAGTACAGAAAGATGTATGTCTCTCATCTTCTGGATGTATCTTGATTTGTTTGTATCCTGAGAATCCATCCATAAAAGACATTCGTTCGAACCCGCAAGTGTTGTCGATCATGACATTAGTGATCGGAAGAGGAAACTCATCTTTGGGACAAGCAAAGTTGAGGTCTCTAAAGTCAATGCAGACTCAGACCTTCCATATTTTCTTCATAACTGGGACGACATTAGATACCCGGTCGGGATGTTGTTCTTTTCTGACAAAGCCACAGGCGATAAGCTTCTTGACTTCAGCTTCTATAGCGTCCATCATATCAGGTCAGAATCGACGCTGTTGTTGTTTAACTGGCATCGCATTTGGTAGGATGTTGAGTTTATGGGTAGCGATCTGAGGACCTAATCTCGGTATATCCTCATAGCTCCAGGTGAATACGTCAATGTACTCCCTAATGAGCTGAATTAGTTTCTGTTTATCCGATTTAGGAAGGATTTTGCTGATGAAGATTGGCCTTGAAGAAGCTTTGTTTCCGACATCGACCTGGACCAACTAATCTTTGGTAGGTGGTTCGCGTTGCTCGAAGCAAAGTTTCCATTGATTGTCCATTCTGTGTATCCAATGATCTGACTCAAGAGCTTCAACAAAATCGTCATCGTCTTCTGAGAACTCGGCGGTCACATATTAGAAGATAGAGTCACTCGATGGACGTATCCTATACCGGTGTCAGAATCCCATGAAATAGAGTCAGAAGAGTTAGATCGCTCCTCTTTGTCAGACTAAGAAGCGTTTGGGGTCGTAACTGGCGAAGTATAGCCCAACCCATGCTTTGTTTTTCTATAGTATTGTAGTGACTTTCCTTTTGGAGTAGGGATACGAATAGGAGTTTGCCTTCCCTTGCCACAATTAAGGCCAGCTTTGAAACTGTAGCACATCTTTTGAATGATGTCTTTAGATTTTTGACTATAACGTCGTAGTTGGAGCCGCCCGTTATTGTCATTTTCAGTCTCGCTATCGGACGTAGTTTTTTGCTCTGTTCCTTTATTAAAAAGTATAGAAAGTTCATCTTTCTTCCTGGAAGGAACTAGAAAGAAGGAATCTTGAGCCGGTTCGAATGATACTTTGTCTTGGAAAGATTGAACTGCTCCTATTGTGAGTGGTTCGAAGTTATCTAGCATTTCTAAGTAACATTTAGTATAATAAATAACATCAGTATACTGTAAAAGAGATGTTATTTTATTAATTTGTTTATCATCATTTACACAGGGTTTTTGACCTTAGCCAAAGGTTTAGTGTCACGACCCACACCCAGTGTAGGGGCACGAAAAGTGGGTACGTCCAGCCTATGCCGCAGTGTCGACGGTAGAACGTTGTCCTAGGTTACTATCTAATCAACAACTCACGCAATTATATAATGTACTTGTCAAGTCTCAACTCCGAACGGAGGACAAGTATAGATATAATGAAATCTCAACCACAGTCTAAGTACGATATGATAACACAGAAGTTTATAACTAAAGACCAAACAACAACAAATATCAACTACTAAATAATAATAATATCTCAAACAAACTCAAATACAAACTCATATCTCAAGTTATTACAATTCAAGTTCTAAAACATGAAAACTAAACCAAGTCAACTAGCTAGTCTCCCGATCAATCCTGAGTGTCGGGGCCAAAGAAAGCTAAGCCATCTCCTGGTCCATAGTAAGTAGGGCAAGTGTCCTCGGGGCAAGCATCTGTAATATTTTCAACAGGTTCAGTCAGGACAGGAACGAGTACAATTCATCTAGAAAACCCAAGTAAATGACAGAGAACTCTAAAGCAGTTATAGAAAGTTTTATTGATGAACATGGTAGTTTATATTCAGGTGATGGTATAGAGAAACAGTTAAGATACAAGAAAAGTAAGGTAAGTAAAACAAGAGAAGAATCATGGCAATGAAGACTGTAAATAGAAACTAGCTGTACTAGAGTAACATGATATAAGTCCAGACAGTAAATGTAAACAAGTGTAAAACCCAAGTAAGTGCAGACAACATGAATCTGATACCAGGTGATTCCAGTACAAGATGAGTCCAGTATAAGATGATTCCAGTCAGTGATCAAAGATTCCAGGGTGAGTCCAGACTATACTCTAACAATGTGTTTTAAAATAGCGAGATCGACATGTAAACGACTGTAGGTATCATGCACATCACTCACTGATCAGGCGAGAGATGGCTATGCTTACAGTAGATTCCAGTAGGGAGATTCCAGATTTGGGGTATGTCTACATGTCTTACTCAATATTTTCCCGCCCCGCAATACAAGTGGATCCAGTACAAGACACGAGAATCGAGATGAGTCCAGCCAAACATGATGATACCAGCAATGATTTCAGAATGATTTCAGTAATAGATGCCAGACATGATGATACCAACAATGATTCCAGTAATAGAGGCCAGACAACATGGTATGTGTGTCGCATACATGAATCCAAAAATATCCACACGTGTTGTAAGAATCACATAAAGCTAACTAGAACTGAAGTAAAGTAATTGACAAGTAAATAAGAGAACTATCAAAGAATATACTTGCCTGATACTCTGAAAAGAGTAATATAATATCAGATGTCTGCACCAGAGTCACAATGTCCTAAATAGAACAGTTCAGATTATAATGTGTTTAAAATAAGACAAATGAAGTTTATGATGCAATCTACATGATTTATAGTCCAATCTTGGTCAAAGTTAACTCTAAGTCAAATTTGGTCAACTTTCTAGGTCAAACTAGGTCTAAGTCAAACTTGATCAACTCTGGGTCAAACCAAGTCAACTAAGAGTCAAGTCAACTATCTATGGTCAACTACCTAGTTAACTAAGTCAACAAGTCAATATTGGTCATACTTAGGCTAGCAATGATCAATTGGTTAAACTTGGTCAATTTTTAGGTCATCTATAGGCTACACATAAAACCAAACCACAGACTAGGATACCATAATATATATCATATATACATATCAATGTATATATACTCAAAGTATTATAGCCCTAGACATACATAAGCCTATCAACCAAACCACATAAATATACCTATCTATCACACATATACGTCATATATATATCCATGAATATATACATATGAATCATATATGTATTTATCTACATATACATATAGGCATCACAATATTGACTCTCAACCCATACTCAATGGTACCTCACACATACATACGTCTACCTTATATATGAACCTAACAACACACATCTCACAAGCACACACTAATACACTCAACTCATAAGGATATGGAGTATGAGATGGTGGAGGGATAAATGGATTGGCACTTGTATAGTTTGTGAACTGAAAAGTCATAAGTCCAAGAGTGGACAGAATGTATTAGGGAAGGGACTGATTTCACTTGCAAGAGGGCTGAATGATATATATATATATATATAGGACTGAAACTATATATCATTAGGACTGAAAACATAGTAAAACAGGACATGCAAGCAAGGGGATATCATCATTGAACAAGTTGGACTGAAATCACAAAATATAGGGGCTAATGACAGATAGGAAGAACTAATTTCAAAGTCCAAACATGGACTGATTACACATGTGATTGCAACTCTTAGAAGGAATAATGGACTGAAACATAAATGATAATAGGGACTAAAATAGAATAGGTAATGTTCAAGGGTGACTGAGCAATTGCTCTGGGATTAAACCCTTTGACATCAACACACCCACACACTCTAAAACTCACATACCTACATATGCAAGCCCCAAACGAACACAAGCCTCACCTACATATATGTGAAACCTGATCATGTGAACCCTGAATACCATATCAACATGCAGAGGTGTTGGCCCATTGGTCATGGTCAAACCTGATTTTAATAATTGATCAAACACTGTCTCGATATAAATGCAAGTCAATTCAGATGTTTACCTACGACGTTTTGGACACTGCTCAACGATGGATATCAACTATGTTCAAGACTGAAGCCGTTTGCCATTCAGAATATATTTCCTTTGAAGCAATGTAATTTTTTATTTTATTGAGTCTAGGAATACATTGTACACCGAGTCGTACTGGCAAATAGGCTATCCGAAATCGTTTTTCAAAACCACCCTATTCTTTTACAAATGACCTATGTTTTTGAAAAATATCCTTTTTACAAAAAGCTTCTGAAGGACTTTTCAAAAAGCCAAATTAATTTTTCTCAAAAATGAACTGGCAAAACCCTAGCAGAACTCGGCCAGAGTTCAGCCAAGATGAACGTTAGTAAACGTTTGATTTTGAACTTGGTCACCCTTCAGTTGCGGTTTGTTACAAAGAGTTCTGTCCGAATTTTGCCCGAATTCTGTCAGAGTTCTGTCTTTGGAAAAACTATAAATAGAGAAGTATTTCGATTATTTCAAATCACCAATTCACTTTCAATCTCTTCTCTTCTAAAGCTTACATTTCTTCCAAAGAGTTCTAAAAAGCTTTTATTTTCAAATCCTAAGCCAGTTACAATCCTCTAGTCGATTTGCCAGTGCGGTACGGTCTAGAAGTTTCAGAGCGATTGTAATCAGCGGCTTGATAGAAGATACAATTCTTGACAATTGAAGTTGGTCAAGTTCTTCGTATCAAAGCTCGCGTCTGTAGAAGTTGCAAGGACTTCGTATGAAAACTTGCAGGATTTTCCAATAGTGGATTCAACTGGAAGCTAGAGTTCTTCCGACTGGACTAGTCCTCACAAGAGAGAAACCAGTATAAATCTCGGTGTTTGTGTTTGCCTTCTGATCACTTTTAATTTCTGTCATTTACTTTGTGATTATTTTTATATCTGTGATCTAACTGCTAACAAGATTTTTAATTAGCAATATTCCGCTGCCTACTCTATTCACCCCCCTCTAGAGTATTCTACTTTACGATTTCGTTCCTACAATTGGTATCAAAGCGGGTTATACAGGTAAAGCAAGGTAAAATTGCAGTTAAATTCAATTTTTATATAGATCACAGCATTACACATGGCAACTGTGAAATTCACAAGTGAAGGCCAAGCCACAAACAGACCTCCACTGTTTGACAGCACAAACTACACTTATTGGAAAACACGTATGAGTTTTCTTCTGAAATCTCTTGATTTTGACTTATGGTCTGTAGTTATTGATGGCTATAAAAAGCCACCACGTATTAATGTTGATGGTGTTTTAGTTGAAAAACCCCATGACAAATATACAGAGGAGGAAAAGAAAAAGTCCAGTCTTGACGCACATGCTATTAACGTTCTATTTTGTGCTTTAGACAGAACTGAATTCAACAGGGTGTCTATTTACACAACATCAAAAGAAGTGTAAAAACTTCTCGAAGTAACCCACGAAGGAACAACATAAGTCAAGGAGTCAAAGATCAGCAGACTTACTCAAGAGTACGAGGCGTTCAAAATGAAGCCAAGTGAATCATTCACTCAGATATTTACAAGATTCTTGGATATTGTAAATCCTCTGTCTTCACTAGGCAAGGATTACAGTAACCATGAGAAGATTCGCAAACTTCTACGAGCCCTTACAAAGAACTGGATTCCAAAGGCTACTGCAATCATTGAAGGGAACGACCTCTCAATAATGTCTCTAGAAACACTCATGGGTAAGCTACTCACTCACGAGTTAGAACTTCAAGACTTTGAAGATGCTACACCAAAGGAGAAGTCAGATAAGACTATCGCTCTCGAGGCTCAACATAGAAGAACCATCGAAGATGATTCTGATGACATCGACTCCGACTCTGAAGATCAAACTCTTCTGGTAAGAAAGTTCAAGCAGTTCAAGAGATTTAACAGGAGAACAAAAGACAGTAACAACAACAACAACAACGAAAAAGATCCTATTTGCTACGGATGCAAGAAGAAAGCACACATGAAGAAAGACTATCCAACAGCATCATCATCAATGAAAAATAGCAAATATGACAAAGGCTATCTGAAGAAATCTACATCAAGAAAGTACGCCAACACAAGCATATAGCATGAAAGTGAAGCCAGCGACTCAGAAGATGAACAATCAGATGACGCTGCAAATGTGTGCTTGATGGCTTGCAATCAAGTAATCACTAATCCTCTATTTGATCCTTATGATGATTTCACCTTTGAGCAACTAGGAGAGGCTTTCAGTGAACTGTTAGATGATTACAGAAAACTGCGTAGTAAATATGAAACCTCTAAGAAGGTACTCAAAGAGTACAAAAGTGAAATAGGAAGACTTACCGACCTACTAGATCATGTTAGAGATAATGACTCTTCAAATGAGTCTGGTGAGCTTTCATCTATTAAGTTGTCGTTACACGAGACTGTTAAGCTATCCGAAGAAAAAGACAAAACTATTATCCAGTTAAAGGAAGACCTATCTAAGGAGAGAAAGAGTCTCCAGTGTGCACAGGTCAGATTAGAATCACTCACATCTGACTATACTAGATTATATGACACTTCTAAAAAGTTGGAAATTAGTTTAGAAAAACGGCCTGAAGTTGCTGCTTCCTATTCTAACACGTGTCAATTACCGAATCATCGGAACACGCCCAACACTGTCAGACCAAACCATACCAAAACTATGCCCAAGAAGACTAATAGGCATGCATTCTTCTATACTAGAAAACCAAAACCTACCAATCATGCACCTCACACTACTTTCAACATTCAACATGCTAAATGTCATTATTGTGGCCTCATTGGTCATATATCTTCTGCATGTAGAATCAAAAAGTTAGTAGATTTAAATATTTATGCATGGATACCAAAAACTAACCAGTCAGGACCCAACAAGAAATGGGTACCAAGAGTTTCATCTGCAAATTGTTTTATAGGTGGGACCCCCTTTACATGCTAGGAGCAAATGGATCCTCGACGGCGGTTGCTCACGGCACATGACCGATGACGCTTCATTATTCGCAACACTGTTGAAGAGGAATAAAGAAGGATACGTCTCCTTCGGTAATAATTTAAGAGGATACATAATCGGTATCGGTGACATTGGTAAGGCTCCCTATCCAGTGATTAAAGATGTTTGTCAAGTTACCGAGTTAAAACATAATCTGCTCAGCATAAGCCATTTAGCTGATCACGGTTTTGGTATTAACTTCGTAAAAGATAAATGTACTATAGTTGATAGTTCAACTGGTAGTACTATATTTGAAGGTATTAGGGAAGACAATATATATGTATTCTACTTGTTGGAAGATGCTAACACAGCAGGTAGATGTTTGATGGCCAAAAGTGTTGAGAGTCAACTATGGCATATGAGACTCGGTCATGCAAACATTAATACAATCTCAAGACTATCTACAAAGAAGTTGGTACGCGGCTTACCGGATATTTCTTTCAAGAAGGATACGGTATGTAGTGAATGTGAAAAGAACAAAGCCACCAAATCCGCATTCAAATCCAAGAACGCTGTAAGTACCACTAGACCTTTACAACTGTTGCATATGGACTTTTTTGGACCAAGTAGAATTGCTAGTCTAGGTGGTAAGTTATATGCATTTGTCATTATAGATGATTTTTCTAGATATACATGGGTTTATTTTCTTGCACGCAAGAACGATGCATTATCAGAATTCGTCACCTTTTACAAGAAAGTACATAATGAAAAAGGGTTCATGATTACTCGTATTCGTAGTGATCATGGCGGTGAATTTGAGAATGCAGAATTCAAGCAATTTTGTGACACACACAGTTATCTGCATGTATTCTCTTGCCCTAGGACTCCGCAACAAAATAGAGTTGTGGAACGTAAGAACAGAACTCTATCTGAAATGGCTAGAGTTATGTTAAACCAGTTTAGTCTACCAAGATACTTATGTGCTGAAGCTGTAAATACAACATGCTATATTCTTAACAGGGTTCTAGTTCGACCTATATCGAAGAAGACTCCCTATGAATTATGGTTTGATAGAACACCAAATGTTTCATATTTTAAAATCTTTGGTTGTAAATGTTTTATTCTTAATACTAAAGATAATTTGAGTAAATTTGATGAAAAGGCCGATGAAGGTATATTTTTAGGTTATGCAGCAAAGAGCAAAAGATATAGAGTCTTCAACAAAAGAACCATGATCATTGAAGAATCTATCAACGCCAAGTTTGATGAGCTAAATGAACACTTAGACGATGATGACAATGAAGACATAATCGCACTAAGTATAGCCACTACAAAACCTTCACACAAAGATGTAGAACCATCACATCAGGCATCAGATGAACCTCCAAGCAAAGAAGCCGAAACTAGCAATCTTGAGACTACACCAAAAGAGATGAGATTCTTGGCTAATCATCCAAAGGACTTGGTAATTGGTAAGATTACCAAGGGTGTAAGTACTCGTTCCTCTAATAAAGATATAGCTTCTTGTGTTGCTTTTGTCTCGCAGTTTGAACCCAAAAATATTGATGAAGCATGTAGTGATAATTTTTGGTTAGATGCTATGCAAGAGGAATTAAACCAATTCGAACGAAATCAAGTTTGGGAACTTGTTCCCAAGCCCATTGATCATCCGGTCATTGGCACCCGATGGGTATTCCGAAATAAAATGAACGAGAATGGTTTAATAACTCGTAATAAGGCTCGACTCGTAGCTCAAGGATACAATCAAGAAGAAGGTATCGACTACGATGAGACTTATGCCCCAGTTGCGAGATTAGAATCCATTCGCATGTTATGTATATTTGCATATTTTCATAATTTTAAATTATTTCAAATGGATGTCAAAAGCGTATTTTTAAATGGTTTTATAAAACAAGAAGTTTTGTAGCTCAACCACCCGATTTTACTGATTTTAAATTTGTTGAATATGTTTTCAAGTTGAAGAAAGCCTTATACGGTTTGAAACAAGCCCCTCGTGCTTGGTACGATCGTCTAAGCTCTTTTCTACTTGATAACGGTTTTTTTAAAGGAAAATGTTGACACTACTTTGTTTATAAAATCTTTGAATAATAATATTCTTTTGATTCAAGTCTATGTAGATGATATTATTTTTGGATCTACTGATGAATCTTTTTATCAAGAATTTTCAAAGTGTATGTCACGCCCCAGAACCAGAATACTGGAGAGCGGGGGCAGACATAGCCAGCTACGTATAATGAAATGGAATCCATCTCACCATACGATCACGGCTGTCTAGATATATGAGGGTTTAACTACAATCCATCAGTCTCCTATGGTCGAGAACAAGCCTAGTGTCTCAATCACAAGCAAGCAAATAAATGTTACAAGATGTAAGATCACCAAATATAAAATAGTAAGGCGTCCCAAACATTACATATTTAGCTGATCATGAAGCTAGTCGTTACAAAATGTCAAGACTAGCAAGAGTTTCAGTCATACATGATCAACCCTAGGATCTGTCAATCATGTTACAGCCCGTATGCAGACAGTAAGTAAAAATGTACACGAGCTAACACTTGCTCGGCGGCTAAACGCCTCAAAAGAATAATTTTACAATAGAGTAGGAGAGCCAAAAATAACCCACTCGTTGCCAGGATCCCGTCTAGTGGTCACCATTTGGCTGGAAAATCGGTAGATCCTCTGGAGTTGCTCCGGTATCTGGCCATACAAAACCAGCTGGGTCAGACCCCAGAAAGAGCAAGTGCCACAAAGGAGGCTTAACTTAGGAACTAAAACCAGCAAATTAGCCCAAGAATATAATTGCATAATAAAAGACAGTAATTAAGGAAAAGTATGACGGGTGATATACGATGAGATAACCATTGGACTATTCAGATAACCAGGTTACAACCCGTAAACCAAACAAGGACCGGGGTTGTAACCCTTCGTCTGAACAGAACTTGGTTTCTCCCACCATTTATCGGCAAGATAAAATATAAGAAATCGGGTCAAGTAACAATCTTGTACAGGATCAAGACAAGGCTAGACTGATTGAACTCCATCCAACAATCACGGCCAAGCAATAAGTACGGCTTGATACTTTAACTAACTAGGGTTATCACAGGCTTAGTTACTAGCAAGATGCAAAGAGATTTCCAAGTCCAGTTACCCGCCTGCTGCTACCTGAGTGACCCCAGCAAAAGAAAATAAGTATAGCAGACACACTGCAGTGAGATACATGTGTCCTAAAGAGGTGCCCCACTCGACGGCAGGCTGGAAATGTGCTCATCATGACAGATATCTCCAAGTTCCATGTATATATATATATATATAAGGCTGGGATCAAAGGGGCAACAGGTAACTGGGAAAGTCTCTTCATGACTACTGGATTATTCTAGTTGTTAGCCTTAGTCGATTTCAGGGGGTGCCCCAGACCGTGGTACTCATGGGTCCCTGTCCTAGACATAATGGAAGACAAGATGGTTTGTACAAGCACAATCGTCCACGGTGTCCAAGTCATTCATTCTTGTCGTGTCATGTTGGCCGTCGCAACAACAATTCGAAAAATATCATGCCAGGTTTATCAGGTCAAGAGTGCGCCACGGCGGGCCACTATCATGCCATTATCATTATTACTAGTCAAGAGTGCACCACCACGGGTTACTGTAAAGTCATTAACATTTATCAAGGAGGGGAGAAATTTACGTAATTAAATAATAATATAATATATATATTCTTGAATCCAATGAGAAACTCTATAACTTTTATGTTGGGAGTGGAAAGAAATTCTGACCACAATTCAGGCAAATAAAACATTTAAACAATCAAAGTGGACCCCAAGCGGCCCAAAAGTGGGAGAACATACATGCGGCCAAAGAGAGTGGGAGGCCACCCATGCGGCCAGCCAAAGCATATGCGGCCAGAAAATAACTGAAGGGGCCATGCGGCCAGCAAGAAATATTCATGCAACCAGAAAAGACAAGAAGAGAGGAACCCGCAATAAAAGCAAGCTTCCACTCAAGCAAAAGAAAAGGACACGTGGCCAAGTATTAAAATTGCATGCAGCCAGAAATATTAAAGACATATGCGGCCAGAATGTTTGTAAGCATGCGGCCAAATTAATATGCATGCAGCCTTGCATTTATAAATATGCATGCATGTCCTTCCTTAAGTAAGCAAGCACTAATTCTATGCATTAATATATATGCATGCATTAATAATATAATACATTAAATCTACTATGGCATGCGGCTGAGCTTTTAGCTCCCCATGCGGCCAGCTATATAAACTCATACGGCCAACAATATTATGCAAGCAAGCAAGGCTTGCCAAAAGGGCCATGCAATTAATCTAATATATAATGCATTGGCCATGCATTAAATATACATGGCATTAATATAACGTGGCATATACATAGCTACTACTTGCAACTGAATATGCTTAAACTAATGCATTTAATAATTGCCATGCAAATATATTAGCTAAATGCATGCAACTAGTAATAATTAATGCATGCAAGGTTAATAGTTTATGCATGCAAGCACTATATGCTTTGGCTGATGCTTGCTTAATGCCACGCAATTGTAATTACATGCAAAGAAATGCATGCAGGTGTAGCTAATTCCATGTGGCCTAAGTTTTTGCTTATGCGGCCAACTATGAGCATGCAGCCACAACTGGCATGCGGCCAAAATAATTCTAAGGCCATGCAAAATATATTAAATGCATGCAAGCTTATTCCATACGGCCAACAAGGATCGGCCATGCAATTAAATGTTAATTGTATGCAAGCACACATTAGCAAGGCCATGCGGCCAGCTGCAATGCATGCGGCCAAGCTAATATTTGAGGGGGCATATGCGGCTAGTGACTGTTGCATGCAAGCAAGCAATTACCAAGCAAATATTTAATACTAAAAGCCAAAGGCCCGTGCGGCTCACTTATAATATTTAATGCTAATGGCCAAAAAGGCCCATGCGGCAGGGAAGCACACTTGCCGCATGAAATAGTCATGCGGTCAAGTACTGTTCTTCTCTTCCAATTTCCGAGAAGAATACCATGAAGCCATGCTTCCAAGCTCCATAATTCCATCATCCAGTGTCCAAATTCGAACTTCCATAGGTCAAAATGGGGCAGAATGAAATTCTCTACAACATGGAACCATCAATTAGCAAAAATATACAAGTTTGATAGATCAAAATTCATAGAAACCAAAAATGCCACAAAACTAGATCTACAAGAAATTAACCACAGAAATAAAAAATGCTAAGTATTAAAGCGGGTTAGAAACACATGAGGAAGACAGTGGAACAAATAAAAATGGGTTTCCTCCATGAAGCAAGATGCACTTGCCTAAGCTCTCCACTCTCCCAGGTTGGTGGAGAAGTAATGGTGGGGAAGAAGAAGAGTTAATGTGGAGAGAGAAATGTGTGGTAGGATATTTAATGAAGGTGGTGGTAGGTGGGAGTGGTTTGGTTCACATAAAATCAAGCAAAACTGAAACAAGCTGTCACGACCCGCTCCCGAATAATCGGACACGAGTCGGACACGCCCAGCCTTTGTCGTTAGACACGACGAAGTAAGCTGTATCAAGCTAGGGAAAACTAACCAGATAAACATAAAATGTATATAATCACAGCATCTAAAAACGTATCCTAGAATGATCACCATAATCCACAATTCTATGTATATAAATGTACGAATCATCAAGAATGAAATGTACATGAATTTTAAAGACAATATCTAAAAGTGAAGCTAACAGTCTAAACCTGAAACCTCAAGCTAAGTCATGACCATCCTGCTCAGCTAAGATCCCGGGCTCTGGCCCATAAGGTAGAATGATAATCCTGCAAGTATACCTGCAACTTATCCAGTCAGGAGCGGAGCAAAGTACAATTCTAGGTAATAAAACATGAACATGAAATGGGTACAAGAGTACAGGAAATGAAATACAGGAATGAACAGGTAAATACAGGAAAGTAGTACAGGAACTGAGTACAGGAGATATAGTACATGAATGTAAAGTACAGGAAATGAGTACAGGAACTATAGTACATGAATGTAAAGTACAGGAACATGTAAAGTACAGAAATGAAACTATAATCCTGAAATACCAGACATGACAACTGCAAAATATGGAAATACATCTAGTCCATGTGACCGGCTGGGGTGAGTACAGGAGCATGCACAGGAGTACATGAATATGGTACGACTTAGGACCCGCGTGCACAGTGCGAGGCCTAAGCTAGGTACAAGAATATATAGTAACCGGGATTGGTCACATGGCTAGTGTATTTCTCCATCCGACACTAATACGTACAAAAGCAAGGGTACAGGAATACAGGAGTACATGAATATCGTGCCATGACGTGTCACAAGAAAGGGTACAAGAATGTAAATGCACAAAACCGTAGAAAAGTACTTGTCTGGCTCCGAAAAAGTACGGGTGAACAATGGAGCTGGATGTAAGCCTATATTTATATTGGTACAAGTTGGTTAAAAGATAATCAAGCTCTAAATTGGTGTTTTGTAGTTCCACCATTAATATTGTTTAACTAATATATTAACTACTTAGTAATAACTCCCTTACTCTAATCTTAAAACCCTTATTAAGACATAAGATTTAGCTAGGTTCTCAAATTCTTAATTTTCAAGATAAGACATGTATCTATATACTCAGGTTTGTTGGTAAAAATTCTAACCTGACTTATCAGCTACAAGGTAGACATTGATGTCCTTAGAAAGCAACCTTCCCAAAGCAATGTCAAAATCAGTTATTAGACTGAAAATGTAGGCAATCCCAGGTATTCAAATGAGACTTCAATCTCACATTCACATGAGACTCTAATCCCAGGTTTATGAGATCAATTTCTCAATCATATGAAGCTTCAGTCCCAGGTTCATGAGATCAATGTCTCAATCACATGAAGCTTCAGTCCCAGGTTTTAGATTTCACATGAGATGAAATCTCAAATCAGATAATACTCCATTCCAGATTTCTCATGAGATGAAATCTCAAATCAGAATATATACTCCATTCCAGAATTCACATGATATGAAATCTCAAATCAGAAGATATACTCTATTCCAGAATTCACAAGAGATGAAATCTCAAATCAGAATATCACTCAGTTCACTGGTATTACTTAGGGACATTGCTCAGGTCAAATAGCCAGGACAGTACAAAGATGGCAGTAATATGGTTTGAAAACTAATACAGAAATCAGTTCATATCACGCTCTCGAAGCAAAATACACCCAGATAATGCCCAGGTTCACCAATGCTCATATTGTAATTGAAAACTGAACTGGAATTCATCTATTAGTATAACATGACTGTAATTTATGAAAGATAGTCTAACTATACACACTGAACCCGCAAATTGATCACACAACCTAGACCTAAAAATATTATTACTGAAATTAAGTACATATTAGCTTCCAACTCCTTAACAGAGTTTAAGAATTCTTCAAATCTCAACATAGGATTTGATACAACTCATCAGCCAAAACATAAATAATCAAAAGTAATTTCAATCGTACAACCAAAACTTAAATCAAAAACCAACTGGTACGGCTGCTCCCTGCTACTCTCCAATTTCCTACTCCAGGATCAGCAACACATACACACACAGTCTGGACACGTGCAATACTTGGTTTCGAACAAAACTCGGACACGAATCACGACCCAGCAGATTTACGAACACAAGGCAACACGAACACTGGACACAAAAATACAGCCGACATTACCCCTTCCCAAAAGCAATTTAACAGAGTAATATGATTGGAGGAGTTACCTGAAAGATTTCTCAGAACAAAATCGTAATTCTCGACTTCAACACAATCGATCTCAACACTCAACAATTCTTCCTCCAACCCGGGATCAATCACGACAACACCAACGAAAACTAGAAGAATTAAACATTCGATTAGAACATCATTCTGAGAGTATACTCAAGAGTCAATAGTTAATCAGCTCACTAGTCCAAATTGATGCTCGGATAGACCGTTCATTGCTTCGAGAAGGATATTGGATCACTCTTGATCTAAAATTTCCAGATCGAGAATAATCGATCATACTAAAATCAAAAGGAACAAATCACAGAGAAATCGAAAACTCACCATCCCGAGATCGACATGACACAAGGATGTCGAGATTGAATCGTTCGATCTAAAATTCAGATCAAAATTATCAGATCTCTCGATCCCGAGAAGAAACAAAAGAACAAGGACGGTCAAGAGAACTCACCACTCCTACTCTCGAAGTTCACCGGGAAGAACGTGACTCGCCGGAGCAATTGGCACTGCCGACGAAGACCACTGGAGAACTGGACGTCACCGCTGTCGTCTTCAAGCCGTCGTCGTCGTCTTCAAGCCTTCGTCGTCGTCTCCACCCCGCTTGCCATCACCGGGAAGAGGAGATCAAAATTAGGGTTAGGGCTCGCCGAGTCTTTTGGAAAATCCCTCTTCCACGAACGCTCAGAAAATGTTGGATGAGGAGAATGCTTTCTCTCTCCTGCCAACCGGTTTAAGTTAATGGAAAAAGTGCATTTTGCACTTTACCCCTCCCACTAAGAACTTTTGGAAAGGACCCCCCCCCCCCCCCGCCAAGAATTAATTGCCATAAAACCCTCTGCTTTTTCATAATTGCAAAAAAAAACAGTTTTAAAACTCACATGGTGGGCCCAAAGTTGTTGTAACAACTTTTCAATTTTGAAAAGTAGTCCAAAAATTAATTCCCTCCAAAATCAAATTACCAAATTTTAAATTAAAAACTAATTTATCATTTAAACTAATAATAGCAAGTATAAAATTTTAGAAATCGAATTTATTTATTTAAGAAAACTGGGAAGTGGAGTTACAAATCTCCCTCCCTTAAAAAATTTTGTCCTCAAAATTCAAAGGACCAAAAAACAAATCTCAGTAATTCACAAGGGTCCAAACACCAGTCATTTATTGAAAATAGAATTCCACAAAACAGAGTACAATCAAATCAATCAAACAGAGTGGGATAGCACTCCCGCATCTCGTCCTCGCGCTCCCATGTGGACTCTTTCGGAGAGTGGTGTCTCCACATGACACGAACAAGAGGAATGGTCTGGTTTCGCAAGCGCTTCTCCCTCCGATCGAGGATCTACACTGGCTGCTCCTCGTAAGTCAATCTCGGGCCCACCTCCAGCTCGAAATAGTCCACCACGTGGCTCGGGTCTGGAATGTAGTGTCAGAGCTGAGACACATGGAAAACATCATGCACTCCCTCCAAGCTAGCTGGAAGTGCTAGTCGATACGCCACCTCGCCAATTTGTGCCATCACATCGAAAGGTCCGATGAATCTCGGACTGAGCTTTCCGCCTCTGCCGAATCTAATGACGCCCCCAGTCGGTGAGATCTTCAGGAACACTCTATCTCCAATCACGAACTCCAGTGGCCATCTGCTGCTATCCGTTCAGTACTTCTGCCGATCCTGTGTAACTCTGAGACGCCCTGAGCCTTTGAGATCAAATACGATAATTACACACAAGGAGTTGAAATAATACGTTCTAACAATGATCAAGGATTAAATAGGCACGAATGGAATGAAGTTTCGATTACAACTTAGAGGAGCAAAATCATGAAGACACAACTATTAAGTACGATCAAAATTGATGGTTTAACACAAGTGGGTTAGGACAAGATAGAAGAATCATGGTCAGACAGACATGATTTAAAATCAAAATTTAGACAAGACACAAACGAAGTATGGAATCAAAATCTGGCAATACATAATTTGAGAAAATCAAAGATCTAACGATACAATACTAGAAGGTAATTAGCAAGGGTTGATTTGAGGAACGTACGAATACTCAAGAGATACAGTATCAAATCGGAATGAACGTGCAAGGATCTGTGATTTTTGTAAACCAATAATCATATGAAAAAGAAATATAATTTTCGTGATACCCGAGAACATACAGGTATTTGAAATTACTTTGCTTAGATCCCTACCCCGCCAGTATAGGTCTGGCTGCAGTAGACTTTCGGCTCCGTGGCTCAAACATCAATATGTCACAGAATATTATGTCAACCTTATCCATTTTCAAACAATTATTAACAAGCAACTCAAGAGATCAAAATATGAAGATTTGACAAGTCTCGACAGTACTCGAAAAACCTATGATTGTCTGAAATCATTTCAACTTAGAGTTCCTGCCTCGCCAGTGCGCTACTGGCTGCAGTGAACCCTCAGTCTCCATAATCCAGCTAATGGCTGCAGCGCGCAACTGTCATGCCATAGTAGGTCATCGAATAGCCTCTCGACTTTATCTCTAGGAATTTCAAAAGAGCTCCAAGGAATTCAAAATGAGTTCAATAGTCCAAGTCACGAAAATGGTGAGGTTACCTAACTATTAGAATACAAGGGTTTATTAGGTACTAAGAGACTACAAGGGATCCAATCAATGAGTACAAAAGGGCAACCAGGGAGATTTAAAATTTCAGTCAGGGAGCGAAGTTTCAAATTATAACGGAATTTCAACTAATATCTGGAATGGTAACAAGATTTAGTACATGGACTTAATCCCAGATAGGTAGCAAAATCTCAAGGTGACATAAAAGTAAGATACCAGATAGAAAACAAAGTCTCGAAATAATGACCAAAATCCTTGTTCATGAATCAATGTATAACAAACTCACGAATAACGAAGTCTCAAACACTACCTCGAATGGAAAGGAATTTCAAAACAAATCTTAGATAGGAAATCAATTATCAACAAAGTCACGAATAGGACACAAAATCTCGAATAGAAATCTCAAATAGAAAGTTAGGTTACGAAGAGTGAATGGAAAGCATGTATCATTTAGTGAATGAAATACAAGGTATTGGATCGTAAATATTGTAGGTCCTAAAAAATTAAGTTACATCAATCAACAAAGTCAAAGAATCAAGATACACATCATTTTGATGAATTGCGCAGACAACAGATTGCGCAGCAATCCAATTACGCACACTGGTTTGCGCACACATCCAATTGTACATGCTGACGTGGCAAGAGTCATCATTACCTAAATCAAATCAAATCTTTCTGACAGCTGACAGCATGAAGAACGAGGAGACTGTTCGTTTATTGTGCCGTACAGTACTCGAGGACGACTGACAGCTGGCAGCGCAATCCATTCCTGCGCAGTCTAATCCTGCGCAAACCAAAGTCTGCGCAGCCTAATCTTGTGCAAACCAAAGTCTGCGCAGTCTAATCCTGCGCAAACCAAAGTCTGCGCAGTTCAGGTTGCGTATTCTATCAACATAACTGACAAAGTACACGTGGCATTCAGGCCATCAATTGCTCATTACGTGGCAACTGTCTACGCATGATCATGCACATTTCAATCAAATGATGCCATGTGTCCATGATAGTTGGCCCACGATCCAGCAACTGCCTGCGCAGTCCAATGCTGCGCAAACCATCCTGCGCAGTCCAGAATAACTGAAAGTTAGTTATTTTCAGAACTCTATAAATAGAGTTTCAAGTCTTCATTTCAAGGGGATCAAAATCAGATATCAAAATCAGATATCAGAGATCAGAAATCAGAGAGTCCAGGAGTTCTTGTCCAAGTGCTGCTGCATTCTTCCGAGGCTTTTGCCTTCAACTTTCGAAGCTTTTGCCTTCAGTTTCCAGAGTTGTTTTCAACTTCAAAGGCTCCTTCTTCAAAGTTCACATCGTCCAAGGGATAAAGCAATCGTCATCTAGATTGGATTCCTATAGTTGTAATTTTCCCAGAATTCTTGTAATCTTTATTACACAGTTTGTATCAATAAAGTTTTATACTTTTGTTTTTGCAAACAAAATGGCGACTCTGCTGGGGACAACTTTCTCCTCCGACGAGGAAGTAGCAACTCAATGTGACGTAGCGTCTATCGGGAAGACGCAGAAGATGCTGGTTGTTAAAGTCAACTAGACAGCCTACGAGGCGATGCTCAACTCCAAGACCTCTCTCCATACTTCAGCCACTTCTGCCAAGAGCAAAGTGCGCTCAGTATGGGTCTCCAAGACTGCTGCACAATCTGGCAGTTTTGCCACCAAAGATGCTGCACACTCTGTTGCACAATTTGCTAGCCAGACTGTTGCACAATCTGCTGTGCTAACTGTTGCACAATCTGCTGTGCCAACTCTTGCACAGTCTGTCTTAACAACGGCTGTACAAACTGTTTCAGACACTGCTGCACAATCTGTTGTAACTGTTGCACAGGCTACTTCATATGCTGCCTTGTCAAAACACAAGACTCCTATGACTCTGGCACTATTGGCAGCGGTTTTTCCTGCGCAAACCAACACTCCAGCAACCAAAGTGCATCCTAATCACTCTAAAGCAAGGACTCCTGATGCGCAAACCACAGCTTCTGTGGTCAGAACCAATGCACTTTCTGCCAAAACTTCTAATGCACAAGTGGCCAGTGCGCCATCCACCCATGCGCAAACCAAGTATGCGCAATCCAAGAGTAACAGCCCTTTGGCTAAACTCTCCTCTTCTCATAACAAAGGGAAAACCTCTGTTCCTCCCCTTAAACACTCTGCTGTTCCAGCACAATCTACTGGGGGTAGTCCTTTGGCTATTCCTCTTCCTCCTCAAAATAAAGGAAAAGGCCCGTTGGTCTTTTCTCAGACTTCCTTGTCTCATGACTTGGAAAACAACAGAGGGAAACGCTCTTTAGCTAACCCTTCTTCTCAAAATAAAGGAAAAGGCCCTTTGGTCTTTTCTCAGTCTTCCTCGGTCTTTACCGAAGAAGATCAAATTGAACGTGTTTCGGCACCTGTCAGTACAAGAACTCCTACAAACAAGGATTCTTCTTTCCTTCATGACAAGAGAACTTGTACTGATCAAAGAGGTATTCTGCCTACCCCAGTAGCAGAATTTCAAGACCTTCCGACATTCAAGATATCCCGTTCCAAACAGGGAAAACTGTTGGTGTCTCAAACAGAAACCCCTGGGGGTGAATTTGCAGATCTAAGAACATATCTTAACAGGCCAACTTCGGCAAAACGTAAGCAACCTATGCCGAAGGTCAAGCCTCAAAGACAAACCTCAAGGAACAAAAATCCTGATACCTATGCCAATGAGGTGAGCACTTCCTTGTACACACATGGGACAAAACATTTGAAGAATCGGAACCATGTTCCGAATGTTGTTAAAGAACATATTCCTCGAACCTTTCCTCGTCCTGGCATGGTTTCCGATCTCCGAGAACATCTCAGACAAAAACGGGATAATGCCTCAACTCCTTCAGTTCAATCGTCTGATCATCATTGCAATCATAAAGTCATCATCCAATGTTGTGGTCAAACAACAAAACGATCTGCCTTTGATCGTTTGACTTTTGCTAAAACAGAACCGATGTCAGAAGATGAAGAAGTGTTGTACGCTTCTGTTAACATGACTTCTCGAGACACTGGGGGTAGAAGGTGCTCTAAGCACGGCAAACCTCGCAAACCAAGTCAACGGTATCTGGATCTATTTCAAGAATCTTCTGAGGGAGTATTCCAACATACCCGTTCCCGAAGCCAAGATACAATCGGTCAAAGAAATCTTCCTCAAGATCCTTCTAGTCATTTCCCTCTTTCTCAGTCAGGAGATGACTCTTTCTCCGACTATGATGCATACAGCGAAAGTTCTGAACAGACAGTGTCTTCCACTGTACCAAGAGAAGTGACATCTTATGTTGTCACTGATGATCAAGATGCTTCAACGTCTGCAAATCAAGAACAGCGAATCGCTGCACTTGAAGACAAGCTAAAGACCATGGCTGAAATGGTCGCTAGTATGCATTCTATCATTGTGGCCCAACATGCCACACCACCAACTATACCTACCGCAAGTCCGGAGATCATAGCATCTTCAGTACCTGTCAATGCTGGGTTGGGAGTAATGCCTTCTCAAATGCCTCCTGTACAAGTACAAGTTCAAACTACACCTAGTCAGTCAGCTGGGGGTAGTGCTTACAATGCTGTTCCTCCTCCTACTGCTCTGACTCTGCCGGCTCCTTCTTTATCATCTGAAGACACCAATGAAGCTGTCAAAACTCTTGCGAACTCAGTTTGAAGCCTTCAAAGAGAAGGACAATTTGCAAAGGTTGGGAATCAAGCAGCCATACCCAGTTGAATGGAAGGAAGTTCCATTTCCTCCCAAATACAAGATTCCAACAATCTCTCTTTTCGACGGCAGTACCTCACCAAGCCAGTTCATCAATCACTTCGAGGTAATGACTGTTCAACTCCAACCAAATGACGCTCTTCTTACTAGGGTGTTCGTCGGTTGTTTAGCCGGCGTAGCATACGATTGGTACAGAAGTTTGCCCGATGGTTGTATTACTTCTTTTTCAGGACTTAAGCAGATCTTTCTGGAAAGATTCTATGAGGGATTCAATGACATAACTATGTCTGCCCTCAATAAAATCAAACAGAAACATAACGAAACTGCTGAGAGTTTCATCGAACGTTTCCGTCGAGAAGCCTTGAAGATGCCTCCAGGGACTCCTGCTGCTGTTACCATAGACACTTGCAAGGCAAATTCTTGCCTATCATCAGTATGTGGACAGGCTCAACTCAATTTCAAGACTGGCCATCCTTTATCATCAACGCCAAAGCAGCTAAAGTGAGTGCTAAGAAATTCAAATAGCTGGGGGTACAGATGTCTAACCCAGATCGGGACGAACATCAATCATCAGGTGGCGGTAATCGTCAGAACAACCGCAAGAACAAGGAAACTTTGAATATTAACCTGAAAAGCAAAGAGTCCTTGACTGTTAACGTAGCTCCGCCTACATCTACTTCTACTCCTGCTGCACCACAACCAAGGGAACCTCGCCCTAAGGTAGAGTATTCGTTTGATGAAAATGACATAGCAAGCATCTTTGAGTGTTTACTCAAAAGCAATAAGATCCAGCTTCCAGACCCAAAGAAACCTGATGAAGTCGGTAAGACCGATCATCCTAAGTATTGTGTCTACCACCGATTCATTGGACATCCCACTCGAGCATGTTATGTGCTCAAGGGTAAGATTCAAGAGCTTGTCAATGATGGAGTTGTTACTCTGCAGCAAGATGAGAAGACTGTCACTGCCAATATGGTTTCAGTCCAGTTCGGTAACTTTCCCCCGTAGATGATACAGCATGGTGTCATTCCTATTCCGAAGGCTACTCTCGAGATTGAAAATCTTCCTTCTCCACCACACGAAGGTCTTGTTCCTTTGTCTCTTGACAATGGCGAAGTTATGTGGATCCATCCCGACCTCACTTCAGAGTTCGAGGATTCTTCTTCTTCTAAGAAGAAAGGTCGCTCCAAAAATAAGACAAAGATCTGCAACATGGTGTCTTTTGACCCCATAGTTGATGAAAAAATTCTGTTGGGCACTAGATCAGGGAAAACTTATCTGAAAGATTACTATGAATCTCAAGAGAATCCTGCCTCTTCTTCTGAACCTGTCCCAGCACAGCCTGCTACTATTGAAGAAATTCCTTCTATATCTTCACCAGTTGTGGTTCCTATTCCTCCCAAACCAGTGGCTGCTGATAAAGGCAAGCAACAAGTCCGCTTCGATAAACTCTTGAAGAAATCAACTCCTACTGGGCTTGAGAAGCCTTATAATTTTGATATATTGGCTCAACTAGCTAATACCCCAGCAAGGCTATCTATCTTTAAACTCTTGCGTCTTTCCAGAGAGACGCGAGAAACTTTAAGTGAAGCTCTTATGCAAGCTGAGACTTGTTTAGCTTTTCTCAAGAAGCCGGAAGCAGAACCAGTCTCTTGTCTACATTGTCATAGTGTTATGGAGTTGATTCCGAACATTACTTTCACACAAGATGACATGCTGATGGAGGACAATAGGCATGATCGTCCTCTCTACTATACAGGATATGTTGATTCGATGAAAGTCGATCGCATCCTGATAGATCCAGGATCTGCTCTCAGTATCATACCGAAAACAATGCTCGATGCTCTAAAAATTCCTGTACATAGTCTCTCCACTACAATCACTACCATCCTTAGATTCAATCAGGAAAGGAGTGAACCTTTGGGCAAAATTCGCTTAAAACTCCAAATAGGCAATCTTCGCACAAAAGTTACCTTCTATATTATTGACAATCATGGTTGTTCTTATAATGCTCTATTGGGGAGACCATTCTTACATGAGAATAATATTGTTCCATCAACCCTTCATCAATGTTTCAAATATGTTGATGATAAGGGAGAGGTCCATAAAGAAGTTGCGGATCTTTATCCCTTCAAAGGCGTTGAAGCATACTGTAATGACGCTCGGATGTACAAGGATGAATTCATGAAGACTATGTTAGCCTTAGACACTGAAGAAGAACAAGAAGCAATGCCTAAAGACACTCTTATCAGACCTGTCAAAGGACGAGTTTCACATCCTCAGTCTTCTAAACCACTGGCTATTCACTTGCCAATTCAAAAGAAATCAGTTGATGCTGATCAAGATCAAAGGGAGCTCATCTCTTCTGAGCCACTTGTTATCGACCTACGTCGTAACAAGGACAAAAAGGAGCTCACCTCTTCTGAGCCACTTGTTATCGACCTACGTCGTAACGAGGACAAAAAGCAGCTCACTCCTTCTGAGCCATTTGTTGTTGATCTCACTCGCAACAAGGAAAAAAGGGAGCTCACCTCTTCTGAGCCACTTGTTATCGACCTCCGTCGTAACAAGCCTCCCCCACGTTCTTCTTCTCCCCCTCTTGTAATTAATCTGACCAAGTCTGCTAAGGCTAAAGGTCCTGTTGTAAATACTGATGTACAAATCAATGAAAAAGCATCTACTTTCCAGTATACTGATGTTATTTATTATACTAAATGCTATTTGGATATGTTGGATAGCTTCCAATCAATTACAATGGGAGTTGTACAATCTCTTCAGACAGAAGTCTCACTTGAAGATCCAGATGATTCTTACCGAATTCATCCTTCTCTAAAGAAAGGTGAAAGTCCAATACTTTTTAGTAAAGGACCAGAAAAACAATTCAGCTATACGGATAATAGCAAACTTAACGATACGGGACGTCTCCAGTTCCATCGTTATAGTCAACAATCAAAAGACATTATCCGGAAAATGGGCTATGACTTCAAAAGTGGCCTCAATTACGGTAAAGGTAGACGAACTCCTATCAGCACGACTGTTCCGGAAGGAAAGTCGGAAATGTATTACAGCAGGACTAAGAAAGGTCTCAGATATGCTTCTTCTCCACTATTATTCCCAGCAATCTCTGACTCCGACAGTGAAGAACGCTCTAATTCATCTGATTCTAGATCTTGGGATTCTGATACTAGCATTGGTGAAGTTCACAGGCTGATCGTATCATCTAACATGGTCTCCACTGAACTACCAGAAGGCTATGATAAAGACGTTGAAGAAAATCCTGAAACAGATCCTTGGGCTCAACATATGGATAACCAATGGGTACTTCGCTTTGAACAACGTGAACCTCCTACTGAAGATCAATTAGTTCAAATTGATGTAGGGGAAAGTGAGTCGCCTCGTCCAATCTTCATCAGCAAGAATCTTCCAGAAGCAGACAAACAAGAGTTGATTCTTCTTATTAAAGAATACATCGACGTCTTTGCCTGGAGTTATGAAGACATGCCAGGTTTAGATCCCAAGATTGCTACACACAAATTGAATATTTTGCCTAATGCAAAACCAGTTAAGCAGCAACAACGACGTTTTAAACCAGAAATAATGGACGCGATTGATGATGAAGTCAAGAAGCTCATTGCTTGTGGTTTTATTCGAGAAGAACAACATCCTGACTGGGTGGCCAATGTCGTTCCAGTTCTAAAAAAACCGACAAAGTTCGAGTCTGCATCGACTTTCGGGATCTCAACGAAGCATGTCCTAAAGATGAATTTCCTCTACCTATCACGGATGTCATGATCGACAATACCTGTGGGTTTGAGCGAATATCCTTCATGGATGGATTCTCTGGATATAATCAGATCAAGATGAATCCTGAAGATGAAAAGTATACCTCTTTCTGCACTCCTCGTGGTGTCTATTGCTACACAGTGATGCCATTTGGTCTCAAGAACGCTGGTGCAACCTACCAACGAGCTATGAGTACCATCTTCAAAGATCATCTTCGCAAGACTGTGGAATGCTATGTTGACGATATTGCTGTCAAATGTCGTCTAAAAGAAGATCATATCCAAGATTTGAAAATAATCTTCAATCTCATGCGCCAACATCAACTCAAGATGAATCCCACCAAGTCATTCTTGGGTGTCTCTAGTGGCAAGTTTCTCGGCTTCGTCATTACCTCTAAGGGTATACACGTGGATCCCGAGAAGATCAAAGCCATTCAAGAGATGCGTCCTCCACGCAACCTAAAAGAGCTACGAGGATTTCAAGGCCGACTTGCGTACATCAGGCGATTCATTTCGAACTTGTCTGGATGCTGCAGACCATTCACTCAACTAATGAAGAAGGGTGTATCTTTCGTTTGGACTGAAGAGTGTCAACGAACATTCGATGATATCAAGCGATATCTCATGAACCTACCAGTTTTGGTGCCACCTATCTCTTGTATTCCATTTTTGATGTATGTTCGTACTATGGACCATTCATTGGGTGCTTTACTTGCCCAAAAGAATAAAGAAGGTCATGAACAGGCTATTTATTATCTTAGCCGTACTATGATCGGTGCTGAACACCGTTATAGTCCAGTCGAGAAAGAATGCCTGGCTCTCATGTTTGCTGCGCAGATGACAAGGTATTACATCATTGGCCAAACTATTCATGTCATATCTCGAGTTAATCCTCTTCGGGTACTCATGAAGAAGCCCAGCACACTCAATTCTCGGCTGGCTACGTGGGCAATCCTGCTAGCTCAGTATGACATGGTGTATGTTCCACAAAAGTCTGTTAAAGGTCAAGCACTGGCGGACTTCTTAGCAGCTCATCATGTGCCTGAGACATCTAAACTCTATGACGAAATTCCAGATGAGACATTAGAAGCCAACATGATCTCTGAAGAATTTCCAACATGGCGTTTATTCTTTGATGGTGCATCGAGAATTGGACCAAATGGTGCTATTGTAGCAGGAGTTGGAGTGATCATCGTTTCTCCAGACGGATCAACTATCCAAAGAGCCTACTCTTTAGATGAACCTTGCTCCAATAATGTAACGGAGTACAATACTCTACTCATCGGCCTTCAGTTAGCCAAACAACTGAACGTTGAATATCTCGAAGTCTACGGTAATTCTAAGCTGGTTGTTAATCAGGTTAGGGGAACCTATGAAGTTCGTCATCAAGATCTGGTGCCTTATCACGAAGCAGCAATCAATATAGCTATATCATTCAAAGCTTTCTTTATCGATTATGTTCGACGATCTTGCAACACAGAAGCAGATGCTTTGGCCAATCTTGCAGCTGTCTTATCCAACCCTATCAAAAGACAACAGGTGGTGGTTATCTCCAACAGAGAACTGTTCTGCATCGAAAACAATCGTAATATTGAATTCAGCAACTTTGCTGAAGTCAATGTTATCGATGAAGACTGGAGAACTCCTTTTATCGACTTCGTGGTTCATGACATACTCCCCGAAGATTCTAAGGAGGCTACGAGTGTTTGTCGACGATCTTTCCGATTCTAATACAATCAAACTATCAAAACCCTCTATCGACGAACCTATGACGGTCTTCTCCTACGCTGTCTCGCCAGTGACGAAGCTAAACAAGTTTTACGTGAAGCTCATAACGGTGTCTGTGGAGCACATCAACCTTGTCCTAAACTACAGGATCGCATTAGACACATGGGTTACTACTGGCCCTCTATGGTATCAGATGCCATTGAATATGCAAGGAAATGTCGTGCTTGTCAAATCCATGCAGACTTCATTCATCAACCATTGGAATTCCTACACCCGACTGCTGCTTCTTAGCCTTTCGAAGCATGGGGTATGGATGTCATAGGTCCCATTAATCCTCCTTCTTCTAGAGGACATCGGTTCATATTGGCAATAACTGACTATTTCTCCAAGTGGGCTGAAGCTATACCTCTGGCTGAAGTTAAGACTAGCAGTGTCATCAACTTCGTTAAACACCACGTCATCTATAGATTTGGTGTACCTCGAAGAATCATCCATGACAATGGACCTCAATTCATTAGTCAGAAGTTCACCAGATTCTATGATGATCACCGGATTGACAATGTCGCCTCGACAGCATACAATCCTGCCGCTAATGGTTTAGCTGAAGCCTTTAACAAAACCATCATCAAACTCCTTAAGAAGTTTGTATCCACTAACAAACGGAATTGGAGCGAGAAACTTGGCGAATGTCTTTGGGCCTACCGAACTACGGTCCGTAATCCTACAGGCTTTACACCTTTCTCTTTGGTGTATGGCTGTGAAGCTGTTCTTCCTTTGGAACTGCAAATTCCTTCTTTGAGGATTGCCATTGCTAATGAGCTTACTACAGAGAATAACGATCTTCTTCGACTTCAAGAGTTAGAAGCACTTGATGAGAAGCGATTAATGGCTCAACAGCATATTGAGCTATACCAAGCCCGCATTTCAATGACTTTCAACCGCAAAGTTAAAGTCAGAACATTTCAGCAAGGAGAACTTGTTCTAACGGTCAGACGTCCTATGACTATGACTCATATGAGCAAAGGGAAATTCGATGCGAAGTGGGAAGGTCCCTATGTTGTAAGCAAAGTCTTCTCAAATGGAGCTTATCAACTTTCGGAGCTTGATGGTCGAGTTGCTATGATGCCTATCAATGGCAAATTCCTAAAGAAGTATTATGCATAAATACAAATGCTTGTAAATCATCAGACAGAATCAAGTTCATAAATAAAATTCAAATTTTATTTCATTATATGATAGTACATGATATTAAAGATCACTATCATCTTTCTCTACATTGGGACGCGAGCCACTGCCGTCCTTCTCAAAAACGCGGTCAGCAAAAGAGCCGAGAACCTCCTTGCTGGATCCCACGAGAAACTTGCAGGTGGCCATCCTCATGGCTTCTTCTTCTTCAGTCCTTCCTGTTTCGAGCAGGAAGTCCAGAATGTCTCATGGCGGCTGGAGTGCAGACGAACCTTCGCCTGCTTCTGCTGTCTTCGGCTGAATTGGATCGGCAGGACGGTCTTCAGTGCCCTTTTGAGTTTTCGGGGTGACCTCAGCTTTCTTAGATGCTTCTCCAGACGACATTTTATGTTGAAGAGTAGAAGTGTTCGTTCCTGTCAGATTTCTGCTATATTTATAGGCAGAAGTTCCTTAACTAATGAAGTGACACATTCATCCGACGGTTCATCCGTTCATTTATTATCCCCTGACGGTTCATCCGTTCATTTATTACATTCATCCGACGGTTCATCCGTTCATTAATGCCCGACGGTTCATCCGTTCATTTATTATCACCTGACGGTTCATCCGTTCATTTATTACCATTTGACGGTTCATCCGTTCATTATCACTTAACGGTTCATCCGTTCATTCACCATCACTTGACGGTTCATCCGTTCATTCATCATCACTTGACGGTCTTCCCGTTCATTAATCTCACATACATTGACGATTCATCATCGTTCATCAGCAACTTGTCGTTTTCGATTAAGTTGTCAATTGAAATAATGGTATTCACTATATTCTGCCACGTCCATATTACCTCTGAGCAGATATAATGAATATAACTATTTTCTACCAAATCATCAAGAAATATATCATGTCTTGCACCTCTGAATATATTTTCTATCTCTATTATTTATATCTAAATAAGATATGCAATAAATAATGGAGCCACAACAAAATGTCTTTTATTTATCAAAACATGAGGCATTACAGAAACGCATCTACAGCAACAAACACAAAAATATAAAAAAGTTCTAATTAAGAAGGAGGGATAATCAGATTGTCAATTTGCTGCTTCAGTGTCTGCAGCTCTTCTTCATGGGTTGATGTTACTATCCTTCTTGCTTCTTCCATCCCGCTTTCTTCATCAAAAATGGGCATGTCCACTGTCCGGCAGGTGATCTCTGCTCCATAAGTCGCCTCATATTCATTCTTCTCCTGAATCAAGGCGTTGAACTGTTCAATCATAAGTTGGTGACTGGCAGTTTCCTCTTCAAATTCTTGTTGGAGGCAAGTAATTTCTACTTTCAGCTCAGCAAGTCTTTGCCCTTTTCTTTCAGCCATCGAAGTAACTGATTCTATCTTAGAGTTGTATTCAGCTGACTTTGCAGAATAAGCCTCCAAAAGATTTTGAAGGTTTACCCTTTCTATATCAGCAGCTTGAGCCAGTCACTCGAATTCAGCCTGCACTAAAGAGTCTATCTCCTTCTTCTTGAGCTCCTTATATCTCTTTATAGAGACTTCTAATTCGCTCAATATGTGTTCAAGAAGAACGGCCTGAGCCTCGTCTCCTTGCTCTCTTATGGCTTTTATTAAGAAAGAAGTTGGCTTCCTAACCATAATGAAATTAGCTCCTTCTTTCTCTATCATTTTATGAACAAAAGATCCCAGCGATTCGAAGAAGCATCTGGTAAATGACTGGACGACTTGTTGATTAATGGCCAGAGTTCCGGGAGTCGCTGCTACTCCTATTGATGATGATGTAGCAGGTTGCTCGATCCTTTGTGGCTGAATAACAGGCTCTTTAAACAAAGGAGCCAGAGTGGAGCTAGTCGCCCCTCCTGTTTGTTCCTCTACAAAAGTAAAATTGTTATTTTACTAATTGTTTGCCAATGAACAAGAAGATCAAATAAGAGCAGTCTTACTTTGGTTTGATCTAGCAACAGGTGCATCCCCTGCTGGAATGAACTCCCGTTGAACGGAAGTAGCTTCAACTGCGACAGCTTGGCTGCTGCCCGCTTCAGAACCGCAGGATAAATGATGACTACTACTAACGACCACCGTTGGTATGGGCACCATAGCCAGGTTTGTCGGAGGTGTTGGCAGAGTCTCAAAATCTACAAGAATTACAAATGAGATATTAGCTATCAATCTATTTTAAAAGAGAAGATTGCTAAATCTCGTTTTATATCTTGAGGGTCGGGGGCAGGAGTTTCTTTCAGAACATCTCCATCGGCTGCTTCTTCAGGAGATATTTCTATCTCAACATCTTCATCAAGATTTAAAGTATCAACAATTTTTTCTGCAGGCACCTCCACTTCAATATCCTTTTTAGGATCTGAAGTATCATCAGCTGTATCAAGAGATATATGTTCTTCATTTTCCCTTTCGGGATCTTGTATATATTCATCAACATTTTCAGATGAAGAACTTTCCTCGTCTTCTTCTTCTTCTTCTTCTTCTTCTGCATTCCTGCTGTTAGTTGCAGTCTGATCCTCCTGCAGGCTATAACTGCAATCTTCTAAAGCTGCGATCACTTCACGGTCTTCTTCTTCACGAAGAGTCCTAGGAGTAGGAGGAAGAGGAGTTGCCTCCGCAACAGGCGAAAGAGGTCGTACAACATTTTGTTCTTCCTCTGTGATGTTTTCTCTGGGCTTTTCTGCCTCAGTTCTTGGGTCAAGATTTCCCCTCTGTTCAGTCTCTTCAAGAGTTTTGCTCCCAGATTCAGAAACAGGTGTGGGAGATGACATTATAATTCCTGCTGCGGCATCTACTGAAGTCAGGATTTGCCTGGAAGAAGATTCTGCTAAAATTCTTCTGGTGACCACCCTCTTCTTTCTGTGTAGAGGTCTGTCAGGACTCTCTACATTTACTGGTTCTGCTTGTTTTTGCACGGAAGTTGGTGTAGTGGCAGCTTCTTGATTTGACTCGGCCAATTGCCGAGATTGAGATCGCGTAGTGATTCTTTCAGAGGAATGTTCTAAAATCAACTTCTTCTTTGCCGCTGGAGCAGGAGGCTCCTCTCTTCTCTTTCTCTTTACAGTAGATTTACCTACTTTCAGGGAAATACGCATTGCTGCGTTTACTTCTTGAGGGAACATAATATCTCTCGAAGTTTCTAAAGGTGCATCCGCCGGCTCGTGCACCTCATCATTTGCAGGAAGTGACAAAGCGACTCTTTCTTTTCTCAATCTTGTTGCAGAAGCGAAACTATCTGCGAGATTAAAATTTTCGGCAAAAGTATTCGCAGATGTATAAAACACTGAATATGTGAAGAGCATCCGAGGACCCTGGGGAGTACTCTTTGCTGGCATTGAAAAGGTGGCTTTCGTATCACGGGCATTGTAATAAGCCCAAGCTCTGGCCCCGTCTATCAAATAACCTTTGCCTTGGAGGCAGGTAATTGCATTGCCTACATGGAACTGATCATACCCAAACTGCCGAGCAAATCGGCTGGAAAGATATGGTTCTAAATAGCATTCTTCTTCGAACCGGTAAACCAGATGAGATGGTCGAATCGTCTTCAACCATTCAAAGGCTGCACGGGTCATAGGCTGCATCTTCGAGTCTACCATATTTGTGGGCATCAGATCGTACCCAGCAGGGAAAGGAGCACAACAGAAGTTCCATCCTCTGTTCAGATTCAAAACATATCTATACTCACTTAAAGAAGTGTATTTCCATTGTCCTTGAGAATACCTTCGGAGAAAACTGCCATCCACCTGTCCCATGCCGGGGTCCATTAAGGTTGGATAGTGGAGAAGTAACCATCCAAATAAATATGTATATGGCAATTCCAAACGAGGAAACTCTTTCTCTCCTTTCGCCTTTAGCATCAAGTCGACGTATAAACGAAGACTGGCATTTAGTTTGCAGGTTATTGCTGATAACAAGTCTATCTTATAGCCGAAGACTAACTTGACAGCAGCAAACAGAACACCACGTCCACAGTACTGGATCCGGGAACCACAAACCGCCGAAGCCAATATGTCAGGAACCCTGCCAGCTGTGCTTCTTCTGACATGGGTCTATAGCCCATTCTTAAGTAACTTTCCAAAGTGTCCCTTGTCTTCAAAGGAGGATACTCATGATCATCTTTTACTTTTTTATCAAAGTTGCCACTCTGTTCCATCAACTTTATAACTTCTGCACCGCTCAAAGGTTTGAAGAAGTTAGGGTAGCATTTGTCATTCTCCTTGGTCTTCTTCTCTTCTATGTGGTTGAGAAACAGATATGGTAACCACTTCGAAGAGTAACAAGTGTTGGCGGTAGCACTCTTATAAAACAGAGAGCAGATCTTATAATGGCATAGTAGTTCCTCGAACACTGCCACCATTGTTGTATTCTCTCTTCTAAGCTTGTCCAGCTCATCATTTGTCGGTACAAACTCCTCATACGGAGCATCTGCCATGGGCAGGTACGAGATATACTTCATCTCGTGTAGTGTAAATCCTATCTCTCCACCCGGGGTCATGAAGGTCCCCGTCCTATAGTTGTACCTCTCAGCCAAGGCTAAAAACATATGTAGGTTGGGAGTAAAGCCGTATACAGTGGCGTGCACTGCTTCATACAGATTGATCTGTTGGAGTCTGTCTTGGAATGTTGTCAGAATCCAATTTGCAATGTAGTTCCATCGCTTATAATCTGGATTCACCAATCCAGTCATTCTGATGTCTTGTTCGGGGTATTTTCCTTCAGCCTTCGTAAATTCATTTGCGAATATTGGTGTCCTAACAGGCATCAGCGTCGAGGAGTTCTCTGGTGGGATGCAGCAAGGTCTCAAGCCTCTCAACAAGCAACTATATCTATCAGAGAAACTATAAAACATATCCTTCTTGTTTGGCCCTTTCTTTACGAAGATTTTCCCTGCACGGGCATCTTGAAAAAAGAGTGATGTTCCACTCCATCTTCCTTGGGTAGCTCGCATGAGCATACCGCGACAAAGGGAGGCAGCGAGCAATGTCTGGTATGAAGAATGATTTATTTTCCTGGTGAACTATTCTCTCCTCCATCCTCGGCCTAGGCTGAGAGACTTTCTCAAAGGCGTCACCGAACAGGAATAAGGATTTCTTATGAATAACAGCATCCGCTGACTCTAGGGGCTGTCCATTCATCAAACACATTAAAGTCTCATTATCCTGGAAGATCAGTATAGCTTGACAGGAGACTGGCAGATCGTACTGAGGATAGTGAACATGAGACAGATCTTCTTTATATTCAGACTCTGAGAGGGTTCCCACAAAATGTTCATAATCTGGATCTTCATTGACCTCAACTGCATCAACAAACAGATAAAAATTAGTACAAGTCAAAGTCTCTGTTTTAAACACAAAACATTAGAGTGCGCAACTCCTCAGATTGCGCTGACATGACTTGCGCAATATCAGATTGCGCATCACAATAGGATGCGCAAAGTAATAGTTTGCGCTGACATCCTGCGCAAATCTATTGATTGCGCTGACTTCCTGTCAGCACAATTCAATAGTTTGCGCAGGAATGCAGCCTTCATAAAATTAAGGACTGACAGTTGATGCAACCAAAACCCTAAAAAGGGTGGCACAATTTGAACTAATCTCTAAAAAGAGATGAGTTTCGAAGATCAAAGGAAGTCGATTTTCGATCGGTTCAACAACCTCTCAGAGCGGGGTGCGCGGATTCGTGTCGAGATGCTCGTCGTGCAACTCTGTCAGATGACTCGGCCAGGGCTTTGCCCTTCGCGGCGGCGGCGGTGGTGGAAGATCGTCGGGGTGCCATGAAAGTCGTCGGAGGAGGAAGACAGCAAGGGTTCGGGGGGATTTCTCTCAAGAGCTCGAAGAATGCAAAGTAAAGAAATGAAAATGAAGAAGATGGCTATTTATAGCTTTCAAAATATGAAACGGCTGCCTCGGATTGTGCCTAAAATTGGGGGCTCTTCGCTTTGCGCAGACAGCTTATCATCATGCGCAACTTGATTTGAATTTCAAAAATTCAAAGTGTTTCGAAACTTTGAATAAAATCAATTTTCGAAAACTATGAAGGGGGTCATGTAGGTCCTAAAAAATCAAGTTGCATCAATCAACAAAGTCAAAGAATCAAGATACACATCATTTTGATGAATTGCGCAGACAACAGATTACGCAGCAATCCAATTGCGCACACTGGTTTGCGCACACATCCAATTGCGTATGCTGATGTGGCAAGAGTCATCATTACCTAAATCAAATCAAATCTTTCTGACAGCTGACAGCACGAAGATCGAAGAGACTGTTCGTTTATTGCGTCGCACAGTGCTCGAGGACGGCTGACAGCTGGCAGCGCAATCCATTCCTGCGCAGTCTAATCCTGCGCAAACCAAAGTCTGCACAGTCTAATCCTGCGCAAACCAAAGTCTGCGCAGTCTAATCCTGTGCAAACCAAAGTCTGCGCAGTTCAGGTTGCGCATTCTATCAACATAACTGACAAAGTACACGTGGCATTCAGGCCATCAATTGCTCATTACGTGCAACTGTCTACGCATGATCATGCACATTTCAATCAAATGATGCCATGTGTCCATGATAGTTGGCCCACGATCCAGCAACTGCCTGCGCAGTCCAATGCTGCGCAAACCAATTGCTGTGTAAACCATCCTGCGCAGTCCAGAATAACTGAAAGTTAGTTATTTTCAGAACTCTATAAATAGAGTTTCAAGTCTTCATTTCAAGGGGATCAAAATCAGATATCAAATCAGATATCAGAGATCAGAAATCAGAGAGTCCAGAAGTTCTTGCCCAAGTGCTGCTGCATTCTTCTGAGGCTTTTGCCTTCAACTTCGAGGCTTTTGCCTTCAGTTTCCAGAGTTGTTTTCAACTTCAAAGGCTCCGTCTTCAAAGTTCACATCGTCTAAGGGATAAAGCAATCGTCATCTAGATTGGATTCCTATAGTTGTAATTTTCCCAGAATTCTTGTAATCTTTATTATACAGTTTGTATCAATAAAGTTTTATACTTTTGTTTTTGCAAACAAATATGAGACAAGCAAATCTCAAATAAGTTTGAAACAAAGCCGCAGATAAAGAACAATCTCGAATAAATATAAAATCTGGAATAGGAAATAGAATCCCAAACAAGCATCAATAGGAGCGAAGGTTCAAGCAAGGTTTTAGGGGGATATTTCAAGTAGGAATATTTCTGGAATAGTACAAGTTCGATTAGCGAACAGAATATCAATAAACGAGTAGGAACAAGTATCCATAAAACAAGCAAAATCTTGGATAGGAGACGAGATCGGAACAAAATAGTGGACCAACAACTCTCGACTAGAAAATCAAAGTCATGAATGAGGAAACAAGTCTCGAATAGGAAACAAAATCTTCAAAACCCTCAAAGGTATCCTCAACAATGTCCTAAATAGGACGAAGCACAAATAATGCTTCGAATGAGGAACAGGGTTTCGAAATAAATCTCGAGTAGGAATTAAATCTTAATTAACATGAAGTTTGATAAAAGAACAAAATTTACAAATAGGAGCCATCGCTAAGAAACAAGATCATGAATGAATGTGCAAACGGTATCGAATAATGGATTTCAAACAAATATCAAATGTGGGTCTGAAACAAGTTTGTCGAATATGAAACAATATCTTGAAATAAGTTTCGAACATCAATCAAGGTTCCAAAATAGAAACAAGAAGTTTCAAGAAATGATCAATGTGTTATGAGGAATTTAAGGAAAGACTGGATGATTAATCAAGATACATGGTTTTCCCAACCATGCAAAAGAAATCTTCTGTCTTCAGTCTATCTTCAGTGTATCTCCGGGACTGGAATCACTTCAACTTCTTCAATTGTCCTGACATAGGTTGATCCCTGCGGTAGTGCTTCATGTGATTGCTGAATCTGGAGAGGTGGGTCTACTTGCTGTAGTCCTGGTGCTTCTCGCGTTCGTCCTTGGACAGCGTAATCAATAATCTCTGGGCAATCCTTGACTTGGTGGGCAGGCAATCGGCAGTACAAGCATAGCTTTCGTCTTTCGTGGCACTCTTTGTGGTGATGTCCTGACGACGGAAAAAATTGTAAGTGGTCGTCGTCTGAATCTGAGTCTGGATCTCCCGCTGGAGCTGAAGCACAAAACCTCTGATAGAAATATACGTCTGCTAGCGTGCTGGCTGTTGAGACCTGCTCGACGATGCGACTGGTGGTGTGACCGAAGAAACGCGGCTGAGTGTTACGATGCTTTATGGATCCATAGTAGTTGTTATCTCCGTCATAAGTCTTCATGTCTTTCATAAGCTTCAGCTTCAGATCTCATTCTATTGTCAGTGCTATATTCTGGATCTTCTGGCTGGTGGCACCAATCTCCGGAGAAGTCGGGTCCTCAGGGACTAGGATGATTTTCAGTGGCTACTCCAGGTTCTCGATTTGCTACTCGGTGCAAGATATGCGCTCGGCGTCGGAGAAGTCCAAAAGTCTGAGGGTCTTGAAATCAGAAGTCCTTCCTGGCTCGGAGAGTGCATCCACAAATCTGACTTGGAAAGGATGGCCTGCTCCCTCTGGTTGTCAAGGGACTCTTCAAACGTCTCCGTCAACTACGTACTACTCATGGGGATAGTAGGGTGATAGAAGGTAATGGAAGCTCGAAACCTTCAAGTGTAGGTGGATCAACAGTTTGGTGTCGCGTGCTTTTGAACTATCTGAAAAACAAAAACTGTTAAAATAACCTAGACCTAAATACAACAAGTGTTTATAGAATATCAATATACCTGATACATTATATACCCTTATTTCCCAATTTTTATGCTGTGATCAAGTTTCCTAGTGTAATCAAGTCCCCCAATAGTACACTAAGACCTAGGTACCATTAGGCTAGACCTGCATGGGCCACCACTAAAAACATGTCACGCTCCCGAATAATCGGACACGAGTCGGACACGCCCAGCCTTCGTCGTTAGACACGACGAAGTAAGCTGTATCAAGCTAGGGAAAACTAACTAGATAAACATGAAATGTATATAATCACAGCATCTAAAAACGTATCCCAGAATGATCACCATCATCCACAATTCTATGTATATAAATGTATGAATCATCAAGAATGAAATGTACATGAATTCTAAAGACAATATCTAAAAGTGAAGCTAACAGTCTAAACCTGAAACCTCAAGCTAAGTCATGACCATCCTGCTCAGCTAAGATCCCGGGCTCTGGCCCATAAGGTAGAATGATAATCCTGCAAATATACCTGCAACTTATCCAGTCAGGAGCGGAGGAAAGTACAATTCTAGGTAATAAATATGAACATGAAATGGGTACAAGAGTACAGGAAATGAAATACAGGAATGAACAGGTAAATACAGAAAGTAGTACAGAAACTGAGTACAGGAGATATAGTACATGAATGTAAAGTACAGGAAATGAGTACAGGAACTATAGTACATGAATGTAAAGTATAGGAACATGTGTACATGAATGAAACTATAATCCTGAAGTACCAGACATGACTAGTGCACAATATCGAAATACATCTAGTCCATGTGACCGGCTGGAGAGTACAGGAGCATGCACAGGAGTACATGAATATGGTACGACTTAGGACCCGCGTGCACAGTGCGAGGACTAAGCTAGGTACAGGAATATATAGTAACCAGGATTGGTCACATGGCTAGTGTATTTTCCTACCCGATACTAATAAGTACAAGAGCAAGGGTACAGGAATACAGGAGTACATGAATATCGTGCCATGACGTGTCACAAGAAAGGGTAGAAGAATGTAAATGCACAAAACCGTAGAAAAGTACTTGCCTGGCTCCGAAAAAGACGGGTGAATAATGGATCTCGATGTAAGCCTGTATTTATATTGGTACAAGTTGGTTAAAAGAAATCAAGCTCTAAATTGGTGTTTTGTAGTTCCACCATCAATATTGTTTAACTAATATATTAACTACTTAGTAATAACTCCCTTACTCTAATCTTAAAACCCTTATTAAGACATAAGATTTAGCTAGGTTCTCAAATTCTTAATTTCCAAGATAAGACATGTATCTATATACTCAGGTTTTTGGTAAAAATTCTAACCTGACTTATCAGCTACAAGGCAGACATTGATGTCCTTAGAAAGCAACCTTCCCAAAGCAATGTCAAAATCAGTTATTAGACTGAAAATGTAGGCAATCCCAGGTATTCAAATGAGACTTCAATCTCACATTCACATGAGACTATAATCCCAGGTTTATGAGATCAATTTCTCAATCACATGAAGCTTCAGTCCTAGGTTCATGAGATCAATGTCTCAATCACATGAAGCTTCAGTCCCAGGTTTCAGATTTCACATGAGATGAAATCTCAAATCAGATAATACTCCATTCCAGATTTCTCATGAGATGAAATCTCAAATCAGAATATATACTCCATTCCAGAATTCACATGAAATGAAATCTCAAATCAGAAGATATACTCCATTCCAGAATTCACAAGAGATGAAATCTCAAATCAGAATATCACTCAGTTCACTGGTATTACTTAGGAACATTGCTCAGGTCAAATAGCCAGGACAGTACAAAGATGGCAGTAATATGGTTTGAAAACAATACAGAAATCAGTTCATATCACGCTCTTGAAGCAAAATACACCCAGATAATGCCCAGGTTCACCAATGCTCATATTGCAATTGAAAACTGAACTGGAATTCATCTATTAGTATAACATGACTGCAATTTGTGAAAGACAGACTAACTACACACTGAACCCGCAAATTGATCACACAACCCAGACCCAAAAATATTATTATTGAAATTAGGTACATATAGCTTCCAACTCCATAACAGAGTTTAAGAATTCTTTAAATCTCAACATAGGATTTGATACAACTCATCAGCCAAAACATAAATAATCAAAAGTAATTTCAATCGTACAACCAAAACTTAAATCAAAAACCAACTGGTACGGCTGCTCCCTGCTACTCTCCAATTTCCTACTCCAGGATCAGCAACACACACACAGTCTGGACACGAGCAATACTTGGTTTCGAATAAAACTCGACACGAATCACGACCCAGCGAATTTACGAACACAAGGCAACACGAACACTGGACACAAAAATACAGCCGATATTACCCCTTCCTAAAAGCAATTTAACAGAGTAATATGATTGGAGGAGTTACCTGAAAGATTTCTCAAAACAAAACCGTAATTCCCACTTCAACACAATCGATCTCAACACTCAACAATTCTTCCTCCAACCCGGGATCAATCACGACAACACCAACGAAAACTAGAAGAATTAAACATTCGATTAGAACATCATTCTGAGAGTATACTCAAGAGTCAATAGTTAATCAGCTCACCAGTCCAAATTGATGCTCGGACAGACCGTTCATTGCTTCGAGAAGGATATTGGATCACTCTTGATCTGAAATTTCCAGATCGAGAATAATCGATCATACTAAAATCAAAAGGAACAAATCACAGAGAAATCGAAAACTCACCATCCCGAGATCGACAGGACACAAGGATGTCGAGATTGAATCGTTCGATCTAAAATTCAGATCAAAATTATCAGATCTCTCGATCCCGAAAAGAAACAAAAGAACAAGGACGGTCAAGAGAACTCACCACTCCTACTCTCAAAGTTCACCGGAAAGAACGTGACTCGCCGGAGCAATTGGCACTGCCGACGAAAACCACTGGAGAACTGGATGTCACCGCTGTCGTCTTCAAGCCGTCGTCGTCGTCTTCAAGCCTTCGTCGTTGTCTCCACCCCATCGAAATTAGGGTTAGGGCTCGCCGAGTCTTCTGGAAAATCCCTCTTCTACGAACGCTCAGAAAACGTTGGATGAGGAGAATGCTTTCTCTCTCCTGCCAACCGGTTTAAGTAAATACAAAAAGTGCATTTTGCACTTTACCCCTTCCGCTAAGAATTTTTGCAAAGGAAACCCCCCCCCCCCCCGCCAAGAATTAATTACCATAAAACCCTCTGCTTTTTCATAATTGCAAAAAAAGTTTTAAAACTCACATGGTGGGCCCAAAGTTGTTGTAACAACTTTTCAAATTTGAAAAGTAGTCCAAAAATTAATTCCCTCCAAAATCAAATACCAAATTTTAAATTAAAAACTAATTTATCATTTAAACTAATAATAGCAAGTATAAAATTTTAGAAATCGAATTTATTTATTTAAGAAAACTGGGAAGTAGTTACACAAGCCAATAAACCGAACCGAACCAAGATAAACCCATCATTGAAATGCCAAAATAAATTAAGAAGGAAGACATGCAATGCGGGTCAAAATACGTACACGTATTCCAAATACGTAATACGAGATATGGGCATTACAACTCTACCCACCTTAAAAGAATTCCGTCCTCGAAATTTAATCAAGTGGCTAGAGATTGCAATGACAAGCTATACTAAGCAATCAATCAATCAAACAATCAATCATACAAGCAAAAATTTAAGGCATGAGGAAGAGGGAAAATATCCTGCTAGAAACCTCTCTGCCGGTTCTGAATCTAAGTCAGGGTCATGACATACTGTTGGGGTCTCTGCTGGAATCGCCTCTGCCTATACTGAACTTGCGCCTGGGCATGCTGCTGAGGCCTTTGCTGCTGAAAAGCTTGGGCCTGCGTCGGCAACGGCCTCGGGGATGGAAACTGCTGTTGGACTGGTACTGGGGCTGGTCCCCTAACGGATGAACTGGTCATGGCTGGTGATGAGTCAGTCCTGAACGGGCAGGACCCTACCTTGTGGTCCGACGCTCCACAAAGCAAATACAACCCTCGAGCCTTGCGACACTCTGAAACAACATGTCCTGGCTTTCCACAATGAGTGCAGCCCATTGTAGAAGATTGCTTCTGCTTCTGTTGCTGAGGGGACGTGACCGACGTCACTGAGGTCGCCTGCCTCGGAGTTCCAATTGTCAAAGCCCGGACTATCGGGGCTGGGGTTGACGACTGATTCATCTGGCCGTGAGATCACTTTCGACCTCCGATCATGTCACTGTTTGTGTACTGTTCCCATGATGTCCACCTCTGCCCAGAGCATCTGCCACTGCCTGACGCAAGGCGTTCCTCGACGATCATGCGATGCAAGAAACTCCATGATAAGTCCCACCAAGGCTCCATCATCCTGTCCTACGCTGGGCTGACTGTACCGCGGGTTCTGGATCTTCGTGAGGCATGACCCGAGACTGCTCCTGAGTGCTGGGCCTGATCTTGGTTGCTGCTGGTCCACGGGAGGTGCTCCGCCTTGCTGATTGGCAGGGCCAGGAACAATGCCGCTGAAGAAGACGACATAGGAAATAATAAGGAAGGACCAGGACAGATCAAGGATACAAACATGTGATCAGGACAAGAATTTCAGGATTCAGAGAATACGAGCAGAGATCAAGGGCGAGTGTGATTGAGACATCTATTCGGTAAACCCTCACATATCTTGATTTACAGACCTGCATGAGCCACAACTTAAACCATGTGATGCCCCAGAACCATAATACTGGAGAGCGGGGGCAGACATAGCCAGCTACGTATAATGAAATGGAATCCATCTCACCATACGGTCACGACTGTCTAGATATATGAGGGTTTAACTACAATCCATCAGTCTCTATGGTCGAGAACAAGCCTAGTGTCTCAATCACAAGCAAGCAAATAAATGTTACAAGATGTAAGATCACCAAATATACAATAGTAAGGCATCCCAAATTACATATTCAGATGATCATGAAGCTAGTCGTTACAAAATGTCAAGACTAGCAAGAGTTTCAGTCATACATGATCAACCCTAGGATCTGTCAATCATGTTACAGCCCGTAGGCAGACAGTAAGTAAAAATGTACACGAGCTAACACTTGCTCTGCGGCTAAACGCCTCAAAAGAATAATTTTACAATAGAGTGGAAGAGCAAAAAATAACCCACTCGTTGCCAGGATTCCATCTAGTGGTCACCATCTGGCTGGAAAATCGGTAGATCCTCTGGAGTTGCTCCGGTATCTGGCCATACAAAACCAGCTGGGTCAGACCCCAAAAAGAGCAAGTACCACAATAGAGGCTTCACTTAGGAACTAAAACCAGCAAATTACACAAGAATATAATTGCATAATAAAAGTCAGTAATTAAGGAAAAACATGACGGGTGATATACGATGAGATAACCATGGGACTATTCAGATAACCAGGTTATAACCCGTAAACCAAACAAGGACCGGGGTTGTAACCCTTCGTCTGAACAGAACTTGGTTTCTCCCACCATTTATCGGCAAGATAAAATATAAGAAATCGGGTCAAGTAACAATCTTGTACAGGATCAAGACAAGGCTAGACTGAGTGAACTCCATCCAACAATCACGGCTAAGTAATAAGTACGGCTTGATACTTTAACTAACTAGGGTTATCACAGGCCTAGTTACTAGCAAGTGCAAAGAGATTTCCAAGTCCAATTACCCGCCTGCTGCTACCTGAGTGACCCCAGCAAAAGAAAATAAGTATAGCAGACACTGCAGTGAGATACATGTGTCCTAAAGAGGTGCCCCACTCGACGGCAGGCTGGAAATGTGCTCATCATGACAGATAGCTCCAAGTCCCATGTATATATATAAGGCCGATCAAAGAGGCAACAGGTAACTGGAAAGTCTCTTCATGACTACTGGATTATTCTAGTTGTTAGCCTTAGTCATTTCAGGGGGTACCGCCGACCGTGGTACTCAGGGGTCTCCGTCGTAGACATGATGCAAGACAAGACGGGTTCATTTGTACAAGCACAATCGTCTACGGTTTCCAAGTCATTCATTCTTGTCGTGTCATGTTGGCCGTCGCAACAGCAATTCGAGAAATATCATGCCAGGTTTATCAGGTCAAGAATGCGCCACGGCGGGCCACTATCATGCCATTATTATTATTACTGGTCAAGAGTGCACCACCACGGGTCACTATAAAGTCATTCTCATTTATCAAGGAGGGGAAAAACTTGTACAATTAAATAATATATAATATATATTCTTGAAGCCAAGGAGAAACTCTACAACTTTCATGTTGGGAGTGGAAAGAAATTCTGACCACAATTCAGGCAAATAAAATATTAAACAATCAAAGTGGACCCCATGCGGCCCAAAAGTGGGAGAACATACATGCGACCAAAGAGAGTGGGAGGCCACCCACGCGGCCAGCAAAGCTTATGCGGCCAGAAAATAACTGAAGGGGCCATGCGGCCAGCAAGAAATATTCATGCAACTAGAAAAGACAATGAGAGAGGAACCCGCAATAAATGCAAGCTTCCACTCAAGCAAAAAAAAGGACACGTGGCCCAGTATTATAAGTGCATGCAGCCAGAAATATTAAGGCCATATAAGGCCAGAATGTTTGTAAGCATGCGGCCAAATTAATATGCATGCAGCCTTGTATTTATAAATATGCATGCAAGTCCTTCCTTAAGTAAGTAAGCACTAATTCTATGCATTAATATATATGCATGCATTAATAATATACATTAAATCTACTATGGCATGCGGCTGAGCTTTTAGCTCCCCATGCGGCCAGCTATATAAACTCATGCGGCCAACAATATTATACAAGCAAGCAAGGCTTGCCAAAAGGGTCATGCAATTAATCTAATATATAATGCATTGGCCATGCATTAAATATACATGGCATTAATGTAACGTGGCATATACACAGCTACTGCTTTCAACTGAATATGCTTAAACTAATGCATTTAATAATTGCCATGCAAATATATTAGCTAAATGCATGCAACTACTAATAATTAATGCATGCAAGGTTAATAGTTTATGCATGCAAGCACTATAGGCTTTGGCTGATGCTTGCTTAATGCCATGCAATTGTAATTACATGCAAAGAAATGCATGCAAGTGTAGCTAATTCCATGTGGCCTAAGTTTTTGCTTATGCGGCCAACTATGAGCATGCGGCCACAACTGGCATGCGGCCAAAATAATTCTAAGGCCATACAAAATATATTAAATGCATGCAAGCTTGTTCCTGCGGCCAACAAGGATCGGCCATGCAATTAAATGTTAATTGTATACAAGCACACATTAGCAAGGCCATGCGGCCAGCTGCAATGCATGCGGCCAAGCTAATATTTGAGGGGGCATATGCGACTAGTGACTGTTGCATGCAAGCAAGCAATTACCAAGCAAATATTTAATACTAAAAGCCAAAGGCCCATGCGGCTCACTTATAATTTAATGCTAATGGCCAAAAAGGCCCATGCGACAGGGAAGCACACTTGCCGCATGAAATAGTCATGCAGTCAAGTACTGTTCTTCTCTTCCAATTTCCGAGAAGAAGAACACCATAAAGCATGCTTCCAAGCTCCATAATTCCATCATCCAGTGTCCAAATTCGAACTTCTATAGATCAAAATGGGGCAGAATAAAATTCTCTACAACATGGAACCATCAATTAGCAAAAATATGCAAGTTTGGTAGATCAAAATTATGGAAACCAAAAATACCATAAAACTAGATCTACAAGAAATTAACCACAGAAATAAAAAATACTAAGTACTAAAGCGGGTTAGAAACACATGAGGAAGACAGTGAACAAATAAAAATGGGTTTCCTCCATGAAGCAAGATGTACTTGCCTAAGCTCTCCACTCTTCAGGTTGGTGGAGAAGTAATGGTGGGGAAAAAAAGAGTTAATGGAGAGAGAAATGTGGTGGGATATTTAATGAAGGTGGTGGTAGGTGGGAGTGGTTTGGTTCACATAAAATCAAGCAAAACCGAAAAGCCAACAAACCGAACCGAACCAAGATAAACCCATAAATGAAATGCCAAAATAAATCAAGCAGAGAGACATACAATGCGGATCAAAATACGTACACATATTCTAAATACGTAATACGAGATATGGGCATTACAGTGTATGCAGAATGAGTTTGAAATAGCATGATGGGAGAGCTAAAATTCTTTCTCGGACTGCAAATCAAACAAACCAACAATGAGACGTTCATAAATCAAGCAAAGTACACAAAGGATTATTAAAAGTTTGACATAGAAGCAGTCAAGCCACTTAGCACTCCAATGACGACTTCAACCAAGCTTGATATTGATGAACAAGGCAAACCTGTCGACATACGTAAGTATCGAGGTATGATCGGTAGCTTACTATATTTAACTGCTAGTCGACCGGACATTATGTTTAGTGTTTGTTTATGTGCACGCTTTCAAGCTAATCCTAAGGAATCACATCTGTGCGCAGTTAAGCGTATCTTTCGATACCTTAAAGAACTTTTTCTGTCGGCTTATGGTATCCCAAAACCACGTCATTTGACCTAACAGGTTATTCTGATGCTATTTTGCTGGATACAAAGTAGATCGAAAAAGCACCAGCGACACATATCATTTTTAGGAAAAGCTATAGTCTCTTGGTTTAGTAAAAAGCAAAATTCTGTTGCATTATCAACAACCGAGGCTGAATATATCACCGTAGGACGTTGTTGTGCACAAATTTTGTGGACGAAAAACTTTAGAAGACTATGGATTGCATTTTACACACATACCCATTTTTTGTGACAACACTAGTTCTATTAATTTGACTAAGAATCCAGTATGTCACTCTCGCTAAACATATCGAGATTAGACATCACTTTCTTAGAGATCATCAACAAAATGGAGATATAGACCTTGTATACATATACACACAGAATCAATTAGCTGACATACTCACAAAACCTCTAGCGGAAGATCGTTTTAATTATTTACGTCAAGAATTAGAATTTTTAGATATCAATAATATTAATTTATTTTGATTCATTAATTATTTATTCGATACTCGATAACTGTTTTCGAGACAAGCCTAAAAAAGTCTGTCTGTCACCACGATATGGTCGAAACGAAGCGGTATTTAAGAGTTCTCGGTGAACATTCGTTAGCTGGGACAGTAATCCTACAGCTAATCTTAGACAGATGCTGAGTAAAGAATAGTAATTTATAAAATAATATTAATTATATTATGTTGAGATTTAAAATTACAAACTTTGAATTAAATTTGAAACGAATTAATGAAAATATGGCCCCGTCATTATTATTTTTGATATATAATAGCCAGGCAACCCTTGGCAAATTCGGCCAGAATTCGGCTGGGTATATATATGTACCAGCCAGAACCCGAGGCCCCATCTTCTTCATTCTTCCAAACATCCTCAAACAGCAGCAGCCGTGCCTCCAAACCCTAGCTCTTCTCACCCTTGTTCTTCTAATCCGTGTGGAGATCTTCGTCCAAACTTTGGATTCGTGCGAAGAATTTTGTCCTCAACAACATATCCAATTCTTGGAAGGTATAATTCCTTCTCTCCTCCACTTTCAAATTCTTAGGGTTTTAGAATTTTGGAAAAGAATGCCTAAGTTCAATCCCTTCAAAAGGAAGAAGACCAATGCCAGTGAAGAGGCATCGTCTTCGGATCCGCATACGGATTACCTTTTTTCTCTGGTCCAATCGGACGACGGTGCATCGGACGAGTTTTACTTTAAACTTCCGACCAAGCTTTATTGTGGTATGCCGATTTCATTATATGTACTATTTGCACCGGATCATCGATTAAATGGACTGTCTTTCCCGATCACCGCCCTTACTTTGAGGCATTAGGATTACAATACTTTGTCACTTACAATTTCCTATTGCTACTAATGCCATTAGATTATTCTATTGTAATTTTGTGTTAGATACTTTTATCGCGAGAACACGTGTCGGAGGGATCGATATCGAATTCACTGATGAAATGTTAGTAGAAATCCTTGTTATTCCAAATTAAGGTGTCCCGCTCGATGACATCACTGATTTTGATTTCCCGATGGTACGACTCTGGTTAGTTTCAAGAATGAGCTTTTGTGCGCCCGCACGCGTTCGTCCTGGAAAGTTCAAGGCTAATAACTTGAACTTGTTTAACTACGAATTACATCACATCATCTATTCCACTTTACTTCCAAAATCTACTTCTAAATGATGTCACTGCACTTAAGCTTTCTGCTCTATATCATTCTTAAGGGGATTCCTTTTTCTGCCCCTAAGACTATCATTCAGATGATGGGTAGATGTAGCAGAAGAGACCGCAACCTCTCTTATACGATGCTCATCCCACGCATCTTTCAGAGATTTGACATTGACCTATCTACTTGTGCTGTTGACCCTGAACCCAAGTTCCTCAAACTCTCTCGTCGCAGCATTGCCACTGTTCCTCCACCTACTGCACATGCTCCTTCTGCACCTACTCCCACAGCACCTGGTCCTCTTCATTCTTACCTATGACATTTGAGGGTATTCATCAGCACCTTTCAGATCTGCATTCCTTTTATGTTGAGACTTCCAGGGAATATGAGTTTCGTGACGTGACTCGGTTCTAGGCTATTGCCAACTCCTTCGCCGATCTGAGATTTGCGTAGACGGGTCACTCTGCTAGCTCTCTACCTCGAGACCCTTCTGTTTCTGACTACCGTATTGATGATGAGGCGGTCCACTCTCTGTTCCAGCCAGGAAATGCTTACGATTGGTATCGTACTACTCGTACCACTCCTCATACTTCTCGAGCTGTACTTCTGGAGCTGGTCCTTCTGGACATTTTGGCGCTGCAGCTGATGACGATGATGATGAGGATGATGACTTTTAAGATGTTATTTTTGAGACTGTTATTTTTGTCTTATGTTTACTTGGAAATGCTCCAACATTCCAAGTTATTATCAGCACCTTTTATTTTAGTTATTATGTGACTCTTCATAGACATGGTTTTTATTATGCCTCAGTTTGGCATATTAGTTTATTATTCAGCACTTTATTTGTTTTAGTTTTATTCTAGTATTATCTCTCTTTCTGCTTCATATTAAAACTGCCTGTGACAAATAACATGCATGTTTGTTTATACAATATCCTTTTAACTGTTTCTACCATGCCTGTGATGAACGTTTTTTATATATTTTTTTGTTTCTTCACTGTTTGTTACTTATGCATTTATTACGGGGAATCTTTCTCTTTTGCAATTATTTTGCTAAGTGACAACGGGGGAGAAATAAATCTAACATCTTCATGCATACAGGTTATGAACAATTTCTTTGATACATTTTTGAATTGATCCATACTCAGATGTTATATCGGCAAGGTGTGTCAATTATCAAAATGGGGGAGATTGTTGGCCCATTGGTCATGGTCAAACCTGATTTTAATAATTGATCAAACTCTGTCTCGATATAAACGCAAGTCAATTCAGATGTTTACCTACGACATTTTGGACACTGCTCAACGATGATATCAATATGTTCAAGACTGAAGCGTTTGCCATTCAGAATGTATTTCCTTTGAAGCAATGTAATTTTCATTTTATTGAGTCTAGGAATACATTGTACACCGAGTCGTACTGGCAAATAAGTTATCCGAAATCGTTTTTCAAAACTCCTATCCTTTTACAAATGACCTATGTTTTTAAAAAATCATTTTTACAAAAAGCTTCTGAAGGACTTTTCAAAAAGCCAAATTGATTTTTCTCAAAAATAAACGGGCAGAACCCTAGCAGAACTCGGCCAGAGTTCGGCCAGAGTTCAGCCAAGATAACGTTAGTGAACGTTTTATTTTGAACTTGGTCACCCTTCAGTTGCGGTTTGTTACAAAGAGTTCTGTCCGAATTCTGCCCGAATTCTGTCAGAGTTCTGTCTTTGGAAAAACTATAAATAGAGAAGTATTTCGATCATTTTAAATCACCAATTCACTTTCAATCTCTTCTCTTCTAAAGCTTACATTTCTTCCAAAGAGTTCTAAAAAGCTTTCATTTTCAAATCCCAAGCCAGTTACAATCCTCTAGTCGATTTGCCAGTACAGTACGGTCCAGAAGTTTCAGAGCGATTGTAATCAAAGGCTTGATAGAAGATACAACTCTTCACAATTGAAGTTGGTCGAGTTCTTCGTATCAAAGCTCGCGTCTGTAGAAGTTGCAAGGACTTCTTATGAAAACTTGCGGGATTTTCCAATAGTGGATTCAAGTGGAAGCTAGAGTTCTTCCGACTGGACTAGTCCTCACAAGAGGAAAACCAATATAAATCTCGTTGTTTGCATTTGCCTTCTGATCACTTTTAATTTCTGTCATTTACTTTATGATTATTTTTATATGTGATCTAACTGCTAACAAGATTTTTAATTAACAATATTCTGCTGCCTACTCTATTCCACCCCCTCTAGAGTATTCTGCTTTACGATTTCGTTCCAACAAGGGGGTCAAGGGTGTGTGCACAGGGGTATATAGGAGTGTGTCCAGTGGTGTCCAAGGTGTGTCAGTGAGCAGTTAAATAAGGTGTCAATGTACATGTAGGAGAAGTGCAGGGGGTTGTGTGCAGAGGGTCATGTGTGTGTACTGTCACATGTTTGTGTGAGTTCAAAATAGTGTGTATGTGTATAAATGTATGTATTACAGTAATTCAGTGAATACTTATCATTTCAGTTTTTCCTATTCCAACCCAACCAAATCCCCAAGACTGATAACCAATTTCCCCATGCCAAAATGAAAAATTAACATGAAGGTTAATCCCAGACTTGTACTGGTGAACCAACAATTAAATAATCATTAATTTTGGTTTTAAAATACATTCAAATATCAGAAAAAGATTCCAATTAACTGTCAGTTCATTAAACCCAACAAACGGCTGATACTCTGAAAAGTCCAAATTCAAAAACCAAAAACCAAAATTATAGTATGTCAGGTGTGTACAGTCATAGGGGTATCCTCCACGTGTCTAGGGGAGTCGAACGTGTCCAAGAAAATAGGACACGAAGTATCCAAAACAGACCAAAAGGTAAGTATCAGTAAACAACAATACCAATCCTCGTGCACGTGTGTCGACCCATCTTGGGGCTCGTGTGTCCACCCTAGAGCCTCGTGCTCGTGTCCAGAGGTAGTCTAGGTATAGGGGTAGGTGTCTACGTGCCTGCACAGTATCCACGAGGTCGTGTGTCCACGAGCGAAGCGCGTATCAGTGGGGTATTTTCGTGTGTGCAGTGACAGTGGAGAATCGGTGCAGCCTCGATTCCTTCGCGCACAGTCGACGAGGACCCACAAAATTTTATGGGTGTGATGTCAGTCACTAGGCCCACATGTCTACGAATTTTTGTGTCATATGGTGCCGTGTCGTATCCGCTAGGACACTCGAACAGCAGGGCAGTCGTACGATCCCCGTGCGGTGTCTCGTGCTGCATGTCCAAGCCCTAAAACCGTGTCCAAACTTGTCTAAATTCGACTCAGTCAATTTGGGTTATAATATACACGTGTTAGGCTACACATATATGTAATTAGTTTTGAAAATTACCAAAATCTAATTCTATGTGATATTTCATCGAATACGTTTTTAAATACACCGATACGTGTTCGTTACGGACACAAAATGGACACGAGATCCTTCCAAACTTGGGCTACACCTAGGGGGACCCTAAATAAATGCATCTATGGGAAGAAATCGGGAATTTATTAGGGTTTGTAGGGTTTACCTATTGAGTGTTCAAACTCAATGTAAAGAGCCTCGTCTCGACGTCTTCCTCGATTTGCTATGGTTCAAACGTCCTCTCTTCATTAGCAAGCACCCACAAGTCTCTTCTAATGTTGGGTGATGATGCAATTGATTTGACTCAATTTGGGATCAATTTGGATTAATTGGGAGAAGTTTAGGGAAGAACAAAGTAGGGTTTTCTAGGTTTTTAAAAAGAGGCAAATACTTCTAAGTGTGACACTTATAGGAGGGGGGGCTTGTATGCCTGTTGAAAATATTAGGGTTAGGATTTTAGATGAGTGGTTGAGGTTCTTCCACCCAATTCCAAGCCTTCCTATTGGTTCAAGGCTTCTTTTTACAAAATCTTAAAAGAAAAATATCAGACCTAGGAATATCTAGATATTACTAACCTTGGCACTTAGTAGGAATATTCTAACCATGATTCTAACCTCAAGGCTAATCTAGGTTAGGTTAAACTTCTAGGTTAAGGCTTAACTAAAAGATTAGCACAATATTTAATTAATCAAAATTATAATTCTACAAAATTGTCAAAATGACCAAAATACCCATAGGCTAAAAATTGGTAATTTGAAATTCTAATCACATGACTAGGCTCCCATGGTCATGGTTAGTCTCCGGGCTTAGCAAAACTAGGGTTTAACTAGTTAACCATCAAAATCACAATTCAATACTTTAAATAGTTTTAAATTGATTAAAAATCACCAAAAATCATAACATGATTTGAATATCATTATTAAATGATTATAATCACAAATTTCAAAATTACCCTCATTTGGAAAACTAGGTGTTACAAGTCTACCCCCTTAGAAGAATTTCTTCCTCGAAATTAAGATGATCGTACTCCTCCTAGGTCAAACCCCAAATCAAACAAGGTCGAAGGATAATATGCAATCAAAGTCCTACTGGTCGTGATTCCAGAGTCTCGAATAGGGTAACTACGCTATCTAGCATATCACAAGAATATCCTGATAGGTACTAATAAAAATCACACATGAAGGTGGGAGAGAAGAACAAGAAGGTCAAACCTGCTAACCCGTCACCAGCAGCGTCGGTCTCCTCGACCGCATCGTAAAAGCTCCACCTGTCTGGTGCTGAGCTACAGGTGGCCTAGCTTCCTCAAAGGAGGTACAATGGGACAATTTATCTTCTGGTGGGCTTCAGACCCACAGAAATAGCAAACCCTCAGCCTCTTCCTACCACTGCTC